>JARHVA010004496.1:1460000-1542812 GCA_037957365.1 Torreya grandis
AATGAAATCCAAATAAAAAAATGAAGCATGTATATCAATAAAGATGAAGGTAAATTGATAAAATGATTTATGGGTTCATCATGAGGTCTTATGACCTCATAATGAACCCCAAAATTGTTAGATTGAGGGTCAAGTAGGTAATAATTGTAGATGGTTACAAAATTTAAGATAATGATTGTATCCAATTGATTACCTATAGTTTAATGATTTTCAACAAAATATACATTAATCTCCACCCAATGGTTTAAAAATAATTAATGTATTACTTTAGGATTTAACAAAAAAATTCTAAAGTTTCACCCCACAAACCCTATGCAGGTATAAGGCAAGTTTTAAAAATCTATACAATAACCTTTGGAAGATAAACTTACTATAGTTCCAAACAAGGATAATCAGCTTCAAAAAACAATTGAAACCCCAAGATGTTTCAATATAACCCATAATATGTCAAACAAATATAATGTAAAATGCCTCATATAGGTAAACAATGTATGGAAATAAGGTTTACAAGTATAAATAAAATTATCCCATCTATATAAAAAGCAAAAAGGCATTTATTACTTTATACTAAGAATAAGGGAGAAAAAACTAAACTCCAAATAGATTTTAGAAGACACTTATTTATTTCAAGTAAAATCCACACAAATGCCTCACAATAGGAAGAGTATAGGTATGGCATCAAGATTTAAAATAGATAAAAGAAACATGGTAACTTTGCTACATTAAATACTCATCTTTAGATCTCCCAACATCAATTTGAACATGTAATGTTTTTGTAAACAAATAAAATCCTTTCTCATCCTTTTCAATAGAAAACTACAAAACTAGCCTTAGGTAAATACAATATTCACCTACTTGTAGATAACAGCTGTATGAGTAACAACTATGTGTAAAAGAGAACATGCCATGTAGAATAGGTTGTGTTTAGTGAGACAGAGTCATAAGGTTTTATGTTGTACCCCATAAATTCCTTTTCTCCCCTAAAAACTCATCATCCTCAAATACTTATGCCTTATCTTCTATCCATTACCCACCTTCCTTACTCCCCCCACAAACTCCTTGGGATTTATATAAAGTAGACCCATGTCCCATGGATTGGGTTGGCCAACCTACTAGGGCATGGGTAGTCCATCACTCATAAATTCCCCCCTATTTGATTCATTAGAGATAAAAATAAAATGGCCAAACACCTTCCCCAAAACACTAAAAAGATATCAACCAAAATTTATGAATTTTAAGTAAATTCGCAATGTCAATCCATCACCTTGATAACTCGAGCAACAAATTAATCCCACATACATGATGACTTCACTCAAGTTTCCCATGGGTCGTGGGGTCTAGTCAAGACCAATAAAGAATCCTAGTCACCATGCTGACTAGTTAAACCAAGATAAGGTCATAATATGGTGAACTCATAGAGAGAGGGAGGGTCAGAAACAAGAAGGTGAAATGGGCAACTTGATAAAACAATACAGGAATAAACTTAAACACGTGAACAAAGAGCAAAACATATGAAGGCAACCAAGAAAAAAGTACACCATGGAGATGAACAAACTCAATAGTTTAAAATAAGACACAAGGGATAAAAATAAGTCATAATAGCATAAATATAAAATAACACAACTTGTCCACTGGCTTAGAATTGAAACTAAATTTATACTCATCAAAAACTCTTCAAAATACTCATATCATCCTCTATCTTCTTTACTATAAAAAATCACCACCCATCCTATCTCATGAATGGTACCTACAACCACTAAATATAACATCAAAAACACATGAACAATAAATTAAAACTAAACAATAATATAATTTAGAACTATGATAAAATATTAAATGCACTAAATAATTAAACATATCATTTAATGTAGAATTAGAACATAATCATAATCATCAACCTACAGTTGAATATTTCACTATATCAAAATTCATCATCTCTATAATAGTTAGTTTAAATTTAATGTAGAATCAAATCCACATACTATAGTATTGTTTTAATAATCATATAATATATCAAAATGACAGGGTCATAACGTCCTCCCATCCTTAAAATGGAGCCCTCATGATGACTATTCAAACAACTAGAAATAATGTTAGTTGAAAAGATGTGCATATTCCCAAGTAGTACTTCTTTCACTCAATGGGTCCCATTGAACCAAAACTTGTTGGATATCTCTATTTTCTAAATTTACACTGTGACGGTCTAGGAATCTCACTATTTCTAGTTACATATTTTCCTATTCCATGACCTATATATTTTTTCAATCTAAGACATGAGAAATATCATGTATAAATTTTATTAATAAAGCAACATGGAATATATCATGAATCTGGGATAGAGGAAGAAGAGCCATCTGATATGAAACATGACTAATATTTTCCACACTATCAAAGGGTCCAACAAAGCATGTAGCTAGATTGGAAGTTTTTTGGACTTGATTTAACTCTTCTATGGTCTAACACATAGAATTTTTTTATCACCAACACTAAATTTGTGTGTTTCCATCTTCTAATCAGCATAACTCTTTTTCTAGTCATATGTAACTTTCATATTTTGATGTAATATTTCTATTTTATTATCATATTCTAGCAATATATTATGGCCAATGACAACATTATTTTAAAACTATCCCAACCAAGTGGTGGTTTTAATTTTTTCCCATACATAGCTTCAAATGGTGCCATTTTAATTTTAGAATGATAAGAGATATTGTAAACAAATTCAACCAAAGGGAGATAATCTTCCCATTTAGTTTGTTTGTCCATGACATGCATTCTCAGCATGTCTACAACCACCTAGTTGAGTCTTTCTATTTTTCCATCCATTTTTGGGTGTTAGAAAAAATAGAAGCTTAATCACATTCCAAAAATTGTGGTAAAAGTTTATTATAACCTTGACATAAATAGATTATATATGTCTAAGATGATTAATTTTGGTATACCATGTAGTCTAACCACCTTCTTACGAAATGCCCTACAAATATGGAAGTGTCATTCATTAAATTTTCATCAATGAAGTGAACAACTTTGGTAAATTTATAAATTACTAATATAATGGTATCATGTTTGTTTTATGATTTGGGTAGCCTTGTAATAAAATAAAGTGATATTAAAACCCACTTGCCTCTTGGAATAACATGAGGACACAACAAATCTCTAGGGTGGAAATATTCATCCTTAACATGATGGCATTCCAAGCATCTTGCCACAAAATCAAAAACATTTCACTTCATACTAGGTCAAAAATAAATTCCTTTCAACTCATGTGTCATCTTCATGACACCAGTATGTCATAATGAGGTGTTGTGTGCACTTATTTCTACACAAAATTTCACAAATTTCCTAACTTGGGTACAAAAATTATGTTTTTGTGCCTTGAAAGGACATATTATTTAAAAAAAAAGTTATCAAATTCTTTTTTTAAAGGATCATCATCCAAAATAGCTCTTACTTCTTGGTAGAATTCATCAATAAGATACTATTTTAGAATAACACTTTTAAAATTTCCTTACAATACATACAAGTTAGCAAGGTATGTTCATCAGTTGAGTGCATCAACAACATGATTTTCATTATATTTTACATAAGATATTTCCATGTTATAATTACTTATAAATTCCATCCATCTTCACTGGCATGCATTTAAATCATCTTGGGAAAAAAATATTCCAAGCTATGGTGATCAAATTTCACCTTAAAGTGTTTTCCCAATAGAAAGTGTTTCCATTGTTTTAGAGCATGGATAATGGCAGAAAGTTCCATGTCATGTGTGTGACACTTCTTCTCATGCTCTTTGAGATTATGTGACTCATAAACCATGACTTTACCATCTTGAGTTAAAATGCCTCCATAACCTTCCTTAGAAACATCAGCCCACACCTCAAAATTGTCATTTGAGTTAGGAATAATAAGTATAGGTGTTATTATTAACAACACTTTTAGTTTTTTGAAATAATCCTCACATTAAGTCATCCACACAAATTTATTTCCCTTACATTACAAGGAAGTGTTAGGATGGGCAACATTGGAATTTGTTTTCATAAACCATCGATAATAACCAACCAAACCCATGAAGCTACACACTTCATGCATGTTAGTTAGATCAAGCCAATCTTGAATATATTTTATCTTTCTTGGGTCTATATAAATTCCATCCTTTGAAATGATATGGCACAAGTTATGGATTTTTTATTCATAAAAAACACATTTGGAAAGTTTTCTCTACAACTTGTGATGTTTCAGACTTAGTAAGACTAGACAAAGGTGCTAATCATGTTCAACTTCATTCTTATAGTAAATAAGAATATCATCTATAAATACCAATACAAATTTGTCTAAAAAATCTCAAAAAAAATTGTTCATTAGGTTCATCAATGTTATCGAAGCATTAGTTAGTCCAAATGGAAACATAGTGAAATCATAGTGTCCATACCGAGTTTGAAAAGTTATTTTATGGATATATTCTTCTTTGATCCTTAGATGATGGTAAACTAATCTTCATCTTTATTTTTGAGAATATGGTTTCACTTTAATTTCATCAAATAAATTATCTATCCTTGGCAAGGGATATCAATTTTTTATCATTACTTTGTTGAGAAGGTACTAATAAATACATAACCTTAAAGTTACATCTTTCTTCTTTTACTTTTAAGGCGTATAAATAACTTGCATTTATACAAGCCTCCCAAGGTCATCAATATAATGTATTCATTTAACAACATAATCAATCATTGCTTTATGTGCTTACAGTCAATCCATTATGAAAATGAGATCAAATGACCCCAAAGGTGCTAAGAATATATTTACCTTTGTTTTGAAGACACAAAGGCCAAATTTAGTCTTTTTCAAGCATTCATGAATAGATACCCTTTTTACAGTACCAAAATCGACCTCCCAACCTTATCTTATCATTATAGGTTTATTATTACATTTATTTACAACATTAGGAGATATAAAATTATCAGTTGTACCTAAGTCAATCATAATAGATATAGGAAAACCATTAATAGTACCTCTATCCTCTATCGGGATAACCTACAAATCAACATTGCAATTATCTATAGCTACATATACCTTATGATTGGCTGATTGGCCCAATTTGAGCTTGGGGAAATACTCTCTATAGTGGTTATCACTACATTCATAGCATACAACATTCCTTGATGGATCTATTGGAATAATATTTACCCCTATGGCTGGTATATATTGACTACTTTGGTATTGTTCCTTCTTATAATACCCTAATTTAGGCAGACATTATGACTTAAAGTTTATGATCTGGTTTGAAAACATGTTAAAGTTCTTGTTATTTATAATATATCTACAATTTTGGTCTATTTTTATGAATTTATTAGGCACATGAGAGAGATTTTTGGTCTTAGATTGTAGCTTATTTAACTTGAAATCTTGTTTCACCTTCTGATGAGACTTCCCTTTCTCTTTTGCTTAATAATCTAACTCAATGGCAGTTGCCAAGGTCCTCAAATTAGTCATATTGATGTCATGCATCAATATCTCTTTAAGACCAAGCTTAAATTTGGTGATTTTTTCTTCTTCATGTATGTAATTCACATGATGTAGCATATTTAAGAATTTGTTTTCATATTTAAAAATAGTCATGTTTTTCTATTTCAATAGCTAAAAATTAGTTATTTTTTATTCCTTGTAGTTGGAATTTAGATACCCTTTTTGAAATTGTGTTTCAAAGACTATCCAAGTAAGATCCATTGATTGGTATCCATCTATTACAAAAAGATAATTACACCACAAGGCTACAGGTATAACCAATGGGTAAGATACTACCCTTACTTTCACATTGGAAAACATGTTATGTAAATTATAATATTTATATATGTGAAATAGCCATTCATTAGCTACATCACTAGATTATTCACTGAGAAAGGTAGGTGGAAAAAGTTTCTTTAGTTCCTTAATGATTGGGTTAATCATGGTCAAAGGCATCTATTGCATTACTAGCTCCTCTACCTAGCCTATCTCTAATCTATGTGCTTATTCATGGGATACACTTTTAAAGTTATCCATCCTACATTCTTGGTTGTCAATCTTACCTAATAGAAAATTCAAGGTTGTCAAAATACCACTAAAGACCTCATGCTTATCAATTGGGTTTTCACTAATTGCATCAGCATTTGGGGCTTCATTATTACTATCACTATTATTAATGGGTAGTTCATCTATATTTCAAATGGGGTTACAAGCACTATGACCCCTACTTATACCTCTACCTTTAACTCTAATTAGGTTATCATTATTTTTATTATTATGGATGTTGACATAATTTGACCTCATCCTAACCATCTTTAGAAGTTACAAAATAATAATTTAGTGGGTTCCATATTTAAAAACATTCATTCCTAAAGTTCCCCAAAGTAGAACATTGCTCTGAGACTAGATGAAACAACCCCCCAAAAATTAGAATTACATTATCAAAGTACATTTAGGACTATATGTAGGGACCAATACTCTGCTTGATGATGCAAGAAATGTTTACTCAATGTACTCATATATGCACACCCAGAACCAAAAGAGGTGAATGGATATATTTAAATAGGGGTAAAAATATACAAAGGATATTATGAGGAAAAGAGGTTACCAAGAAACACTATGAATTTTGGAGCATATTGGTGTACAAGTACATGGATAAGTTTTGATCTCCTTACATAGCACTAATCTTCTACATAGGACCATTTATGGGTCCTTAACTCTAGTTAGGTATATCATTCCCCTTGTTAGTGTTTAGTTTTGCCTTATGGGTGGTTAAATGGTTTCCTCTTAGAAGAATTTGAGTAGACAAATTTACACACCCAATGTTACCATTCAGTTGTAACATGTTTATGATATGAGAACTAAGGTTTGATAATAACATATAAATGACCATGCATACTTCCTGAGATACAAATTATGATTATAAAAACCAACAAGCTGATTAAAGTACATATAAATTAACACTAAGATCTAATGATTATGTTGCATAATTAATTATCAACCATAAAAGAGCACAATCTTATTAATAGAGTGGGTAATAAAGTGTCATGGGAAATTAAACTAGTGTTACTTGTCGAGGGTAAATAAAACCCTCTTTGGATCAAGGATCATTACACCATCACCTTCTTCATTTAATATTTACAAGTCATGCATTGTTAATTTGGACTATAGAATAGAATTTAATTTCTCCTTAAGACCCCAGAACTTAAAATAGTTCTATACTTATATAATCTCAAAGCTAGTTTATCAATTTATTTAAACATTAAGGTCCTCTATCTATTAAATAATATTGATAACAACTTATGCTCAAATTAATTGTCACTAGATGAGATATAATATATAACTCATAGTTCTCTTTATGATAAAAATTCATATCAATATAATGGTTAATGCATATATAATTAATTTCATCCCTCATCCTAATATAAATAGTAGTGGAATTAAATAATATAACACCAGACAAAAAATATCTCTCATGATTACTAGGCAACAACCTTCAGCTCACAAGTAGCAATATCACATATACTAAAAATTATTGTCATCCCATTGCAAGGAGTATTAAAGGTAACATAGTAAATCAAGTGGGTGCTACCTACCAAGGATTATAAAATGAATCCAATACCTAGGTCATCTCACCTTATTGCTCTGCATTAGTTATTACAAAATTTTGTCATAAATTTGACTTGAAAAGTAATAATAATAACTTATTATATTCACCCCTAGTTTCAAAGTAATTATTAAATATAATCAATAGGACTAGTTGATATCCATATCCAACTACCATATTCATTTGCATAACCTTTAAAAACTAACTCCTACCAAATTTATACACAAAACAATCTTAATTTCATTTGACATCTAATCCAAATTAAGAACATGAAGTACCCAAATTATGAAAACCAAAAATTCATTTGTCTAAATTTATTTTATATACTTAATATATATACAAAATTGAATGGGAAATGAAGAAATTCAGCCACTAGTGAAATTAGTGTCAAAACTACAAGTAACAATATAAAAACAATGATAATAAATTGGTTGAACTAGAGCTTGGAATGGAAAACATTTGAAACTAATTTTTCCCACCTAGGAGGGCCCCTCAGTGCGATCAGAGGGATCACGGATCCAATGGAGGCTATTATTGATGGTAGTGCCTCTCGGGACTTGATAAAAAATCTGATAAAGGATATTCCATCCAACGAATGGAAGAAAGCACTAACAGGTGAAAGGACGTGTCCCTCAAAAAGTATGTCAAGCCTACCTATTACCTCTGAGGGCACGTCACTGAATATCCCAGATGATCTGGTGGAGGAAATCATGGCATCTATGGACCTTACATTGGTAGGTAAGTTTTTCTCATTCTGTCCTAATATCAAAATGGTCAGGAAATGGGTTTTGTCTAGGTGGAAAGTTAAGGGTAGTGTTTCGATCACTGCCATGGTGAGAGGCCTATTCCTTTTTAGATTTATGAATAGGGAGGACATGATAGCTACCCTTTTTGGAGGACCATGACTATATGGCCCACATTCTCTTACATTATGCTTGAAGAAACTAGGATTTGATCCTAACTCAAAACTTAATAAGTCTATTCCTGCTTGGGTTAGACTACTAGGGCTCCCCTTGGAATTCTGGGATGAAAAAATATTCATAGCTATTGGCAATTCTATTGGCCAATATGTCACTGTAGATCACATAACTAGAACAAAGTATAGATGCGTGTATGCTAGATTTTGTGTCAATGTTGAAATTAATAGGACTCTCCCTACGTCCATAGAGCTAAAATCTAAATATGGGACTTGGACTCAGCTGATCACCTATGAGAATGCTACCACCTTCTGTCAAATATGTAAGAGAAAGGAACATTTAATGACACAATGCAAAGTGAAGCAAATGGGAAGGACAGATGATTCCCAAGTTGAAGGGGAGATCAGTCTCCCAACCATAAAAAGAATAACATGTAGGGAATGGAGAGAAATGTGGAAAATCTTGACAATACAGAAAAGGCAGAGGAGGAGAAGGGTAAGGAGGATATCACTGGTAGTGAGGGAAAAGCTATCTCAGAGGATCAGTCTTTCAACCACATAATGAATAACATGCAGGGAATTGAGAGAAATGCAAAAAATACTAAAAATACAAAAAATGGTAAGGAGGATATCACTAGTAGTAGGGGAAAAGCTATCCCAAAGGAAAATATAATATATGATAGCTAGAGGGCTATACTAAACACAACCAACACTCTAGACAAATAGACTAATATGTCTGAGGAAGATGAAAGAAGGTAATCATCTGATAGAGGAAGACAATGCAGAAGATAAGGTTCCAAGAGATGAACAAGAAGAAGTAACTCCAAGAATGTATCTTACTAAAGGAGAAGTAGACTTATAGTTAAACATAGACATTTTCCATGCTCTAGAAGTCAGAGACCAAGTAGGAAACTATTTAGTAATAGGTGAAATAGGACAAAGTGGTAGTAATGAATAGGAGGAATGGGTTACCTTGAAGAAAAAGAACTAAAAATGTAAAAAATCTATAGATGTTGGCACTAAGCCCAAACAAGGGAGACCAAACCTAAGGGAAACAAGACAAAGGGAGATTGGCAAACAGAAAACACTAGAGACCCAACCTCTCAAACCCTCTAAATGAGAATATTATCTTGGAATATGAGGGGATTTAACAGTCCCTCAAAATAGTATGAGGTTAAAAATTGCATTTTAGATAATAAACTAGATATTTTATTACTCCAAGAAGTCAAGATGAATGAGGAGATTTTTAGGAAAATTGTTGACTACATATGGCCTAAGGTGGCTTATTGCATTAGTCCAGCTGAAGGGGCTTCAGGGGGGATTGTAACTATGTGGAATAGTGATAAAATCTAGGGGTATCTTATGGATTATAATAAGAACTTCCTGATTATCAATTTCTCTATGAAATATTTGAGCTGGTCGTTGATCAATGTCTATGGACCGAATAATAGAGCTTTGAGGTAGAACTTATGGATAGACTTGAGCAGTTTTAGGAATAATCCCCAGAACACTAGATGGATGTTGGCTGGATATTTTAACACTCCTCTATACCCTTCTGAAAAATAGGGTGGGATTATGGATTATTCAGACAACATGTTCGACTTTGCTGAATTTATCAATGATTGGGGTTTATTGGATATAAAATTGCAAAACCAAAATTTTACCTGGTCAAATAGAAGAAGAGGAGATCAAATGATTTAGGTTAAGTTAGACAAATTTATTATTTCAAGTAACTAGAATAATTATCATAATATGCATGTGCAGGCCTTCCATAGAACCATGTCTGATCATTGCTCAATCTTCCTTAGTTAGAGAGAATAGGGACAATCCAAACCTTCCCCATTCCATTTTGAAGCTATGTGGATCAAACACAAAGAATTTATACAAATGGTGGCCCAATGGTGGAAAATTCCTATTCAAGGGACTCCTACGTTAGAATAGTAAAAAAACTTTAGCATATTAAAAAAGAAGTCTATGGATGGAATATATATAGCTTTGGGCAGGTCTTTCAACAAAACAAAAATATAGTGGGAAAACTCAAAGATATTCAGCAACTGATAGATCAAGGAGATGACTCTAAATACACTTTGGAGGAAGAGAATGTCCTATCTTCTGAATGGAAGAATCTTATGGAAAGAGAAGAGTTTTTTTGGAAATAGAAGTCTCGTGTCCAATGGCTTAAAGAGGGTGATAAGAACACTACCTTCTTTCATCTCTCAGCCATGAAACATAGGAAAGACAACTTAATAACTAAGCTTGTGCTGGATAATGGTGACATTATAATCGAAGATAATGAGATAGGGGAATAAGCCAGGGCTTTCTTTTAGAATCTACTCACTGAAGAACATAATGAAAATGATAGACTTATGAGCCAATTCATTGATAAAATCCCCTATTTGATAACAGAGGAAGATAATCTAGAAATGTTAAAACCTATATCCGAGGAAGAAGTCCATGATGTTTTATTCTCCATGGGTGCATTCAAAGCCTTGGGTCTAGATGGCTTTCCTCCTATATTCTTTTAGGAATATTGAGAAATAGTAGGAGTGGATCTCATGGCTACTATTCATGATTTTTTTAGATCAAGTAAACTTTTGAAATAAGCTAATAACACCTTCATAGTACTTGTGCCTAAAAAAGCACAACCTACACACCTTACTAATTTTAGGCCCATTAGTCTATGCAACACTATTTATAAGTTATGTACCAAAGTGTTGGTTATGAGGATTCAACCTTTACTAGACAAAATTATTTCTCCTACTCAAAAAGGTTTCATCCCGAGCAGACAAATTCTTGATGTTGTAATCACCACACATGAGACTATTCACTCCATGGATAAGAGCAGAATCCCTAGTATGGCTCTTAAGCTAGATATTTATAAAGCTTATGATAGAGTCTCATGGAACTTTCTGTTCTAAGTGATTAGAAAATTTGGATTTAATGATAAAATGTCTCACTTGATATGGAACACTGTCTCTTCTGCAAAATTCTTAGTGCTGGCAAATGGTGTACCTAGAAGGTTTTTCTCATCTTCGAGAGGAATTCGTCAAGGAGACCCTCTCTCCCTATACTTATTCATCATTATGGTAAAGGCACTGGGAAGATACATACAAGTATATATAGCCTTAAAAAATCTTATGGGCATCAAACCTGCCTCCTCCCTCCATCCTATGGTGGTGCAACAGTTTGTGGATGATACCATATTTTTTGTCATATCATCAATGATTAAAACTAGAAGATGGAAGAATATCTTAAATGATTATGCCATAGAGTTGGGGAAAAGGATAAATTTCCAAAAAATAATTGTGTATTTCTTCAAAATACATAATAATCATTGATATATTAGAATGTGTTGAAGCTTCTCTACCAGCCACCTACCTGAGTCTCCCACTCATGGTCAAAGAGGTATCTCCTGGTTTTTGGAATGGAATTATGGAAAGAATGCAAAGGAAACTTCTAGGTTGGAAAGGGAAATTGCTCAGTAGTGCTAGTAAACTGTAACTTCTTCGGGCCTTGCTACAAGGTATTCTTACATACTTCCTATCTCTTTTTAAAATTCTTGAGTATTTTGATGATAAACTGGAACAGATCCAAAGGAAATTTTTATGGATGTGGGTGGAAGGCAAATAGAGAATGTTGTTAGTCAGATGGGAAAATGTGTCTTCCAAACTCTCATGGAGGACTCAATATTAGGTCTATTAGGAACATGTACAAAGCCCTTGTCTCAAAAATTAGTTGGAACTTGATCCATAAAAATAATGATTGGGGGGAAATAATGTATGCCAAATACATGCATAGCATTGATGATTCCAACTTTCTTCAACAGATGGGATTACCCCAAGGATCTGTGATATGGAATAAAATGCTAAAAAGTAGAAGCCTTCTTAAATAGGGAATTAGATGGAAACTTGGAAATGGCTAGCATATTAAATTCTAGGATGATATCTGGTTAAAGGACAAGGCTCTCATCACACAGGGTAACTATGGAGAGATTGTTGACTTGGTTACTTAGTTTTTTATCGATAGAGTTAGTGATTATACAGAAAATAATAATGGGATAAGGAGCTGGAAAAATCTATTGGACTACTATGATCACCAGCCTGAGCTTTTCCCTAGAGTGTGGGAGATCTAGCAGTGTGTTCAGGAGACCAGAATCCCTCTCTTCCCCAAGGAGGATGAACAATATTGGTGGCTTGATAAGAATGGATCATTCTTAGTTAAATCTACTTACCATCTACTCATTCCTGAAGCTTAGAATAAAGATGTATGGAAAAAGGTCTAGAATCATAAACTTATTCCAAAAATTAACATGTTCTGGTGGGTTGCTGCTCATAACATAATCCTAACTCGGGATAATCTTCAAAAGAGAGGGTTTACCTTGGTTAACAAATGTTTCTTGTGTGGTTTAAAAGAGGAACCAATTTCACACCTTTTTATCCACTTTGATTTTGCCCAAGAATTATGGAGCATAATACTTAATAACTTTTGTATTGAATGGGTCTATAATTCTGACCTCAAAGAAGTAATTCTCAGTTGGAACCCAACCTTCACACATCCTTAGCTTTTGGAATTATGGAAGCAAACTCTTCCATGTTTGAGCTGGATTTTATGGAAAGAGTGCAACCATCGAATTTTCAGGGACACTGCTAGAAATGTATCTCAGGTGTTCCACTCCTTTGTTAAGACCATCATGGAAAGTGTCACAATAACTCATATTCATGCTGCAGAGAAACCCCTATCTCAAATTGAAAACAAAATTACAGCCAAATGGAAGGTTTTAAACCAGATCCCTGGGTATGATAGCTCTAAAATGTTACAGAGACTAAATACTAGGATCCCTCCAAAACCAAACTAGATGAAACTCAAATTTGATGGGGCATCCAAGTCGGATGGTAAATCTAGTGGAGGAGGAATTATAAGGAATGATAAAGGATGGATGTTTGTTGTCTATGATAGTGGAATAGGATGCCAGAGCAACAACTATGCTGAAGCAATGGCTTTATTATGGGGGTTAAAGTTGGTTATATCCCTAGGAATAAGGAACTTGAGTATATAAAGCGACTCTAAAATGGTCATAGATGTAGTGAATAAAGCATCAAATGTTTGAATTAAGCTAAAGGACATCATTATAGACATCTAATTTCTTTTCCATAAGTTCTCTGGAGTAGAGTTTTCCCATATTTATAAAGAGGGAAACAGGGTCCCCAATGCTTGTGCCAACCTTGGTCAACAATTTTCAAGTTGGAGGGTGTGGCAACAAGGTGCTCATATTCCCTTAAACATTAGGGATATTATTCAAAAGGAGATGACTTGTCCTAATGAGGTGCATTTATGACAAGGGTAACACTCAGAGGCGGTCCATTTGGAGAGGGCCATTGTGGATTACAAAACTTGATAACCTTGGTACTTGTTTAACAATCATTCATGATTCATTGAATCACGAGGTTGAGGTATGTGGGTATCATCATGAAAATCAAGGGGAAATAATCTCCAAGCATGTGAGTAGACAACATCATCTCTGTAGGGTGTTTTGAATAATGAGCCATCACATCTTCATTTTGCATAAATAGAAAAAAGGGTTAGCATCCATTTCAAAGTTAAAGGCTGAAATTAGGAACTCCATAGTCTGGGTCTATAAATACAAAGTGGGAGGAGATTTTATTCACACTAAACCTATCTCTTGTTCTGAATTCAAAGATAATCCACTGGTTTGGCATTATTTTAAGGAAGGGGGAATTAGCCAATATTTGGAAAGACTTAATGGTTTCGATGAAAACTTGTTCGAGCAATTTGTGAGATCCTGGTTAAATAGGTAGGTTACAGTGGGTGGAATTAGTTTTGAAATCTTTTAAAAGGTGATTTCTATGGTCATGAGAATGTCCATGCAGGGTATAAAACTTCAAAGGAAAACTAAAATTATAGATCTTGCAAGCCATAAACTGTTTCTGGGTGAGGGAGAAGAACTCATCCCATACCAAGGAGGATTCGAGCGTGCTAAAATTTTGGAGCCATGGGATGGGGTGTGCTTCATTCTCATGAAGTACTTCATGCTTGAAGGAAAATTTACCAGGTTTTATAACTACCACCTCCCTTTGTTAAATCACTTCAGGTGCAATGTTGTTATTAGTTTCCCTTTTTACTTGCTCTCCTATTTGGAACACCCTATCCTTAGGGTGAGAGCTAAAATGGCTAAGAAGCTAGATATGAACCCTATCCCCCTATACTAGGGGTTGATTTTATACTTATACAACTTTCATCGAGCCATGGAGCCCTTTAATAATATTAGAATGGATAGTGAAGACATTCTTTCCAACTCAGTGTCTGGTGATGTTATTGATGAGTCCTATTTTTCCCCTGCTCCTACCAAAACAAAAGATGTTTCTTTCTCCACCCCTGAAGAGACCCTTGTTGATACCCCCAACTCCTTTATGAGAAAAAAGGGTAAGAAGAGAAAGGTTGATGAAGAGGAAGAAAATATTAGAGAGACCAAGGAGGGGACCCACAAAAATTTGGATAGGGCCATGGGGGGCCAAGGTGGTAAACATTACAAGTCTTCTAAAATTAATAAGGATTCTCCTCCGGAGTTAGAAGGTCAAGGAATATTATTGGTAAACCCACCTTGAAGGCTAGACTGATAGATTACTCAAAAAGTGCTTCAGAAGAAGCTACCTAGGAGGAAGAGTCTAAAGAGCTGGAAATACAAGAAATTTGAGAGGACACTGGAGGGAAGTAGGAGACTAGGGATTTTGAGGTTACTGAGGAGCAGGGTGTTGACACTATGGAAAATACTGACAATAAGGGGAAAATGTATGTCAAAGAAGCAGGTAAGGATATTGAGAACGAGGCTGATTGGAAAGATGAAATTGGGGCCCTAAAGGATTGTATTCAGAGGCTTGAGCGAAATTTCACGAAGGGAATCTAGAATACAATTCTCCTAAATATGTCTATGCTGAAAGAGGTGGGCAATACTGGGCATGCTGACAATGTGGAGAATATTGAGAAACTTAATGATCTTCTCAAATCAATGGTTATGTAAGGAGAGTCTTCTTTGACTCTAGTATTTTTGTTCCTTGTGTTTTTTTTTGGTGTCTATTATTCTCAACTTGTGCCGTCGTCTCTCTAAAGGCATATTTTGTTTGATTACCTTCTTGTCTTTTTTTTCTTTGTAAAGGGTTCAGCCCCTGGTTTGTCACCTTACCTTATCAAAAACAATATAACAACAATGAGTTTATCATGTGCTTAAAATTATACTTATTTTAATTTAATAGAAATAAGAAGAGTATGTTTTCATTATTCCAAGGATCACCTAACATACAATTTTCAGCATATACCCCATCAAATACAGCAAGGGGGATTGTTTATGCTAAGGGTGAATGGACATGATTTAATAGAAGATAACCCATCTTACACATTATAAAAGAATTTTGTATTATCCATCAACCAAAACAAACCTAACACTAATAATTTTCACCCAAGTATAAGATGTATGTCCTTATAAAGCATACTTAATCATTCTACACTGTCACATGATTAGAATTAATATCTCACATAGTGGTACAATGATATACTTTATTCCTTCTAATTGTAATAGTTATACCAGTCATGATAATGCATAGATATGGAATTACTTAATATGAAGCAAAAATACTCACAAGGAAATTGAGCATGATTTTATTTTTCCTTAACACTATAATAAGATTTCATCAAGACCTTACAACATGAATGCAAGAGAAATAACCAAAATGCCATAGCTTGTAACTCAAAGCTAGAAAAGGCATCTAAGGACTTCAATTTCAAACACCATATGTCAAGAAAAATGTATAAAGCATTAACTCCATTTACATTTTAAATATTTTTCCAAGAGGATATAAAGATAACATATAAAATTAAAAAGGGAAACTAACAAGATTAAAAATTGTAATCAAATACAATTACATTTATTATGAAAATCAACTACAAGATAAACTAACATAGTGAATGATAGCAATGAAACACACAAGATAAATTATATAATAATGGTTACCATATTACATTATACCTATCATGAATATCATCTAAGAGTATCTACAACTCATGAACAAGATGAAACAAATCCCTCAACACTAGCCCTATAAGCCCAACCATTGATGGCCCTAACCACCCCATCCATCAGATAGATGGTGGGTTTCAAAGATTAGTACTCAAAAGGGATCTAGAATAATTCAATAATTTCTAAGCCATTAGATGACTTGACAACAAAAATATAAAAATAATAAATACAAACAAGTAACCAATAGGTACATCATCAAAAGATGAAATGGAAAATACAAACAAATGTGAAACATGCATTACTCAAGATGAGATATAGGGGGTGATCCATCATGAGGCATAATATTGAAGGTCATTGAAATGGATTTATATTTCTAAATCCTAACCCATTACATTTGTGGTTGCCTTACTTGGAAACCTTCCAAGTAACATGCATAGCCCATGTATTTTCCCAACTATCTATTCATACTTCACATAAATAAATTCATAGTTATAAAACTCAGTCAATAATTTGAGACAAGATAACTAAGATCTAATCAATAATAGAGATAAATACAATAAATAAAATCATCAACAAATAGTAATAACTATATGATGTAGATACACAACTAACATAACCCAAATCAACTGATTCATACCCAAAAAAAATAACAATCTCAATAATTAAACTAAAATACCAAACTTAAGGTTGCGATCATTTAAAATTTAACTATTGGAATTAATGAAATCAAGGAATAAATTTATAATCAATTATTATTCCTCAAAACATCAAACTCCAACCTCTATAAAATTCCCACAATTTCCAAAATAAATAGAAATAAAATTTAAATAGAAAAATGAATCATGTATATCAATAAAGATGAGGGTAAATCGATAAAATTATTTATGGGTTCATCATGTGTTCCTAAAACCTCATAATGGACCCCAAAATTGTTAGATCAAAGGTCAATTAGGTGATCATTATAGCTAGTTACAAAATTTAAGATAATGATTATACCCAACCAATTAATTTTTGACAAAATATACATTAATCTCCACCCAAAACTTTAAAAATAATGAATATATTACTTTAGGATTTAACAAAAATTTCTAGGGCTTTACCTCATAAACCCTACACAAGTATAAGGAAAGTTTTAAAACTCCATACAACAACCCTGGGTAAATAGACATACATCAGTTCCAAATAAGGATAATTAAATTCATAAAAAAATTGTAACCCCATGACATTTCAATAGAACCCATATTATTTCAAACAAATATCAAACAAAATGCCTCATATAGGTAAATAAAGTATGGCAACTAGGTTTTTAAGCATAAACAAAATTATCCCATCCATATAATAAGTAGCAGGGTATTTAATATTTTATACAAAGAATAAAGAAGAAATAACTGAACCCCAAATACATTTCAAAAAACCCTTATTTATTTCAAGTAAAATACACACAAATGCCTCATAACAAGAAGAGTATAGCTATGGCAGCAAGATTTACAATAGAGAAAAGAAATAGGGTAACTTCATTACATTAAATGCTCATCTTGAAGTCTCATAAATTTAGGTTGAGCATATAATGTCTTTGTAAGAAAATAAAACCCCTACCCATCCTTTTCAATAGAAAACTACAAAACCAACCTCAAGAAATTACAATATTCACTTACTTGTAGATAAAAGATGTATGAGTGGAAATTGTGTGTAAAAAAGAGCATGCAATGTAGAATAAGTAGATATTAGTGAGAGAGAGAGAGAGATATAGGGTTTTATGTTATGCCCCACAAATTCATTCATTCCCCTAAAAACTCATTGTCCTTAAACACTTCTACCTTCTCTTCCACCCATCATCCACCTTACTTACTCCCCCCACTAACTCCTTGGGATTCACAATAAGTAGAATCTCATCCCATGGATTGGGTCAACCCACCTACTAGGGCATGGGTAGTTCATCACTCATAAAATTTCCCCTGATTTGGTTGAGTAGAGAGAAAAATAAAATGGCCAGCCACCTTCCCCAAAACATTCAAAACATACCAAACACAATTAATGCATTTTACTTAAATTCTCAAGGTTAAGCTAATGCCTTTCTAACCCAAGAAATAAATTAATTCCACATACATGATGACTTAAATCAAGATTCCCATGGGTTTTAGAGTCTATTCAATCCCAACAAGGAATCCTAGTCACCATGTTGACTAGTTAAATTGAGACAAGGTCATGAGATAATGAACTTGTAGAGAGAGAAGATTAGTAACAAGAAGGTGGGATGGGTCTAACACCAACCCAATATAACCACACAATAATAAAGTCAAACATGTGAATAAATAGCAAAACATAGGAATGCAACCATAACAAAAGTACACCATGGATATGAACAAACTCAATAGTTTGAAATAAGATGTGAAGGACAAAAACAAGTCATAATAGCATAAACAGAAAATAACACAACTCATCCAATGGCTCATAATTGAAACTAAACTTATTCTTATTGAAAATTCATTTTTGACCATTCATATAATCCCCTATCTTCCTAGTTATCAAAAATCACCACCTAGTCTAGCTCATAAACAGTACAAGTAACCACCAAATATAACATTAGTAACACCCAAACAATAAATTAATACCAAAAAATAATATAATTCATAACTACGATAAAATATTAAATACATCAGATAGTTAAACATATCATTTAGTGTGGAATTATAACATAACCATAACCATCAACCTATATATGTATAATCACTATATCAAAATCCATCATCTCTGTAATAGTTAGTTGAAATATAATGAAAAATCAAATATACATGTTATAGTAATGTTTTAAGCTAGTGGGCATCAAACATGTCTCCTCCCTTCATGCTATGGTGGTGCATCAGTTTGTGGATGATACCATCTTCTTTGGCATCTCATCGGTGATTGAAACTAGAAGATGGAAGAATATCTTAAATAATTATGCCATAGAGTTTGGACAAAGGATAAATTTTCAAAAAATAAATGTGTATTTCTTCAACACTCCTAATGACCTTAGACATATAATCATTGATATATTAGAATGTGTTGAAGCTTCTCTACCAGCTACCTACCTGGGTCTCCCACTCATGGTCAAAGAAGTATCTCCTAGTTTTTGGAATGGAATTATGGAAAGAATGCAGAGGAAACTTCTTGGTTGGAAAGGGAAACTCCTCAGCAGTGCTGGTAAATTGCAACTTCTTTGAGCCTTACTGTAAGGTATTCCTACATACTTCTTGTCTCTTTTTAAAATTCCTGTGTAGTTTGCTGATAAAATGGAATAGATCCAAAGAATTTTTTTATGGACGAGGGTGGAAGACAAATAGATAATGTCTTTAGTCAAATGGGAAAAAGTGTGTCTTCCAAAATCTCATGGTGGACTCAATATTAGGTTTATCAGAAACATGAACAAATCCCTTCTCTCAAAAAATAGTTGGAACCTGATCCATAAAAATAATGACTAGGGGAAATAATGTATGCCAAATACATGCATTGATGATTCCAACTTTCTTCAATAGATGGGATTACCCCAGGGATCTATGATATAGAATAAAATGCTAAAAAGTAGAAGCCTTCTTAAACATGGAATTAGATGGAAACTTGGAAATGCCTAGAATATTAAATTCTGGGATGATATCTGATTAAAAGACAAGGATCTCATCACACAAGGAAACTATGGAGAGATTGCTGACTTGGCTACCCAATTTTTTGGAGATATAGTTAGTGATTATATGGAAAATAACAATGGGATGCAGAGTTGGAAAAAACCATTGGAATATTGTGATCATCGGCCTGAGCTTTTCCCTAGAGTGTGGGAGATCTAACAGTGCATTTAAGAGATCAGAATCCCTCTCTTCCCCCATGAAGATGAATAGTACTGGTGGCCAGATAAGAATGGATCATTCTTTGTCAAATCTACTTACCATCTACTCATATTTGAAGCCCATTATAAAGATGTATGGAAAAAGGTTTGTAATTATAAACTTATTCCAAAAATTAACATGTTCTGGTGGGATGCTACTCATAAAAAAATCCCAACATAGGATAACATTCAAAAGAGATGGTTTACCCTTGTTAACAGATGTTTTTTATGTGGTTCAAAAGAGGAATCAGTTTCACACCTCTTCATCCGCTGTGATTTTGCCCAGGAATTATGGGTCACAATACTTAATAACTTTGGTATTGAATGGGTTCGTAATTCTAACCTTAAAGAAATAATCCTCAGATGGAATCCAACCTTCACACATCCTTGGCTTACGGAATTATGGTAGCAAAATCTACCATGTTTGAGCTGGATTTTATGAAAAGAGCACAACCACAAAATTTTTAGGGACACTGCTAGAAATACATCTTAGGTGTTTCACTCCTTTATTAAAACCATTATGGAAAGTGTCACAATAGCTTGTATTTATGCTACAGAGAAACCCCTATCTGAAATTGAAAACCAAATTGCAGCCAAATGGAAGGTTTTAAACTAGATCCCTGGGTATAATAACTCCAAAATTCTACAGAGACTAAATACTAAATGGATCCCCCCAAAGCCTAACTAGATGAAACTCAACTTTGATGGGGCATCCAAGTCAGATGGTAAAGCTATTGGAAGAGGAATTATAAGGAATGATAAAGGATGGATGACTACTATCTATGCTAGTGGAATAAGATGCCAGAGTAACAACTATGCTAAAGCAATGGCTCTATTATGGGGGTTAAAGTTGGCTATATCCCTAGAAATAAGGAACTTCAGTATACAAGGAGACTCTAAAATGGTCATAGATGTAGTTAATAAAGCATCAAATGTGGGAATTAAGCTAAAATACATCATTACAAATATTCAATTTCTTTTGCAGAAGTTCTCTGGAGTAGAGATTTCCCATATTTACAGAGAGGGAAATAGGGTTGTTGATGCTTTTGCCAATCTTGGTCAACAATTTTTAGGTTGGTGTGGTGACAAGGTGTTCATATTCCCTTAAACATTAGGGATATTATTCAAAAGGAGATGACTTGTCAAGGATGAGGCACATTTATGAAAAGGATATCTCTTGGAGGTAGTCCATTTGGAGAGGGCCATCATGGATTTCAGAACTTGATAACTTTGGTATTTGTTTGACAATCATTCATGATTCATTATATCATGAGGTTGAGGCACACGGGTCTCATTATGAAAATCAATGGGAAATAATTTCCAAGCATGGGAGTAGACAACATCATCTCTGTAGGATAGTTCAAATAATGAGCCATCACATCTTCATTATGCATAAATAGAAACAAGGGTTAGCAACCATTTCAAAGCTGAAGGCTGAATTTAGGAACTCCATGGTTTGGGTCTACAAATACAAAATGGGAGGAGACCATATTCGAATAAAATCAGTCTCCTACTATGAATTCAAAGATAATCCATTGGTTTGGCATTATTGTAAAGAAGGGGGAATCAGCCCATATTTGGAAAGAAATTATGGGTTCAATGAAAACTTGTCTGAGCAATTTGTGAGATCCTGGTTAAATAGGCAAGTCACGGTGGGCAAAATTAGTTTTTAAATCTCTAAAAATGTGATTGCTATGTCGATGGGAATGACCATGTAGGGAATAAAGCTTCAAAGGAAAACAAAAATTATGGATCTTGTAAGCCACAAGCTATTTCTGGGAGAGGGAGAAGAACTTGTCTCGTATCAAGGAGGATTCAAGCATGCTAAACTTCCAGAGCCATGGGTCAGAGTGTGCTTCATTCTCATGAAGTACTTCATGCTCAAAGGTCAATTTACCAGGTTCTAAAATTACCACCTCCCTCTATTAAATCACTTCAGGTGTAATGTTATTATTAGTTTTCCTTTTTACTTGCTTTCCTCTTTAGAACACTCTCTCCTTAGGGTGAGAGCTAAAATGGCTAAGAAGCTAGATATGAACCCTATTCCCCTACACTAGGGCCTAATTTTCTACTTATATAATTTTCATTGAGCCCTTGAGCCATCAAAATTGATAGTGGAGACATTCCTTCCAATCCAGTGTTTGGCGATGCTATTGATGAGTCCTATTTTTTCCCGGCTCCTACCAAAACAAAAGATGTTTCTTTCTCCACCCCATAAGAGACCCCTGTTGACACCCCTAGCTCCTTTGCAAGTAAGAAGGGTAAGAAAAGAAAGGTTGATGAGGAGGAAGAGAATATTAGAGAGACCACAGAGGGGACCCATAAAAATTTGGGTAGGGCCATGGGGGGCCAAGGTGGTAAATCTTATAAGTCTTCCAAAATTAATAAGGAAGGCTTCTCCTCCAGAGTTCGAAGGTTGGGGTATATTGCTGGTAAACTCGCTTCGAAGGCTAGACTAATTGATTACTTAGAAAGTGCTTCAAAGGAAGCTACCCAGGAGGAAGAGTCCAAGGAGATGGAAATCTAGGATATTTATGAGGACACTGGAGGGAAGTAGGAGACTAGGGATTTTAAGGTTACTGAGGAGCATGGTGCTGACACTATGGAAAATACTAAAAATAAGGGGAAAATGTATGTCAAGGAAGCTGGTGAGGAAATAGATAATGAGACTGATTGGAAATCTAAAATTGGGGCTCTAAACGATCATATTTAGAGGCTGGAGTAGAATTTCACCAAGGGACTTCAAAATACAATTATCTTGAACATATCTATGCTAAAAGAGGTGGGTAATACTAGCATGCTAACAACATAGAGAATAATGAGAAACTTAATGATCTTCTCAAATCAATGGTTATGTAAGGAGAGTCCTCTTTGACTCTGGTCTTTCCATTTCTTGTGTTTTGTTTCTGTGTCTGTTGTTTCTCGGCTAGTGCCATCGTCTCTCTGAAGGCATATTTTTTTTGATTGCCTTCTTGTCTTTTTTACTCTATGAAGGTTTTAGCCCCTGGTTTACCACCTTACCTTATCAAAAATAAAAAATAGTCATATAATATATCAAAATGGCAGGGTCATAACATCAAATCCCCCCAAACATATTTGTTCTTGATCAATTTTTACTAAGTTAAATTACTTTTTCAAATTTAATTAATTTTGAATTCTAATTTTTGGTTTACATGTTAATATTCTCATGTGCAAAACCCTTGACCTATTGATCTTATTGGGACATTTGACCCAATGAATATTTTTTTCTAATATAGTCATGTGACTATTCATTTCATATGTTTTTATGTTTACATTGGTGTAGTTAATGTCTTGTTTTAATCCTCTTATTATATTTATTTACACAATTTTAAATCATGGTGTTTAGATATTTGTTCTATGTGTGATACTTGTGACACATAAATTAGTGCATTTTGATTCAAATTTTTCATATTTTTAGTGTATATTTGAAAAAATATTACTTTTTTACAATTTTAATTTGTTTTACTATAAAATAGACTTAAAATTTACATTAATAAGGGATTAATTTAAAGCATTATCTAGTGTTATTCTATCATTCTTAAATGAAAACCATGGATTCACCTAAATATGTATTAGATAAATCTCAAATGTTTAATGTATCAAACTATAATATATGTAAAATTTTAATTAAGGTTTAATTTTTTGCCCAAAAGTTGTGGAACATTGTTCTTAGGACTGAAAAAAGCCCTATATAGATGAATTATTATTTTAGATAGGTATTCAATTTTGACCAGACCTCCAACTAGTCTAAGACATAATTGAGGGCCCAAATCCCCATGTGATCATCTATCAAAAGTATAAAATTGACCAATAATGACCACAACTGTCCCAAGAATACCAATAATGGCCACAACTAGCCTAAGAATACTAATAAACATTCATAACTGACCCAAGAATACCATCAACAACCACAACCAACCCAAGAATACCAATGATCAGCCACAACCTACCTCCAATAACATACTAATATTTGAACCTAGGTGATGCTTAAAATAAATAATTTATTTTACCAACTCACCCACATCTCATTAGTATCTAGATGACATGTTACACCTGAGCTTTCAAATGTGTTTCAACATAAATTGTAAGAAGCCACATCTATCATCTTGTAAAGTGTTAGGTATGAATTCCTACTCCATATTAGTAATTAGGAGTCTCCTAATAATTCTTGCAAACTCCTTGAGTCTATTTATGATGGCACACATCTCTCTAACATTTTAAAGTTGACTCTATAATTTTTTACTACACCTATGGAATGTGATGAAAAGGTTGTTAATTTTAATTTTAAAATTAAGAATATTAAATCCAAGTTATATGGTTGAAAATTTAAGATAATTCAATATAAATTGTTACATCTCATTATTTACCTTAATATTAATGAAAAAATTCACAATATTATTTTAATTGTTATTTAAATATACCAAATAGAGCAAGATATCCTTGACCTCACTATGATTTCAACTCTTCTAATTAAATAAGAGAAAGTGGTGTTTAATTTTTATTATGAATATAATGTCATTTAGGAATTTATCACTCTCAACCCTCTTCTGATAATAATAAAAACTAAGAATCTAACCCTAATTTTGTCATTGGTAAAAATGATAACAAAAAAATGATAATAAGAATCATAATCCTAAGTTTAATGGGAATTGTAATCTGTGTGGTAAATTTAGTCATAGAATGGAAACATGTTATAATAAACAAAGATAGAGTTAACATTAAATATTGTAAAAATAACAAAGGGAAGGAATCTAATTAAGACCATTAGAAGAATCAAAACCCTAATCATAATAATAATTGGGATC
Source organism: Torreya grandis (assembly GCA_037957365.1). Taxonomy (NCBI): domain Eukaryota; kingdom Viridiplantae; phylum Streptophyta; class Pinopsida; order Cupressales; family Taxaceae; genus Torreya; species Torreya grandis. The sequence goes on from JARHVA010004496.1 coordinate 1,485,243, forward strand.
AAAATTCTAATGTTATTGATTTATAAGTTGCATTATTTGATTATAATGATAATGAATATATTTTAGATAGTGGTGCATCATACCAATGAATTTATTATCTAACATTTTATTTGATACTAGATATATTTATGAAAATATCTATTTAAGAGATAATTCATTTTTAAAATTAAATTAATAAGGAAAGATAAAATTTGTAAATGTTGTTATTAATGATATTTTCTATGTACCTAAGCTTAAGAAGAATTTAATATATTTTTTTGAACTAAAAAATGATAAATTGATTGTAAATTTTATTAAAGATAACTTTTCTATTAAAAATTAATTTAGTTCTCTGATTACTAAAGGTGTTCAAAATAATGGTGTATACTTTTTTTCACTTCTTCTATATGGTGTATTTTATTGCATAGTAAGAATGAATCTTAATTATGGAAAGAAAGATTAGTGCATGTCACTTTTATAAGTTTACATGATATGTTTTCTTAGAATATTATCTTTTACATTCATTTAATCTCTTCTCATCATTAAACTTGTGAAATTTACTTACATGGTAATCATCATACTAATCACTTTCATAAGAATCATGATGTGAATTCCTCACATCCTTTAGAGATTATTCATAGTGATATTGTATTATAACTTGAAGTTTAATATCTTAGTGGTTCTTTATATTTTATTACTCGTATTATTGGTTATACTAAAATTATTTTGTCTTATTTTATAAATAATCAAACTATTTTTTTGTCTAAATTCAAAGAATTTAAATTTTTAGTTGAAAATTCTTCTATTAAGATTGAGAATTGATAATGGTATTGAATACATTAGTAATTAATTTGATTCATTTTTAATTAGTTGTGGTGTTAAAAGAGAGTTACAAAATCCCTATTACACACTATAAAATGAGATTGATGAAAGGAAAAATTTCACCATTATTACAATGGCTAGAATAATGTTACAATCTACAAATGTTCCTAAGTTTTTATGAGTTGAAGCCATAAATATTATTATACATATTCTTAATAGTGCCCCCACTAAATCATTACATTTGATATTATAATAGTTTAATAAAATTATTTTTGTTCTTACTTTGAGTATTCTAATTAAATTGATAATTTATCAACCAAAATGGTATATTTTAGTAAATCTATTTAGTTTGATTTTTGAAAAATGCTAATTACAATTGTAGTTGGTCTTAGATGAGAAATAAAATATATATACTTAAAAAAAAAAAAATTGATTAAATTTATGATTATATTCAATTCATATGAGTTAACATTTAAATACATTATATGAATAACATCATGCTTCTTTTGACAAAATAATCATGTTTAGTTTTTACATTTTTTTAAAAGATCACACTTAGTAAGATATCATCTTTTGTGTTTCAATTTTTAAGATGATTTCATTTGATAAAAATGGAAAGTTCATGCTAAAATTCTTAGATTATTCATTTTATAATAATGTATGTTATGAAATAAAAATTTTAAATGGAGTTTGTCTCTATACTAAGCATTTTGTTGATACATGTTTGAAATTATTTGTTTTAGTTTCATATCTATTTGATTGGATGATTACATATATGCAAAAATTTTCCATATTTTATGTTTGAAAGGTTACATTCCTAAAATATTTTGTTACATCCAATTATATATCATTGGATAATGGAAAAAAAATATTATGTTTTCTAGGACTCAAATTATAAAATGAGTTATTTATAATCAGATATTTGATGTTTGGTTAAACTTAGTATCAATTTATTAGTGAAATTATTGTATGTGCATCACATGACAATTAGGAATGCTCATCTTATCAATATTGGATACATATAATAATGAATTACATATAATAATGTATGTGTGTCACTACATTAGTAATCAAATTAGTAAATTGGTTTGCCTAAAACATGACTTGATTATTTAAAATGTGCTTTACCATAGCTAAACATATGTCATATTTTATATTTATGTATTTGGTTATTATGATTCTAATAATATTATACTATCATGAATATACTTATAGATATGTGTTTAAGTTTGATGCAGGTGTCAAATTTTTATATCCATAGCAAAAATAGTGAAGCACCAATGAACTAAACATATTTAAGTTCATGTTTATTTTATCCAAGATAAAATCGTCAATGGTGATATTTATCTAAAGTTATGTCCTAATAATGAAAAATTCATATATATATTCACAAATATACTTGGTGATACCAAGTTTTGTTAGTTTCATGTAATGTTTAGACTCTCAAATTTTCCATTAATGGGGACTGTGCTTGACAATTCCACTTCCTAATGGCCACATGATCCTTCTTATTCTTTATAATTATTCTTATTGTAAAAACATTATAATATATTACATTATATGATTTTTGTAAACTTCATGTCTAAGTTTTAATTTTTTACCCCAATACTTAAAATCATATTATAATAGAGTTATTTATGTTATAAAAGACTCCAAAATTGTTTGGATGATTATTCATGAGAAAATATGAGATTTAGTCTCATGATCATGCTAACTAGAAATTACTTTAAGTAGTTTATGGGTTATAATTCCCTTTGTTTCAAAAGGCAATGTTGGCATGATGAAGGTTTTTAAATCCTTCAATTTTTTATATAGTACAATTCATTTATCAAGGTAACTGTGGCATATATCCCTAATTAATTATGGCATGGATTATATTTATAGAAGGAGAATGAAAGATTAGTACAAACCAATTTTAATAAGGATTTTAACCATCAATTTTAGAGTTTCCAAGTGAGGGTTGGTATGCTTAAAATTGAAAATGAAAATCTAAAAATAACATTAGCTTTTTGATGAAGTATAGAAAGTCTGCTATGTACAAGGGGATACAAAATGTGGAAAATCTAACATCTTATCTAGGGGATCTAGTTGGAAATAGGAATCCAAGACAAGGCAAAGGTAAATAAGTTCAATATAGTAGTTTTCATAAAGATGTTGACAAAGAAAAGATTATCCTCTAAATCAATTCAAACCTCAAAAGAATGAAGAGATGATGGGAAGACATTTCTATCAATTTGGACATGGAATAGGCTTCAGGTTCACTTTTAGCTACTTTCTATCCTTGGCTTATCTTTGGCTGATTTTGAGTTGTATTTGGGAAATTTTATATTTGCTTCTACTTCTATTTATTTTTGTCTCTTTTGAAGACTCTGTTAGTCCTTTGGATTCTTTTTTTATGTATTTCTCCTAGGTTTTAGGGAACCTAGCAAAAAAATACCCCCATTTAACCTTGATAAAAAACCATTAAGGGGGAGTGTTAGAATAAATAATGATTAAGTGGTGATATTTAACCTTAAAATTATTAAAAATTTAATGAATAAGATAAATTTATTAACACATGGTAATCTTGTGTAAATAAATTAAATATATTTTACCATTAATTCCTCAAGAAAGGATGGACCCATTAGTTACAATGGTCACCTCTCCTCATTTATGTTTTTATTGAAGGTAAAAGAGGGTTTTAAAGGGACCCTACTCATGTAAAAAAAACCACCACCATGGCCAAGAACAATAAAAAAGTACCATAGAACATATAAAAGAAAGAGATATCCATAGGAAAAAAACATCATAAACACAATAAATAAATAAATAAATAAATAAATAGTAGACACGTAGCCCCCAATAAAAAGCAAAGAAAGCCAGAGAGAATTACATACAGGTATTCTTCCAGTACTCATATGCCTTGGACCACTCTCCAGTCATAATATTGAAGTTATTATCTAGGAAAACCAACCAAATTGTCCTCCTAATTATTAGTGTTAACCCCTTTGAGCTTCTTCTTGGGCTTGGTACCATCCTCATTTTTTTTGTCAATGTTAAAAAACATAGACATACCTTCCATACTATGCATAGGATTGTTAACCATAACATTATTGAAACTCACAAGGAGATTGAGATTATCCTTGAGATGTTTGTAATCCCTTTCCAACATGATAATTATGTCAATGAGAATCTTAATTTGAGTAGTCATTTCCACTTCTTTCTCCCTCATGCAAAAAATGTTGTCCATCTTATTGATATTATTGATGTCCTACTTGAGATGAGTGTGATCCTTCATGAACCATAAAAGGAAATATTTATGTAAGATCACTTCATCCTCCAACTATTCTATTCTGTATTGATTTTGGCCACATCCTTCATAGATTTAAGATTGACATGATATTTAAAAATAGCTTGGGTTTCACCTATATTAACACCAACATTTTTTTAAATAACCCTACTACCTAGAATGTTCTACCTTTCCCCTTCCCCAAGGAAAGGAAAAATAACATTATTGGTAGTATCATTTGCCTCAATATGATGCTTATCACTCTTTGTACTAGTATATTCCTCTAAGTTAATTACTAAATGAGGGTCCTGAAAGTGTTGATCATTGAACGTGTACTCTTCCTTGTAACCCACCCTATTGTGAGATGAAAGTAAGTCCTCAACCTTATTGGATTTAGGATTAGAACTAATTCTTATAATTATTTTCAAAGGCCCAATAAGAAAAATGTTTTTTATTTTTCTCACAAATGGGATTCTAAGGAATGGGGTTCTATGATTGAAAAAACTTGTAGACAAGAAAAATAACTACTTGATGCATCGACTCCATTTTTAACGCAAATGAACCTCATTGAAAAAATGATCCAATGAGTGAAGAGTATAAAATGGAATACTAATGGGAATATTGTGATTGAGATAATTGAGGAATGGAAGATGGTAATAATGTAAAAGCTTGTAGAATCCATCAAGGGTAACATAATTGATAACTTACTTAGCCACATCATTGAAAGGAATTGGGAAATCCTCCAATTTAAACCCACATGGAATATTTAAGATAATTTGGAATTATCTATAGTCTAACTGAAAAATAAGTATCAATAGTAAGCCTACATTATTCAAAATTTTATAATTTTAAATTCTTTATAATATAATAAATGGGGAATAGATCTAAATTATTACCATACTCTCTATATAAAACTTACAAAAAACCCAAAAACTATTCATTTTAAAAGATTATCTCCCATCTAATTTAAGGACATAAGTCTACATTATCTAAAATAGTCCATCCACCTTGAAAAGTAGTGAGACTCTCATCACCTAATAAAAAATTCTCCATATCCTAATCTAGGTATTTAATTAACCTTATATACTTATTCTCTTCAATATTGAGCCCTATAACCTTCGAGATAAGCTCCTCAATGATTTTCATTGACACATTATAGATGTTGACCACCTTATCAACCAAATTTTTATCAAAATAACATGAGGGATGAACATTGTACCCATAGATGTGATTAAGGAAAGTGGTGATTTCCCCTATGTGGATAATTTCCCAAAGCACTGGATTCTTTATAATCTGGTTTGTATACATGGGTTCCACTCTGTTTAGTCCTCCCCCATGATAGAAAACCTATTAGATGACTTACCCAAATTATAATAGATGGAAAGGCAACAAAGTGGTTCAAATCATCAATGATAATGGAATCTAAATGCTTATTCAGTTCACTAACTGAGAAATGATGGGAAATCTTATCTAGTTCTTGATACCATTAAATACCTCATCATTAGTTTCAACATGGTAATTACCCTTATCAAAGTTGGGCATGTAGTGTCCTCCCTGATCATTGATCTTTCACCTTCATGATTAGGGTCGTGATGGTATGTTTATCCTTACCAATGATATCATTGATATTATTAGGTTGAGTCTCCAAATTGTTCTAAATTTTGAACTCATTGACCTCCACCCATCTATTGGCAAAGGATTAAGTGAACATATTACCTTCCCTATAAGTGTGTTGAAAGATAACATTCTATAAGATATTAATGAAATGAGTGATTTCCTCTATAATATGCAATATGGACTAGGTCACCACATTATTCTTGTTGATACAAATTATAATATTGATAGAATCCCCCTCAATGCAAATATTTTGACATCCTAGATTAAGAGCCACCTAGACCCCCCACAAGGCTACTAATGCTTCCAATAAATGATTAGTTTGGAATCCCATACTTCCCTTATAAGTAGTGATAAACTCTCCCTCATTTCCATAAATAACACCTCCCCCTCTTGAAATTATAGGATTCCCTTTAGATGCCCTATCAAAAATCAATTTAACCCAACCAAATTAGGGAGATAGTCATCTCATAGTTATCCTCAAGGAAAGCTTAGGATCCATAAGGGGCATATTCTTAAGGGTGTGTTGCCACTCCTGAGAAATAGTTTCCTCAAATAGAAAAAAGGGATACCTTTTTTCACACTTAATGCTTTTGACATTTTTAGATAAAAAGGAAAAGATCTTATAAGACACCATAAAGAAGGGGCTCTGCTTTCTCCATAAAATCCTATTGTTGTGTTCCTTAAAAATACCCCATAGAAAATGAGGGAAATCCAGATGTCAAAGCTCCTTGAGTTTTTGGGTGACAATTAGATTAGACCAATCTTGACTAGATACCATAATAGATGGAGGGAGAACCCAAAATAAACTAAATTTATGAAATAGAGATCCCTAAATATGGAAGGTATATTCACAATCAAATAAAATGTGATAGATTATAAAGCATACTCACATAGTATAGATATATTAACCAAAGTAAGGCCTCTTTTACTTAGATTTTCCATCATGATAATTCTATTTTGAACACTTAACTAAAAAAAAATGTTGATATTTTGAAAAATATTTTTTTTCCAAACTTTACCCAAAGGATTACCCCTCACCATCAAAATTTGAAGCTTCAAATAACTAGATTTGACATGATAGTTGCCATCTGCCAAATCAATCCAACCCAGTTCATCCTCCCACTAAAGGTTTAAGATATGATTACCCTTGATGATGAAATTAAGATATTAAATAATGGTGGTTGAAGCAACATCAACATTGTCAAAGGTCAGATGTTTCCAGCTCTTCCTACCATTACCTCTCTTCATTTATGTTATAAATAGGGTTTTGCCCCAATTTTTATTCATTTGAATGAATTTTGATGATTATGAAAAAAAAAAATATTTGCATGTGGAAAATATTTTACAAAGGTTATGTGAAGTCTTATGTGAATAAGTGACAAGGAAGAAGGATTTGTATTTGGTACATATTTTCTCAAATAAATGAATATCATCTTTGTAGGTTTTTTACATCTCAAGATTTTCCCACATTAATCTATGTGCCATGTGTACATTGATCTATGTTCATTTATTTTTTGATTTTACATCATTTAAATTCTATATTGTGCCATGTATTGGTTCATTTATTTTATCATATTAATCATTATAAAATGTAAAAGTATAAGTTTTGTGTATAAATGAGAAAAGAATGGGAAGAATGTAAATTTTTTCTCTATAACTGAAAGAAATGTGAAATTAATTTTATCTAAAAATAGAAAATGATTTTAAATAATGTGAAATTTCCTCTTTCTCTATCTCTTGAAATGATAAAATAATGTTAAGAATGTGAATTTCCTTCTCTCTTTTTAGATATGGAAAATAAATGTGTAAAAATTGAAATTCCTTCTCCCTCTTTATAAATGGAAAAAAATAGTGAAATACATTATATCTCTTTATATGTGATACATGATACAAATAAATGTGATAATAATTTACATCTTATTTCAAAAAATGTCAAAATATCTCTCCAAATGAACCCTATATTCAAATAAAATGTGATGATAATGTAATAATATTCAATGACAAATATTCAAAATGTGAATATATGGAATATAATACTATAAATTAGTGTGAGGTATTTTCTCAACCTATGCCTAGCATACAATTATTTTTTCCTAGACCTCCTTCATATATTTTTAGGGTACCTATAGAAACTTACAATAATAAGATTAAACGATTGAATGATCCTATTAAAGATATTAACATTTCTTTATGAGAATTCATCTCCTTCATGCATGTTTTGGTACCTTGAAACAAAAGATGGATCACCTAACCCTATAAACACTATTTATGAATTATATATAACCTCAATCTTATACCCTTTTTAAATACATATCATGGATGTACCTTTAACTTATATAACTTTCCTACTACCAAAAGGCTTGCATACACTATCTCTATGTGCCTAATTGCTTATCTCTTAGATTTATCGATGTTATTATGATGACTCAAACCTTGTATCTTGCCCATAATGTTATAATCCTACTTATATTCCACTTTTACAATTTTTTGGACCTATACCTACTTTTTTTCTTTCCAAACACTAACAAATCCTTTTATCCATGCTTATATATCTCATAGTATATTGGATATGCTATGTACTTGATGTTTTTTGATAACACATATACCTAGGGACTAGTATGATATGTTTATGATAGTTCATTATGATTTTAGATATGCACTTCCTTGATTTTATTATTGTGTTATTGTCTTGCTTGTTTGAGCATTTGAATGTGTTCCATTATTTTTGCCCCATATGCCTTTGTTTACATATTTGACATTTGAATATGTCATTTTTTATTATATGTTAACATTTGAATATGTCATTATAGATTTTTTGGAAAATTGAGTAAGTCATGTCCCTTCCATTGTGTGTCATTTGAACATGCCCCTTTTTTGGTCTCCTTAAAACTATGTCGTTTGACTTACTTTTGAGTGTTCTTGTGTGTGTGTGCTTGATTTGCTTGTTTATCTTGTATTATTCCTATCTATATGTTGTCATGATTCATATCATACATCTTAAGAATTTTTGTGATCATACTATCTACCTAAAGATGTTCCCTTTATATGCTACATGGTTTATGTTGGCCAATTTTGGCCCACATACAAAGCTTCTACCTAGATAGGTTAGCTAAGCAGATTTCCTAATTGACCAAAGATTTTGAAACAATTTAAGCAAGCTTAAAGTGCAATTTGTTTATCTTTGAAAAGCAGTCTTAAAACAATCTAGAATTTTAAGGGAAAAAAATCTAGCAGGTTATCATGGTGTTCCAAGCATTCAGGACAAAAAATAAGGTTTCACAGGTTTCATAAACTAATTTTGTGCCTTGAAAGTTCTTACACAAGCTCAGAATAACTAGACCATCATCATCACATCATGCAAAAGTAACCATCTTAGTCTGATTTCACATTTATAAGTATGCTCAAGAAAGCCTCTTAGAGCCAAAAGACCACATAGAAACAAAGTTATTCATTCATAGAACATTATATACAAATTGAATATCTTGATGAGATTGCTATCTCAATATATAAAGATTTAAATTTAGACTTATAGAATGAGATGTTTGTGGGGATGTCAACTTTAAGCGACAAAAATTAATCGTTGGATTTAAAAATCCTTAAACATTCATATGAATCTTAATTTTAAGATTAATGAAATATATGTTTGAGTTTAAATGCTCCAAGATCAATAGTCAATATTAAATCATACTAAATATCTAATAGTGTATGTTGATCGAAAGTATTAATGGGTCCTAAATATCTAATAATGAGTGTTTGATCATTCAATCAAGATTAATGGTGAGCATAAAGTCAAAGGGTTAGCATAAGCATGAAGAAAATAAGTTTTAAGATCTCAAGTGATTAAATAGATATCCAATGGTGTGTGTCTACTGACACATCTAGTGGGCCTGAGAAAATTAATAGATCACATTCAATCATACAAATCAAGATCAACAATGAGTGAGGGGTTAAAAAGTCAATGAATCTCAAAGGCAAATGAGAAGCTACCAAGTGTCATAACTATATTAGGATGGTATAAGATCGATGGTACACATTAATTCATATAGAGAAGATCAATGATGTGGGTGTAATCCAAAAATTTAGATCCAATAGTGTGCAAGTAGATTGATCAATGGTTAAAGTTAAAAGTTAAAAGCTAAGGGACTGAAATAAAGGTAAAATTCAACCTAGGTCAAACTAGAGAAAATTATTTATAGGTATATGTCACCATTATATCTTGGTCAAACATCCATAAATAATATTTAGTCATAGTCAAGATGGTTAGGATGAAGTCCCATTGTAATTAAAGAATAGTTTTGACCTCTCTTTTGAGGATTTAGAACTTTTAGAACCCATCTTTTTGGGTTGTAGATTTTTTTTGTGGCTATGACAATTTCTCTTTAAAGGATCTATGCATACAATGAGTTCTTGGTTTCCATAAGTTATCAGAGGTAGGATAGGTATACTTAATCCTAATGGAGATCACTAAGGAGGATATGCAGTCTATAGGTTTATATCGATATAAAAACTATAAGAAAACCAATAAATGAGATTGGTTTTCCATCTATAGAAAATCCCTATGCTCATATATTGAATTAAGGGTAGATATATGGTTATGGATAAGTATCTCATCATTACACAAAGCTATATCTCTAACAAAAAAATACTAAGGGTAGACTTAGGCATGTCCCTATCAAGTACACAATTATAAGTATCTTTCCTTATAATGAATATAAGTGGAGGATGGCATGGAGTCCCAAGATAGAGATCTAATGATTGGATAGATAGTGAGATCATTTAATTGATTTTTATGGTACCCAAGGGTTTCCCTTCATAAGTAGGATCATGACTCATAATCTATATAATACACTCTTATTTTCTAGTAGTTCTCTTAACCAATGAGAAGATCTTAAAGACTATTGGAGCAAATGCAGGATTTTTATCTATGATGCATTAACCTTGATTAGACTAAAAATTATGGTGGAGCATTCATTGAAAGTGGCATCTCATTTAATTATCAAATATGGTGTGATCCCCTTATCTCTCCCCCTTTCTATGTATCACTTTTTTATTTCACATTATAAGCTCTAGCACTCTTAGATTCTAGACTCTCACAAGGACTCTTTAATATTGAAGAGTAAGGGTCTCTTTTAGGTATTGTAAGATATTTGACTCTTGATTATGCTAAACCCTATCAATAATTTGTAATAACTACCTCTTTATGTAATAAAGACTTTCTTTACCTATATCTTGACTTATATCTATGTTTAGTGAGTTGTGCATGATGAATTTATGTGAAGGAGAGTCTTCTTCATCCATTATCCTCCTTTTTGACCTATTTTAGGGTAATTTCAAGCTATTTGTAGGTCTAGATTAGTGTTCTTTTTGTCATTGATGTTATCTCTTAGTGAGTCTTAGAATTCCTCTTTGTTCATTCTTTGCTTCCTGAACATATTATGTGAAGTACTTATGCACTTAGCTTGATTTTGAGGTTATGTGAGCTAGCATTATCTTCTAGTGTGGGTTCAATCTCATGAGAGTCTCCCTTTTTTATTTTGTGCATCACCGTATTAACTTTATTAGGATCCCTTTTCCCCTTTATACCCCTTTTCCTATGTAATCATTAGTTTTAGGTTATCCATCAAGAGGAATCCAACCTTCTCCAGAGGTTCAACCCCATCATAGGTTACCTATAGCCTAGGGTTGTCCCAATATTATGACTAGGTGTAGGGGATCCTAAATAAATCCCTCACAATGGTGAAATTATATGTCATAATAGTTTTTAGCATGCCTAATGGGACATTCTACATTGTTCACTAGTAAAGAGTTTTGTTGTTATCTTCATCCAATAAACCTTTGGAGGTAAGCATTAATACATCAATAATGACTTTTAATATCTATCAACTAATTAAATAACCTAACTAAGTGATTAATAATCATAATTTGGTATGTACAATCAACCATATTTTGATCAATATGCCTATTCTCTACCTTAACATCACACTTATCAGGTAAATAATTTTTATGTGTTCCCCCCAAGTGGCCCTCAAACATACCATAATGGCCTTTGTCCTCCTCCTAACCCTGAATATGACCAAGGTTAGCTTCTTTTACACCCAAATCAGTCTTTTAATTCCCCTTGTCAAGACTAGGCTTATCATATTACATCCTTATTGGGATTCAAGCAAGCATTATCAATTTATAGTGAGTTGATAATGGATATTGGTATGGGTTTAGAAGTTTCTTCTATCATCCATATCCATATTTTACAAAGGTCAAGGAGTGCTCTTTAATTTTTCAAGAATAGATGGTTAATTTATGAGGGTTAATAGTGGTCATCCTATGAGAATGAGGACACACTAATGATGAAAAGCATGGTCAAAAAGTTAGATAGTGTATTGAAATCTTATGAAGAGAAGTAAGATCATTTATATCAATCTCATGTGTCTTATCCCTTTCAAGACCCTCAAGCTCAACCTTTAAGAGTTCTTGATCAACACCCTAGTCAACCTTTCCAAAGTCCATCCTTATGAAAACTTAGAGAGGCAATATTGGACCAAGGTAGAAAAATCATGAAAATCAATGAAGGGATTAAACGTGGATAAGAATTACTCATTCATGCCATGGAGGGGATAAGGATATTTTTGCATGACTTTTGGAATGTGTGGGCATGTATTGAAGAAGATAACTATCCATAGGTTGGGAATAAAGAATTAAAAGGGTAGGTAGCATCTATTAAAATAGTTTTTGAGTAGTAAGAGAAAGATTATGTCAAACTTGAACCAATGAGTTATCTATCTCCTACCATATGCCCATTCCCATTCAAGAACATGAATCCATTCCATCATGGATCCTCTCCAACACATTCAACTTTGGCTATGTTATGCCCTCACTTGTGAGGGCATCATCTCATATAACCATTAAATATTAAGAAAAAAATGTATTTTACATAATCATTTCCATCATGGAAATCAATTTATAAGGGCATAAAAAAGGAGGAGGAGGTGTTAGTTGAGGCACCCCAATAAGTAGTCTTGGAGGAGGAGTTAGTTGTGCTAAAAGTAAATCAAGCAAACATAGATCAGCTCAATGATCTTGGTGTACTAGCATTCTTAGACTCTCTCTCCTTTCCTCAAGAACCACTAAAAAGACCATTTAAAGTCCCTATCTAGAAGGACACTCTCCTAAGTTACAAGTAAGGTGAAATTCTTCACCCTCCCACCATATCCCTTTTGGAGAAAGAACCTATTTTATTGAAGATAGAGGAGAATCTTGTAGTCATAAGTGAGCCTGAAGAAGATAATGTAAGTGTCAATGAAGAGGAGATCATGATAGGTAAGCAAATTCATAAGAAGGAGCATGCTTCAAATTTCAAGTTATAAGAATTTAATGAGCCATAAGAGGACAACCTTCTTAAACCTATTATGAAGGTCAAGGTCATCTCAAGCAATGTAGAAGATCAATGGAAACATTTATTCTTAGATTTTTTGAGTGAAATAGTGTAGCTTAATGTTGCAAACTTGCCTGAAGAAGATAATCCTCAAGTTAAACTTGAGGTAGACCTTGAATGGACTACTGAAGCTCCATTCTACATAAATGAAAAAAAGGATCAAAACTAGGTGCCTAAGGTTGGTCCACTTTAAGATGAGGTGTCAATTGAGGATAGCCCTCATATGTTAGAGATAAAAGAAATCAAATTAGATATTAAAATAGACAAATGAGGTGTTTCAGACCTTGGATGGTCAAATCAACCCTCATTTGTAATTGAACAAGATGAAATATTGAGTGAGGTTGATGAAGGAGACATCTCAATTTCTCAAGTGATGGAATTTGATGAACATACAAGTAAAGATCTTGAAGAGTTACAGCAGTGGTTTAATGCTATAACCAAATTTTTTAAAGAGGATAAGAGACATGTCCTTCTTTTAGGAACCTATGAGCATGCTTCTCTAAGCATGATCAGTCTTGATTTGCATAAAGATAAGGTCGAATAACATGGTCTTGTTAAACCATCAAGTGAACCAATTATAGTTGATCCCAAGAGCCTAAATGAAGTGTTCATGTAAGTATTTCTCAAGGTTGAGGAGTAACATCAATAAAGTGTTCCTACAGTCCAACATGAACCAAGATTAGAAGACTGGGACCAACATGTCTACATTAGACATGTGTTTGTTTCATTTCATCCATTAGAGAGCACATCAAAAGGATTGGCCATCAAGCCTCTTGGTTCACCATTTATGGTACCTCTAAAGTAAGGTATTGTTCATCTTGATTTGTTACAAGTGAATGATATTTAAAGTTTCCCATTTGACCTAGGAGGGAGGCTATTACAAATTATAACCTTGTATATATTAGAGTAGATTTCATGCTTTTCTCTAAGTGCTTGTGTGCAAATTTATTTAGTAGGTTACTTATTTTTCTATCCTTCAAGTTCCTACGTGAACTTGCCTTTATTTGTTTTTATTTTCATTGTTGCTTTAAGAGAAGTTATCTAAAGGAAAAACCTTATTTAGTTTTATATAAGTAGATACTCCATGCCCAATAGACTAGACAAGAAAAATGGTCTATGTTTTCAAGCATAGTAGGCATGCTTCCCTGTGAGTCACCAAAGATGTTGGCCAACTTTGGCCCATATACAAAGCTTCTACCTAGATAGGCTAGATAAGTAGAGTTATTGATTTACCAATTAATCAAATGAAATGAGCAGAATTATAGATGGAATGAGTGGTCCAAATATCTCACATTTCTCACAAAGCTTTTGAAACACTTTAAGCAAGCTTATAGTGTAATTTGTTGATCTTTGAGAAGTAGTCTTGAAACATGTCTAGAGTTGCAATGGAATAATATCTAGTATGTTATCATGGTGTTCCAATAATTCATAGATAAAAAAGTATGTTTTACAGGTCTCAAAAACTCATTTTGAGCCTTGAAAGTTCTTGCACAAGCTTAAAAGAGACAGACCGTCATCAAGACATCACGCAAAAGCAACTAGGTCAGTCTGATTACACATTTTATAAGTATGATTAGGAATCCTCTTAGAGAAAAAATACCACATGGACATGAATTTATTCATGCCTAGAACATTCTCTACAAATTTCATTTCTTAATGATCTTGTTATCTCAAGATATAAAACTTCAAAGTTGGATTTGTAGAATGAGACATTCACAGGGATGTTACATTCAATCTACAATAATTAATCACTAGATTTAAAAACCCTTAAATATTAACATGAACATCAATTTTAAGCTTCATGAAATATCTATTTGAGTTCAAATTCTCCAAGATTAATGGTCAACATTCAATCATACTAAAGATCCAATCGTGTACATCGATCAATAGTGTTAGTGGGTCCCAAAGATCTAACAATGAGAATTTGATCATGAAATCAAGATTGATGGTAAGCATTGAGTCAAAGGGTCAACATAAGTATGAATAAAAAAAGTGTCAAGATCTTAAGAAATTAAACAAATATCCAATGGTGTGCATCTACTGACATAGCTAGTGAGCCTAAGCAAATCAATGGAGTGCATTCAATCATACAAATAAAGATCAATGATGAGTGAGAGGTTAAAGAGTTAGTGCATCTCAAAGAAAAATGAGAATTTTCCAAGTGTCACAACCACATTAGGATGTAAAAATATCAATGGTACATGTTCATTCATACAAATCATATCAATGGTGTGCATGTAAGTTAGGAATCTAGATCCAATGATACATGATTAGGCTAATCGACGGTCAAAATTAAAATTTGAAATCTAAGGGACTACAATAGAGGTTGAATTTGACCTAGGTTAAACTAGAGAAATTTTTTCAAAGGCATATGTCACCATTATATCTTGGTCAAGTATCCATCAAGTAGATGTAGTCATAGTTAAGATATTTAGGATGAAGTCCATTGCCATTAAAGCATAGTCTCGACCTCTAGTTCAAGGATTTAGAACTAGAAAAACCCATATTTTGGGGTTATAGAATTGTTTTATGGCTATGACCATTTCTCTTTAAAGTATCTATGCATACAATGAGTTCTTAGTTTCCATAAATACTCAGAAGTAGGATAGGTCTATTTAATCCTAATAGAGATCAAGAAGAATGATATGTAGTGATGGGTGTCATCAATACACTTCATTTAATATTATCAATCCAAGGTTGGTGTTTGAAGGTTGTATGTAATAGGAAAAAGAGACCTTTGGAGAATTGTTCCTTCTATCACACTCCACACTTTCAAGAATTGAAAAGCACACTTGCTAAAATTAAAAATCACACTTGTAGAAAGTAAATCACACTTTGCAGAAATCAAAACACTCTTACATGAAATCAAAGCACACTTTTAGAAAGTAAATTTTTGAATTAACAATAAATGATAAACAAATAAACCACCTACAAATTTACAATAAATTGTACAAAAAAAAATTATTAAAAAAATAAATAAATAAAATAAGAATTTATATCAAAAAGGATAATTACAAATTAAAGAAATAAAATAAAAATACATGGATCCATCTTCCTTGGAATGAGTGGCCAACTCATTCCTTAGAAGAGGTTTTATTCAAAACACATATTTCATATGTATTGCTCAGAATAATGAAAGTAAAATTGTATATTGATTTCATTTGGGTGTGTAATGTTACATTTACAATTATATTTTTCCAACCAAAACCTTATTTGAGAGTAACAACTGAGATACCATATCCTATCTCAATAGCCATAAAATATGGAGAGATATTTATTCTAATAATGAAATCTATGATAACATAATCTTGATCTCCACCAAATATGAAGAGAGTTTTTATTTGAAATGAAATTACATAAACCTTTATTTGAATACAATATAGAAATGGAAAGTTATACATAGAAAATCTTTAAATGGAAAGTGTTCTTTGTGATAGTTGGAATAGACCAACCAATCATTACAAGACATTTAGAAATACTTTCCAAACAAGTCTATAGTAGTTTTGTTGAATTTTTTAGTATTTTTGGTTAAATCCATAGTAACCTACTAAAATCTGTAACAAGCCTAGTGAGATACATAACAAGCTTGGTAAAATACATAACAAGCCTAGTGAAATTGATGGCTGGTTTGATGAAATCCATAGGTAGTATGATGTAATCCATAGCTATTTTATCAAGCCTATTGTAATTCATAGCTACTATAGCAAGCCTGTAGGAGTCTATAGCAAGCTTGTAACTTGACCATAATTCTAGATCCATTGTAGAATAATCTAACACTACTCAAACATTATTATTGAATGGTTACTCTTCATAATTTAAATCATTCTTAGCTTAGTATGAACTATATATGCACTTATTGAAATATTTTTCACAATAATAATTATTATTAATATCTAACAAGGAATTCTAAAGACACAACCATGATATATACTAACTATTTCATTCTAAATAAACTATAAGTTTGAAAACTACATTTAGATCCACTTATTATGCAAGAAAAAATATGTTATTTTGTGGATATAATAAGCCATTTTATAGACTCATCATGCATTCTATAGGTCTGTATTGATATAAATGCTGTAATAAAACTAATAAATAAGATTGTTTTTCAATCTATAAAAAAATTTATGTTCAAATATTGAAGTAGGGTAAAATATATGGCTATGGGGAAGTATCTCATCATTAGACAAAGCTATAACTCTAACAAATAGGTGCTAAGAGAAAAATTTGGCATGTACCTATCAAGTACATGGCTATAAGGACCTTTCCTTCATAATGAATACAAGTGAAGGATGGCATGGAGTCCCAAGATGGAGATCTAGTGATTAGAGAGAGAGAGTGAGAGAATTTATTAGATTTTTAAGGTGCCCAAGGGTTTCCCTTCATAAGATAGATCATGACTAATCACCTACAGAACACACTCATCTTCTATTGGATCTCTCATCTAATGAGAATAGATTAAATACTATTGGAGCAAATAGAGGCTTTTATCTATGATGCATTAACCTTGATTGGACCAAAAATGATGGTGGAGCATTCATTGAAAGTGGTATCTCATTTAATGATCTCAGATGGTGTGCTCCCTTTCTCTCTCTCCCCTTTCTCTATATCACCCTATTCTTACACTTGGTAATATCTCTCTAGATTCTATACTCTCACAAAGATTATTTGATCTTTAAAAGCAAGGGAATCTTTGAGGTATTGCAAGATATTCTCCTCTTGATTAGATTAACCTTATCAATCATTTGTAATAAATACCTCTTGATTCAATAAAGACTTTCTTTACCTATCTCTTTCCCTTGTTATATGTTTAGTGAGTTGTGTATGATGGCATTGTGTGAAGGAGAGTCTTCCTCATCCATTGTCCTCCTTTATAACCTCTTTTAGGGTGTTTTCAAGTTGTTCGCAAGTCTGGATTAGTGTTATTTATGTCAGTGATGTGAGATCTTGGTGAGTCTTAGGACTCTTCTTTATTGGTATTCTTTTCTTCCTAAATTGATTCTATGAAATAATTATGCACTTATCTTGATTTTGAGGTTGTGTGAGCTATCATTATCTTATAAAGATCTAGTGTGGGCTCAAGCTCATGGGAGTCTCCCTTTTTTATTTGGTGTGTCACCTTATTAACTTTCTTAGGAGACCTTTCACCCTTTTTACCCCTTTTCCCTATGTAATAATTATTTTTAGTGATCCATCAAGAGGAATCTAGCCTTATCTGAAAGTTTAGCCTGATCATAGGTTACCCATATCCTGGGGTTGTCGCAATATTGTGACTGGGAATGGAGGAGCCTGAATAACTCCACCACAAGGGTATAATTCCACATCATAATAATTAATTCACAAATTACATGTTTATTTTATCCTTTTAAGGTGAGGTAACTACCATTTTATATCTTTCCTCACCTTAAAATAGGGGATATTAGTGAGGGAATGCCATAGAGGAATGAATTCCACATTGGTCACAATTTTAGATATATAGTGGGGGCATGTTTTGGAAACATGTCCTCCACATTGGCACCTATATAATTTTTAATATTTATCCATATATAGTGGGGACATGTTTTGGAATCATTTGATTCACACTTATACAATTTTCAAATTGGCCAAATTGCACAGCTATATGATTCATATAAACATTTGTGCTATGATTTTATACATTAGTACTTTTATTATACATGGTTTATGCATGAGATGTATCTAAGATGCATATTATATGTAATGTGTGCCTAACATATAAAAATTAAAATCATCACCCACTAATTTAGACTTTTATGGACTATATTGATCCATCTACTTTAGTATTTAGTTTTATTTTTGGTATGCTTGAGGTGATTAAATAACTCAATCTTAACAAGTTTATAAGTTGGAATTGATTGCATCATCTTGCCTCTCTAGTTTGATAGTGGCAGTCAACTTGTCTCACTCACACTCACTAGGTTATAAGTATGATTAGGTTGCATGGTTGATCTAGTCTCAATTGCCAGGTGGCAATCTATATTTTATCCAAGGTTAGGGGTTCTTGCCCTCCTATTCTCTCTCTCTCTCTCTCTCTCTCTCTCTCTCTCTCTCTCTCTCTCTCTCTCTCTCTCTCTCTCTCTCTCTCTCTCTCTATACTTATATATATACACTTTATATATTTATATTTTTCTTAATATCAATTTCATTGATTCATAACGATACATATTTCAAATGAAATTGCCAAAAGGCAAGATAGTTACATTGATACATAGGTGTGTTCTTAAACATTGATCTCTTTAAATTTTAATCATTTTAATACATTCAATTTCATATTATATGCAATAATTATATACTATAACATTCTTTTGATTTTAGGGTAGTCACCAATAAAGAACTCAAGTTGGACTCAAGCAAAGACAAGGTATGTTATACACACCCATGCACATAATTTTTGTCCATTAAGCTAGAAATTTCATTAATCTATTAAAAGAAGAACAAATAGAGACACTATTCTTGAATTATATAGAACCTCAATCTTGAAAAATTTTCAAACACATATCATGGATGTAACTTCATCTTCTAGAACTTTCAGACTACCAAAAGGATTGCATACACTATCTCTATGAGCCTAATTTCATATATTTTAGTCCAAGCAACATTATTCTGATGAATTATAACTTATATCTTTCCAAAATTATATAAACCTACTTATCTTTCATTTCTAACTATTTTATACTTGTACCTCCTTTTTTATTCCCAAACACTTACGTCCTAACTAGATTCCTGTATTGACATCTATCCTTACTTGATACAAGCATCCAGTACCCTAAATTCATCCAAAATACAAATGGAATTTATCTTAAAGTTTAACCTATGTGATTTAATGCCATATTTTATCTAAGATGATTGGTATAAATATATTATCAACCCTCATTCATTCCACACCTAGAATAACTTAGAAAGGAGCTAAAGATACCAAGGCAACTTATAAAAAGCATTTTGTCAAGCACTCAAGTGATTGAAATATTCCATATTTTATCCTATTTCCATATAAATCATATGGAAGACACATCTATAGGTATGATTAATTGAAGGAGCATCCTAAGAGATATATTTTCCAAGTTACAAGCTAGGTCATTGTTATTCTTTCTTATCACACATTTCAAGATTCACACACAAGAAAATACATAGGGGAGACCTACATAAGTATGAGGCCCTCTTCAAAGTATTGGATATGTAGTTAGAATTTATTAATAGAGGGTTATTTAGGGTATATCAACACCATGTTCTTACTAACCCATTTTTTCCACAAACAATATGAATATGAAGAACTAGGGGTTTCTATTTGATAAGGAGTAAAATTCCATGACCCAGATCTAAATTCACTAGATTAAAGGTGATGAAAAACCTAGAAGTATCTATGTGGTCACATCAAATTTTAGTAGGTATTTTGTATTAGACACCTACATTTCACCCAAATAGTAAAATTAATGTAACCATCCTAGATTGGTGTAAGTGTTCACGACTCTAGAGGTATACTTTATAGAATCAGGCAATTGTTCTAGAATATAGATTAAGATGAATTTTTAATTTTTTCATGTACATATATATATTATCATTATAACTAGATAAGTGTCTTTTTATCATCACAATATGTATCATAGTTGTATTTTCAATTTTTAGTATCTCAGTATAATAAATTTAGTATATTTTTATCTGAATTTCACAAAAAAATGGCTTACTTTAGAGATATTATATCATACTTATTCCCTAGGTTATCTCTTCACTCTTTAACCCTAAATTCACCTAATATATATTTTAGGGTTAAACAAACCATATATATAAAATCATACCATGTTTAGGTTGATTTTAAAGCTATATATGGAAAATAAATTTTGTGTAATATTATATATGCACCATTACCTCATAATTTCATCATGCATAAATTTCATATGTTTGAAGGAAATAGTGATCCTTATCTACATATTGGATATTTTATGTATTTTGTGGACATATATGATGGTATCCAAATTTTACTAAAATTATTTCCAAAACTTAAACTAGAAAAGCTTTGTATTGGTTTCACTCTTTACCTAGTGGGTCTTTAAACTCCTATGAATAATTATAAGATACATAACCAATGTGATACATTCATAATAATGGAGAAATAATTACCTATGAACACTTACCTTCTCTCCATAAAGGAAGATAAAAAACATTATATGATTACATTCTATAGTTTAAGACATGTATACTCTAATTGATATATCAACCAATATATCTAGAAATAAAATACATATTTTTAAAATGCCTCTTTTATCCTATCAAAGTGGAGATACTATATGAAACTTTTGACACATTAAAACTCTTTGTTATAATACTCTTGCATTATAAGATAAGTTGATATCTATTTAAAATCAAGATAAGGCACATGAAGGCATTAAGATACAAAAATAACATCCACACAAATAAATTAATGGAAAAATACACCTCCTAAGTCATAGATTACAATAAGAGAAATTCAAGTTGAATTTATAAATAAAAGGAAATAATTAGTTTACAAATAAATACACAAAGTTAGTGAACCTAATTTAAATAAGATAAAAATATTTAGGTTTGATAGTTTTAGAGATCAATTGCATGATAGTATACAAACATTATTAGATAAAAATCTAATTATTTTACCTCCTAACCATCATCATCCTCCTCACCATCATAAGAAAATCAAAGGAAACCATATTTTATTTACCATAATATTAATGGGCACATAGAAAATGATTTTTATGCATTAATAAAAATACAACTCAATTTTTGGATAGAGGGGTTATTATATTTAGAAAAATTGACACTCAGTCAACAAGATCCCATTTTGTGTCTAATTCTAATATTTATTCGACAAAGGTAAATATTCATGGGGCATTCCCACAAATGAACCAAAGTTTCACTAGAATTATGTGTATGATTTTTAAAGGATAAACTATTATTTTAGTTCATATTATACTATGACTGATATATCCTATAATTATCCCATTTTAGAATCAATGGTCATGTAATCTCTAACAAGGAAAAAAAACCTAGAGAAGACAAAGTTACAAAAGAAAAAGAATAATATATTGTAAACATAATTATGTCCCATTATAAAAAATTATGGATACCAAAATGAAATAAGTAATCTATAGATCAAATGATAATATAAGTTAAAAATATCTCATAACACTAAGAAAAAAAAAAAATTTCTTAAAAAGGACCACAAATTTTCTTCACAAGATTAAAGTAATTTTTATCACCTAGAAGATAGGAAAATCACCGTTGGGAATAGACGGTAACACATAGTCATACCTAATTAGGTAGGATTCATTTTATTATCCATGCAATTCCTATATTATACATATTAATGGGTTCATCAACATGTTTTTGGGATGCCTAAGGATCTAGATACTTTTTACAATTTATTTTATAGTACACTAATTCCTAAAGTATATATACTATAGTAGAGTGGTTATAGTTCTAAGAGTATGGTATGAGTATCTCCTAAAGTTAGTGACATCTCCTCTACCACCCCACCACCACCATAATTGGTTGATACCTATATTTTTAGAATCTATAAAATTAGTTCTAATTATTCAATAATTTCAAATGATCAAATAAAGTATCAATAACTAATAATCTACACCTAAGACCTCATGAGCATACAAATATTAAGATAATAATTCTAAGATAAAATCAATACAATGAAAACCTTCATTAAAAACCTCTTATTTGTGTATGATGAAACATAGGTCTTAGTCAATGTTATCTAATGATGAAACATATTCTTTGAAACATAAGATTAGTTGAAATTGATGAAGAGTAGATAAGTGATACACAATAAGAATTGAGAATTTGATAGTAGTTCATTGTCTAATTTGAGAATGTTAATTTCAAAGGAGAAGAGGTGTATTTAAAATAAATTTTAATCAGTGAGGACCCTTAATCTTAACTTCAAGATGTATGGTTACAAATTCATCCTCACCAAAGCACATGGATGAATACATGGACTAATCACATGATCCATTCATTTTCTCCAAGATGAAAGGCAGAGGGTAACTCTTGAAAATATAAAAAGAAGATTAACATGATCCATCCATCTTGCATACAAGATGGATTATGGATAATTATCTTCAAAATATCTTTTTAAGAGTTAATGTGGGCCCTTCATCTTATTTACAAGATTAAAGGTGGATAATTATTATCAATAAATCACATGGATAATTAATATAGGCCCTTCATCTTATTTCCAAGATGAAAGGTTGAGAATGCTCCCTAAAATATCTCAAATCATTTTTTTAAGATCTCAATCTTGTCTCAAAGATGAAGGGTGGATAATAATCCTTCATATTATTTCATTTAGTAATTGGTGGGCTCAAAAAATGATATTCCTTATGATCTCAATATTCTTTCTCAAATGAAGATGCCCTTTGGAAAGATAAGGAAAAGGAATAATTAATAATTGAAAGGAAATTATAATTTAATTTCCATAGAATTATAATGATAATAATTATAATTATATGGAAATTGAATTATAATTTCCTTTAAATTATTAATTATAATAATTATTAATTTAATTAATAAAATACTAATTTAATTAATATCATGTGGGGAAATTGAGTAGAAGAATGATTTAGAGAAGGGGAGTTAATTGATCAATAAAGGAGGATTAGTGAATTGATTAGAGTAGAAGAATTGATGAGATAAAATGGATAAAATGATAATTTAATAGATCTAATATGGTTAATCATCCCACCTAGATATTATCCAAGGTTAATTTTAACACGTACGTTAGATAAATAGATGATTTTAGACCAATTTGTATGCAATTATGGGAAGTCATTCCACTTTGTAATTTTGACACAAAAGTGATCAAAATAGAATGTCTATATTTTCATTATTTGATAAGGTATTTTGAGATGTAGATGAAGTAACATCTTGTAAAATACTTAGAAAAAGTGTTAAAATGAGTGGATGAAAAATTAAATGATGAGATAATAGATGTTGTAATTATTGTCATTCCAAATCGATAGGTGTGGGACATTGAATGGAAACATAATCATATGATTTAAATGAAATTAATTAGGTATATTATCCTTCAATAGGGATTTTTATGATTAATTATTTGGATGGGATTTCAAAAAAGAAGGTATAATGGAAGAGAGTATTAACTCGTGGACAAGATTATGCCACTTGGGCTAGCACTTGCATGCTTTGATTTTTGATTATGATGAATTGAATTTACCCAAGTATGGTATAATTAGATAAGGATACATTCCAAAAAATATCTACACACTTTGAATTTACCCAAATAATATGGAAGCTATGAGCATGGAATGATAATTTTCCACAAACAAGGAGGAATTGATTTGTTATACCCCAAATAGGGAAAATTTGATTTGATGAATTGATTGAATGATTTATTGGCAAGAATAGATCAATAAATTGATCTATTTCATAGATTAAAATATGATATGAATAATATAAAATTGATAATTTGACATAAACATGTGTGCTAATGGTATAATGACTTTTGTATAAGTCACAAAAAACTAAGCACATAAGAATGCTCAATGTGATGAGAGACTAAATAATGGAAAAATAAGATAATGATTGAATAATGATATGATTATATTGGAATAATATGTATGTTGATAAGAATAAAATAAGAGTGGTTGAGCTAACCTAAAAAAATTGTTAGTACTAAACACTACCTACATAGTCTAAAAATACCTTAGGATGATATAGTTCTCCCACACCACTCCCACTACCACCATGATTGGTTGATACCAATATGTAGAATCATAAAAAAAAAAAGTTTAATACCCATATTTATGACGATTAAACAAAGATATAAAATACACCTATTCATTATCACTATTTAGAGAGGGGACAATAAACATATTTAATATCATCATTCATATATGGATGATATACCTATTTAGGATTAGCATACAAATTATTTTGTTACACATATACAATATCCATTTATCTATCTATATATTCATCATAAATCACATCAAAGAGTTTCTTAGAGACCACATAGGCCATTATATTCTATAGTACATACTTATTTAATAACATAGGTAGTTAAATAATGTTTCACATAAAACATAAGCAATGAGACACCCCCATAATACAAAATGGATATCATAAATTCCTAAAAATTATATACCAATTAATCATACCCTGAGTTCAATAATAATTGACATGATGGACATGGTATACCACATGAGGCCCTAATAGATTCTGATCCATCCCTAGTCAATACCTCCCTATCAAAGTAGGGTATCCATCCACCACATGATACATGAAATTTGCATTTTATTCCCATTTATTATAGCTTTGGATAGTTTTTCCCAATATCAAATATTCAAAAAATATAAAAAAAATAATCAAAAAATTCAAAAGCATTCAAATATTTAAAAAAATAAAAAAATTAGGACCTAAGCATGACATGATTTCTATTTCACACTATTTACATATTTTATTGATCACATATTTATATATTCCATATTATTTACATACACACATTAATTTAAAGGTATTTGAGTGTTATGTAGGATATACATGTTACACATGGACATATAGATGTTAGTTTTCCCTCTACCTAGTGGTCATGTCGATACTAGGGACATTTTTCTATAGGTTTCACTATTATAGGTTCTATATTTATATGAATTTTTTACCATGTTGAGCCACTTATGTTTACTACACATTCACTAATAGTTAATCATTTCTTACATAGGGATACATGATATGCCAGTTTACTATAATGTGACATTGATATATATGGTTAGTGTAGACAAATATCTTGTTTTATGCTCCATTGATGTTATTAATATTTTAAATGATAGGATACTTTGTGTGTGACTATTGTGTGTTATTTTACCTTTCTTGATGCAACATCCTCAATGTCTCTTGTTTCTTACATTTTCATGTCCTCTTGTGTGTGATACTTGGCCTTATTTGTTTTGTTATTTTAAGTCCCTTGTATGTATCCCTTGGCCTTATGAGTGACATTGAAAATCACATTTTTTGATATTGTTGACATAGAGGGGTGAAATGATCTATGTCACAAATTTTTAGTGCATATTATTATTTAGTTATAGTTATTTTTGCATGCTTAATTGATATATGTGTTTATACATACCACTTACATGATATGCATTCCATATGTTACATGCATGCCTTGATTGACATATATATTACCATGATTAATTATTATCCACATGACAAAATGATATTATATGATTCTATATTTACACAATACATGATAAAATTAACTCTTATTTTGATATGAGTGACTTACAAGATACATTACTCATCTCAAAATGGGGCATTGTAGTGGGATTTTCATAGATACACAAGCCTCCATTAGTAAAAAATAATATTAGAGTATAATTTTCACATGTTTTAGAGCTTAATATTAATTAAAATATCATATAATTCATATTCATGAGAGATATTATCTTATTGATAAAAAAATAGAGGAACATATGCATTTAATTTACAGGAACTTGAGCACATATTCATACACTTTTCAGTACATATGCATGAGCATATGCACAATAGTTTATAAGAATAAAATTATAGGTTTTCACATTCATATACATTTTAGATATAAGTTATAAAATTCAACATATAAATTCATAACATTCTATATCATTTATCATCAATTCATTAAGGCATAATATTGGTTCATGCACATATACATAATGACATAGTTTACAATTTAATGTAAAATGGTTATCATTCCACTTGTCACTTATCAAATGTGTGGTTATGATAGGGGAATATACATTTTCCATTTTATTTATGTCATGAATTCTATTATACATTGAGTGAAACTATGAAATCAAACCTATGTATACACCAATGCCATGAAATTTTGTTCATTCCCTTACAATAATGCATTTTTTACATGAATCAAAGTAGAGTGAAACATTAAAATTAAATATATAATCCATATGAATTATTTGATTCATTTTTACTAAACCTTTAATTATTAGTTCTCTCATTTACATTCATAATTTTCTCTTTTTCATACATCATTATTTGCATTAGTACATTTTATAATTTTTCTCACATACATGATGGTTAGAACATGTTTCCTCCCCAACTCAGTACCCTGCATAGTTACATAAATTTTGGGGCATAAACACACCCAACTGTCCAATGTTTCAATAAGGAAGCATCATATTAAATAAGTTTCAATGACAACATGGTCTTAACCAACACCTAGGAGTACCTAAGCCTTTCTCTTTCTATTTTCAAATTAATATTTTATATTTCACATATGGACATTGACTACTCCATTCTCATCACAAGTTTTTCATGGAGAAAATTTGTACATTAGAGCCATCTCCCAAAAGTCAAAGTGTGGTGTACACAATCCAATGTTTTATCATTTTAATTTTGTGTGATGAATTATTTAATTAGATCTATATACACATAAATCAAGGCACTTATCTGATATACATATATGCACTGTCATATTGAGAAAATCTTCCATATTCTTCCCCATTTTCAAACCTATCACTAGGATTAATCATAATAAAAGTTTGAATCCCTCAAAATCATAATCAAATCAAGCACTATCGATAATTAATATAAATCATTAGCTTCATATATATATAAAAGGATAAAACTTACAAAAACACATTAGGTGGGATAACTATGTGTAGATTGATTTTGCTCCTTAGAGTATTGGATATTATTTGATCTTTTTTAATGACTAAGTGGTAATTTAACTCTTATCCTATAATTATAATAAATTAAATAATAATAAGTTATTTATTACTATGATGTGTAAACCTCATGTAAATAAATAACCATATTATATTTATTTAATTATTTACTAAATTTTTATTAAAATATTTAACTGGGACATTAATCATCGAAGGTTCATTCAGAAATTAATTAACTGAGCTCATTTATTTATTCAAGATGGTTGGACCTTTTATTTACAATGGTCATCTCCATTAATATTTACATATAAATAATGTTTTAACCCTATGGTGAATACAACTTGATATCCTGACATTTGTAAGATATTTGAATTATTAAAGGGCTTGTGAAGACTTTGCTGAGAAGAACTGAGAAGTTAGAGTTATATTAGGGTAAATTATTTCTCTATTAATGGAAAATAAATTGGTGGGATTTTAATCTCTTTGAGGTTTTATCATGCTAAAATATCATGTCTCTATATATTGAATTGATCTTGCTGCATGCTTTGCTCATTAGATCTCTTTTAGATCCATTTTGTGTATTGTTTCATTCATAGAAGTAAGTCCAACAATAAGATTTTTCACAAACATATCATGTAAACTTATAAAATTATCATGTCCTAATATTTCATGCCATAACTTATATTCATTATTATTATGCAATGAAAGTAAACATGTAGAAGGAAAGAAGATATATAAACTATTATTTTGATCACCTTCAATAATAAAGGAACCAGATTGATTTCTAATGGACCAACTATATTTAAGCAATGCTATGATGAAATTATCATTTGTAAGTTGATAAAAAGATATCAAATTATTTTTAAGCTTAGGTACATAGAAAACATCATTAATAAAAACATTTGAAATTTTTTATTTTCCATGTTTAATTCTTTTTAAAAATGAATTATCTCCTAATTAAATTGTTTTAGAGATATCTCTAGAATCATATAAAATATAATACAAGTGTGTCATATGATGCGATGCATTGCTATCTAAAATCCACTCATTTTCATTTAAAGAAAATAAATTAATAACATTTTGATCTTGATTGTTATTTTGATTAAGGATTTGATTCTTCTACTTATTTTGATTATATTTATTCCCTTTGTTCTTTTTAGAAGATTACTTGTTAATTCTATCCTTTTTTTATGATAGGTTTCCCTTCTATGACCAAATTTATCACACATTATAATTTCCATTAAATTTAAGTTTATGATTCTTATTACCATTTTTATTATTCCCATTTTTGCCTTTAATAGAATTAGGGTTAGACTTATGGTTTTTGTTTTTATCATAAATATTATTTAAGGTGATAATTTCCTGAGTAGCATTCTCTTTAGAATCAAACTTGGTCATTAGTTGTTCTTATTAAATCAAGAGAGCAGACAAGGTGGTAAGGTCATGGATATCTTTCTTAGTTTAATACTTAGAATTCAAAATTGAAATGAAATTTCTAAACTTTCATGAATATTTAACTGAATGATAAAATAAAACAATTGATCTTGAATTAAATTACAATTACAACCATCTCACTCAGCTTTAATGTTCTTAATTTTAGCTAGAAAATTCACAACTTTCTCATCACCCTTCATAAGTGTTGTTAGAAATTTAAGGATTAACTTAATGATATTTGAGAGACAAGTGCACTTGTACATGGATTAAAGGAGTTTCCAAGCTTCACAAGGAGATTCTTGATTACTAATGTGGAGAAGGAATTCATCCTTAAGACTCTGCAAGATAATGGACATAGCTTCATATGATTTCTATTGAAATGCATTGGTAAGCTCAAGGGTCACATGACATCCAAATGTGGTTTTCTCAATCCCAATGACAATATTCTATAATTTATGGGCCATGAATTTAGCTTTAACATGAATTTTCCATACGTTATAGTTATTTCCATTAAGCATTTGGGAATTAAGCTTCCCTTTAAACACAATATTATTCAAATGATTAAGAAAAAAAATTTAAACATAAATTTTAAATTTATTGATAATTAAAAAACAAATTTAAAATGTAAATACACAATATTTATTCAAATTAAATATTGTTAAAGCAAGAAATTATCACAATATTAAGATAAAGCAATGTGTCACAAAATACACTAAATTTTTTTTTTATGATTTAACCCTTTTAAATAATTTTTTTTTGAACTATTTCCAAAATAAAATGAATTGAGCATGAAACTATATTTAGATATATGATTTATATGCTAACGAAATAAAAAAAAAATGAATTAATGTTTCACAATTCTAGGTGTCAAAAGAGTCATACTCACAATGGTCACCTAGGCACAATTAATAAAATAAGTATAAAAATAAGTTTAAAAATAAAAATTTTACCACACCAATGCATCTAGAATGTGATAAAACCTAAATATCGATTGGTTACATGGCTATGCTTGTCTAGGTTTTGACTAGGTCAAATGTTGAAACAAACCTAATATATTACTAGTTTTTTTTAACATGTGAGTTTTGACATGTAAACCAAGAAAATAAATGTAATTTAAAATTGAAATTAATTTAAAAAAATAAAAAAAATTGTTAAGGGGGTTTTGAACACATAACCACCCCTTTTCAAGTTTTTACCAAAATAATAACTACCAACTCATCTAAAGTTTATTCAAGGATTTACATGCAAGATATTATATTTAAATATTTTAAATATAATTTTGATGTGTGTGTGTGTGTGTGTGTGTGTGTGTGTGTGTGTGTGTGTGTGTGTGTGTGTGTGTGTGTGTGTGTGTGTGTGTGTGTGTGTGTGTGTGTGTGTGTGTGTGTGTGTGTGTGTGTGTGTGTGTGTGTGCGCGCGCGCGCGTGTGTGTGTGCGTGCGTGCGTGCATGCGTGTGTGTGTAATTTTGAAAGTAATCAGGTAGTTTTAGTTTTAATATTTTTGGTAAAAAATTAGTCAGGGTGGGACCCCTTTTTATTTCCATGTAAAATTTTTAATTTAAAAAAAAATAAAAATAAAAATAATTTTTATCAACTATAGAAACTTTTTACTTACCTATATCATATATGTGGCTGAAAATGGCACTCCATGTGAAGCAAGAAAGTTTAGAACAGGTGAAATACACTATCAGAAATGACCAAAATTTGAAGAAGTAATTTTTTTAGGATAAATCCAATTGAATCTTCAAAATTTGATCTTATAATTTTGATAGTATTAATAAATTAACTAGAAGTCAACATTTATATCATGCTTTAATGATTATGTATGAATATGAACCCCAATCCTTTGAGGAAGCCACTCAAGATGATAGATGGAATGTTATTATGCAAGCTGAATATAATGCCTTAATTAAAAATCAAACTTGGGATCTTGTATATTGTTTGTCTAAAATGCATATTGTCAGTTTTAGGTCACTGTATAAGATCAAATATAATTCATTTGATAAAATTGACAATTTTAAATCTAGATTAGTTTCTCACAAGTTTACTCAAAAACCTATGATCGACTATGTTGAAACCTTTGCTCCTATAGCAAAAATGAGTACTATTAAACTTATTATTGCTCTTGCAATCCAAAATAGTTGGGTTATCCACTAGATGGATATCAAGAATGCATTTCTAAATGGTGATTTAGAAGAAAAAATCTACATGACTCAACCTAAAGGTTTCATTGACCCTAACAGAGAAAATTATATATGAAAATTAAATAAATATTTGTATGATTTAAAACAAGCTTCTCAATCTTGATATTCTAAGATTGCTTCTTTTTTCAAAGATTTAATTTTTTTTAATTGTTATTCAGATAATGATCTCTTTGTTAAAGTTGAAAAATGGGCATTTGATTCTAATTGTATTGTATGTTGATGATTTATTAATTACTGGTGATCTAACTATTTTAATTCATAAATATAAGGATAAACTAAGTCAAATGTTTGAAATGACTAATTTATGCATTCTACATCATTTTTTAAGAATGGCTATATTTAAAGATAAAAATTCAATTATTGTATCACAATCTCAGTATACACAAAATATTCTTGTTAATTTTAACATGATTGAATGTAAATATACTACTACTCTTATTAAAGATGGTATTAAACTTGATCCTAAACTTGTATGTGAAAAAATTAACCCTACTTTATATATATAGCTTATTGGAAGTTTGATTTATCTAACCATTACTAGGCCAGATATTTCACATGCTATCAATGTTACTTCTAGATTTATATAGGATCCTTATTTGGATCACTGGAAATTAGCTAAACATATTCTTTGTTATATCAAAATAAAAAATAATTTTAGTTTATTTTATTCTTCCATTGATAATGCTAAATTATATGGTTATTTTGATGTTGACCATACTAGTGATACTTTAGATCAGAAATCTACTTATGAATATGTGTTTGAGTTTGGTGCAAGTGCTATCACTTGGAGTAGCAATAATAAACCTACTTCCTCTCTCTTTTCTATAGAAGTAGAGTACATAATTACTATGTAAATTACCAAATAATCCATGTGGATATGAAGGCTATTGGGAGAACTTCATTTGGATGTTTCTTAGAGTACCATCCTTCATTGTGATAACCAAAGTTGTATATATCTAGCAAAAAATATAGTACAATACCAAAGAACTAAAAATATTGAAGTTCATGTGCATTTAATTTGAGAGAAAGCTCTCAAAGGTGATATTAATCTACAATTCTTTCCTACAGATGAACAAGTAGTAGAAATCTTCACAAATCCACTTAGTGGTACCAAGTATTTCAATTTCATGTAATGATGGGCCTCTCAAAATTTCCATCAAGGGGGAGTGTGAATGACAATGCAACCTCCTAATGGCCATTTCTTACTTCTCTTTACTTTTCATTTTTAAAGCATTATAGAAACATCATGTGGGATTTATTTAATTTAAGTAAACTTTGTGTGGAAGTTTTGATTTTGTATCCCAATACATTAAAATCATAATTTGTAATAAATATCTTTATGTTATAATACACAGTCAAATAATAACTATGAAAAATAACAGTCATCCATACATATATTACAAAACCTATCATTTCAAATTCATTTAAAACATAAATAGAGTCATGGGTTTGATTATGTATTGGGAAATACTCCTCATAGTGTCAAATCCCTGACCCTTACCATAGTAATTCCAAACCTAACCATATAAATCCATACCATTTTTGATTCATTTACCATTTTAAATGAATACAAAATCATAGAATAAATTACAAGTAAAAAACCTACCTCTTAATAGTCAAATTAATGTTCCTTATTCTACAACCAAAAATTCTCCTTTTACCTTTTTGTTATTTGCCATGGCCAGCTCTATATTTCCCAATTCTCCTCTTCTTTATTGTTGTCCCAGACCATTGCATACATTAAAAAACCCTTAATATTATGGTAACCCCTTATCCATTACTACCAAAAAGACTCACCATCAAGATATAAATTATTATCATGTTCTTCATATTTTCCAGATCAATTTCTAGACTAGAAAACTCTCCCTAATTTCATCCATCACCCAGTCAAACCCTCACCATGCTAGTTTTGCATGATTCAAATGGAAAAACACAAAACCAAATGATGGTTCTAGATATTATGGTTAATGTCAAAAACAATTCAATAAATATAATTATTGTGTTTTTAATAATAATCTGAATGCCCATTCCACTCTAGAATTAAACATTAAATAATATATGTCATATACCTAGGAAGTCCCTTAAAAACTTAAGCCCCCCCAGGTAACCTTAGGTATAGGATAAACATAGTTTTAAAAATCATTTTGATATAATGTTTAAACAAGTAATTTTTGTTTCCAAGTTAGGTTTATATATATATAAACAAGTTTTTTCATTGAATGTTGTAGGCACATGCTTGTAAGAGGATATATAATCAACTAAAATAAAGTTATCTATAAATGTGTATAACTAGAACATATTGTAATGGAAACCATATCATCATCCAACTAGTAATAATAATTTTTAAATGAGATTGATTAGTATCAAAACACAAATCTAACTATACCAACCCATCTAAACAAAAAATAACTCAACACAATAAAACTTAAAGCAACCATGCATTTTTTTGTGCTAAGTGGTGTGTGTTAGGTTAGTTATCAATTTTCAACACCTCCAACATCTCCATCTGCATCATCCTTCCTGATGATACTATCCCTCCATATATGATTGGAGAGTAGAATTTCTCCTCATCCACCTCACAAATTCAAATGGTAGTTATCCCTTAACCAATAAAATCAATATAAATGCTACTAAAACATAGAAATATTGAATAACCATAATCCATATGAATAAAAACTCATGTATAACTAACCAAATAAAGTAATGAGTCACCAAATAATCATCAAATGTATGTACATGCATCAACATAATAAAATTTTGTTTGTTAAATTAGTAATTAAACAACATTCTCTCATTAATATATGTTTAATAAACAAATCATATTTAGAAAGGAAATTAGGATGTAACATCTTTCCCCCCTAAAATTGGTCATCATATTGATGACACTTATTTTAAACTATAGTTATGAAATCAAATAGCATAAAAAAATAAATCAAATAACAATAATAAATTCTCAAGCAAATAAGTTTGAAAATAACCTTTAGAATTCATCATAGTCTTCCCAAGTGGCACTATCCTCAGAATATTTGTCCCACTAGACCTTTCAATATGATGTTTATCTATTATGCAAACTAAGTTTATGAGTGTCAATTATTCTTACTAGTTCTATTATGACTACCCCAGGATCCATAACCTATAAAACATTCCAATCTAGTACATGAGAAGGATCAGCTACATGCCTTCTAATATAGGACACATGAAAAACATTATGTAAGAGGGTTAGTGTTGGTGGAAATGCAAGCCTATATGTAATATGATTTATCACTTTAAAAACATTGAAGGGTTCCACATATCTCGATGAAAGCTTTGCTAATTTACCAAATTTAATAAAGCTCTTCTAAGGCTTATCACTCAAAAATAATTTATCACCCACAGAAAACTATCTTTCTATCTTTTTCAGATTAACATAAATTTTGTACCTATTATTGGATTTAACCAAAATTTGTTTGATTAACTTGAAATTCTCCCTAATTTATAAAAGTATTTTAGGATCAAATACCACCTTGTCTTCTAGTTTGTCCCAATTGATTGGTATTCAACACCTCCTTCTATACAATGCTTCAAATGGAGCTATCTTCAAAACTAATTGGTAAGAGTTATTATAAGAAAAATATACCAGTGGAAGATAATCTTCCCACTTATATTATTGATCCATGCAACACATTCAAAGAAGATCTTCTAGAATGTGATTTACCCTCTATATTTATCCATCCATTTTTATATGATATGTAGTAATGAAATTCAACTGTGTGCCCAAAACTGAATTTAGAGTTAACCAAAACCTAGAAGTCATCCTTATATCTCCATATAAAATGATCTTCTCTAGAAAACCATGTAATTAGTACATGTATTTCATAAAAAAATTTACAATCATAAGTGCATCATCAATTAGATTACTAGGTATGAAGTCGAATACCTTTGTTAGTTTGTTAACTACCACCAATATCATGTCATGTCAGTTTTGTGATAACAAAAAAACCTTGGACAAAGTGAATAATAATTACCTTCCACTTTCATTCCATTATATCATGATGATATACTAATCCTATTGGATACATGCATTTACTATTAACACATTGACACACCAAGCAATGATACACAAAATTTGTTGCATCTCTTTTAATTCCTTTCCAAAAATAAATAGGTTTTATCTCTGCCATGAGCTTAGTCACTCCTAGATGGCCTAAATAAGGGTGTTGTGTAATTCCTTAAGCATTGTGCTCCTTAAATTTTATCTATAAGGTACATATATTCTACCATTATAACTTAAAAGACCATCATTATCCAAATTGAATTTTTTGAACTTAGGTTTTTGAGCATCTTCTGACAAAGCTTTCTTGAATTTATCATATAATTAATCTCTAGGGGTGGATTTAATAACTTGATCATGAAAGGTACTCCTAATAATATCTAATGTTTCTATATACATTCTATGACTTAGGGCATCAACAACTCTATTTTCCTAATCATTGATGTAGTTAATATCAAAATCATAGTTTGATAAGAAATCTAACCATTATCTCTAATGAGTATTTAGTTCATTTGGGTGAAGATATATTTGAGTCCCAAGTTATTAGTATTAAACTCAAACAATTTTTTGAATAGATAATTTCACCAAACTTGTAAAGTGTGCACAATTGCTACAAGTTACATATCATGTGGAGCATAATTAGCCTCATAAGGCTTAAGTTTCCTAGAATCATAAGCTACCACTAAACCATACTGCATAAGAACTCCTCCAAGAGCATCTCTAGATGCATCAATGATTACTAAGAACTGACCATTAGGATCGATAAATTTTATAATAGGAGATAACTTAAGCCTCCTTTAAAAATCTTGAAAATATTTCTTGAACTTATCCAACCAAAAAAATCTTATTTTTCCACTAAAGAGAGGTAATTGGGTTGGCTATTTTTGATAAATTTGAAAAAAAATTCATATAATACCCTTCTAGAAACATAAACTTCACCTCGTGCACATTTTTAGGTGTTGGCCATTAAATAATGGCTCTTATCTTCATCAAATCAACTAGAATTTAATTTTTATAGATAATGTGTCCCAAATATTTTACTTTCCTCTAGAAAAACACACATTTAGATAACTTACCATACATTTTGTGCTTCCTTAAACACTAAAATACCAACTCCATATGTTGTATATGTTCTTCCTCATTCTTAGAATAAATGAGGATATAATCTAGAAACACTAACACGAAGTGATCTAGATATACCCTAAATACACTATTCATAAGATTTACAAATTCTATTATAGTATTTTTTAACTTGGAAAGTAACACTATAAATTCATAGTGCCCATATCGAGTTTTAAACACAATTTTAGGAATATCTTCTTCTTGAGTCCTCAACTGAAGATATCCCATTCAGATATTATCTTAGAGATTATTTTTACAACATGAACTTAATCAAAGAGATCACCAATATAAGGCAATGGATATGAGTTCTTTATTTTTTATTTTTTCAACATCTAATAATCAATACACAAGTGGATAGTACCATCTTTCTTCTTGACAAACACAACTAGTACATCCCATGATGACACACTTGGTTGAATCAACTCTTTAGATAAAAAGTTATTATAGTTGATCCTTCAACTCAACCAAATCTATAGTTTTTATTATATAAAGTGCCTTAGATTATGGTTTTGAACTAGGTATTATGTCGATTGAGAAATATAACTTGTGCTTGGGTGGTAATCCCAACAATTCCTTAAGAAACACATCCTAAAAATTCTTAAGGAAAGGATAATCCTCAATGGATGTCTCTTTTGATTCCTTTATGTCATTTATTTTAAAAATAAATTCCTAAAATCCTTTCCTCTAATCCTTCTTAAGATGAATTTGGAAATATTCCTAAGTTTCAACTCCCTTTTCTTACCCTAAATCTAAGTTTGATTCCCAAAATCATCTTGACACTCAATATTTTTCAAATAGATATCTATCTTTGCTTTATGCTTAGCAAACCAATTCACCCAAAGGATTAAATCATATGACCCTAATTTATTTGTATAAATATATACAATAGTAGTTAATTTAGGCAAATCAATCTCATCTTCTACTAAACACCTATCGATTTTGACCTTAGCATCATTCCCATATTACACTGACCATAAACTTTCCATTGAAACAACTTTCCTATACAAGTTAGAAAGCATACGTGAAGAAATAAAACACTTATTAGCTCCATTATATATCAAAATGGAAATTGGTAGACCAAAAATATTACCTAAAATCTCAATAGGTGAAGCTTGAAAATTAGCTTGATTATTATTAACCATCACATGGACTCTCTACTGGAAGTTTCCTTGTTGTGTAATACCTTTGGATTTTCCATTAGACTTTCCTTGAGTTTATTCCTTGGAAAAGTGATCACCTCTATAGATGAAACATCCACTAGGTGGTCCTTTCCTTTTTGATTATTGGTTCAATTTCAACCTAGATTTAAACCACCATTTTTTTTCTTTCCACCCAAAAATTTATTAAACGTATAATTTTGGTTCTTGAATGGATTTTTGGAGTTCCAATTCCTCTTATAGTTCTTCTTAAGATTCAATTTGGATCATCCAAACTTATTCTTGAACTTTTCTCTAACTTGAGAAAGATATTTCAGCTTAGAATCCTATTTAATTGCTTTCTTGAAACCCTAATCCATCATAGATGGTCCATGCACATCTACCTCACATCTAATTTTAGGTTTTAATCCCATAATAAATTTTTGAATTTGAAACCTTTCATATACCTAATTTTGAGGTACATATTTTTGGGGATTGGTGAACTTCTCCCAATACTCATTCACTAAAAGATCTTTCTACTTTAGATTCTAAAAATCTAATAACTTATAATCAAAATACAAATAAGGAAGATGTTGTAACATAAAAAATGTCATAAATTTATCTCAAGTGGTGGTTTTAGAGTTGAGGTTCATATCTAGCTTATTATTCACCCACCATGTTGTTACTTATCTAGAAATATGTTATGCTCCCCAAACTACTTTAGTAACTTCTGAGTAGTTTTGTATCTCAAAGTAATTTTCCATTTCTATCAACCATAATTTATCACCATCCACATCTATAGTTCCATCAATATTATGAGGATTTACCTTATTTAGGTCCCTTGTAAGTTTTATAACTACTTGATCCCTATCATCCTATGACACCTCATTATGAATATTCTATTATTAAGCCTCTTAATGATATTTTTGTTGAACAAGGTGCTCTTCATCCTCTTCTTGATTGACTTATTTTATATGGACATGAACTTCCTACTCTAAAGACATGATTTTTTCCTTATTTTAATGCATTGTATTTAGAATCTGATCCAACTTCATAGCTTACTCTAATGCAAATTGGTTTGGATCTATTGGAGGTTTGGTGTTTGATGTACCCTCACCTCTAGGTATACCACACACCATTCTCCTTTTTGATTAATAGGAAAATAAAAATACATTAAAAAAATCATAAATTACTATATTTTGAACCTTAAATATAATACCATAATGTTAGAATGCCACTAGGTTTAACTGAAATAATGGTAAGTTTTTTTTTAAATTGTTTTCTTTACTTAATAATCAAATCAAATTAACCATAATAGATTAGTTGATATGATATTTAACTAAATGCATTTTTTCATAAATAATCTATTATTATTCATTTAGATAATTATTATATTAACATAGACAAAAAAATTATAAATATATTCCATCATAAATGTATAATATATAAATTAATAACAACTCAACCAACTGTTGACAGTTAATACAATAATATTATACAATTATGAAACCAAACTATTGTCCATTAAGTAAAATAATACAGTGATTATACATAAAATTAAAATATAATATTTAAAAGGTTCCACATAACCAATGAGTGTCCATAAACTCCTTATGTAAAAATACTGAAATCATGAGTAAGAGTCTCTATCAACCGATTGCTAGAGGAGATGGAGAACATCATTAGAGTGTTTTTCCACACCAAACATGGACCATATATCCTCCACATAGTTAAAAATCATTTAATGACCCTCCCTTCATGGATGTGTATATTATAATGGTTCAGGTATCAATAAGTAAACTAGAACCTGCATGCTATAAGATTCTAACTACATGTAGCATATCATAAGGAATTTCATTTCTAACATGACATCTTGCATACATGAATATAATAAAACAAGTGAAATGATAATGTTAAATATTTTAAACAAATATTTCACCTTGTAAGAGGTTATTCAATCCTACTCTAAGATTTTGGAAACATTGGGATACTTTTAGGTATGTGGGCTTACCTAAAGGAGAAGTAGACCTTTAGGTTTAACCACTAGCTCCCTAAATTTACCTTGAAATGTTTTTCACCTAGGCTAATGATGTATTAAGGGAAAATGGGTAGAATTATTCATAAAATAAATATAATATAATGGGTGATACACCATGAAGACATCCACTATGCTATCACACTTTCTCTCACTAAGAACAAGATCTACAAACTACTCTCAAAGTTCAACAATGTTCTAACATAAGTGCTTTAATATAAAGGTGAGATGCATTGAAACAACTCAAGGTAAGTATAATATAGATCTGAATGATTAATATAAATACACTTTCAAACTTTAATGGATTCTAATACACTAAATACACTTTATATGACCTGTTAGAATCAGAACTTCTTACATAAGGCATGGAAGGATAAGTAAAAACAAGGACATAATCATAAGACTCAACCATTCATAAATTTTCACCATCAAATAATAAATTAACTCAAAACAAAATTTATTGAGTTATTCAAACGTAAAATATTACATCAAACTAGAAGGGATTCACCATACTAGATGTGGTATTAGTCTACAAGAGCCAAAATGGCTACTACTTATAGAATTAGAGAGATAAGAGAAGAGAATGAAGTCCAAGATTCACTAGGACATGTCTCATGATAATAAAATTAGTTACACATGTATTATATATTAATATTTAATATACCATGCAAGTTCCATTTGGATAAATGTCTGTCAAGACATGAAACTTCTAAAATGTGGCAAAAGATTCTTCATTGCTTGATCAAAAAATTGACTTCATCATTTAGCCTTTTTAGAACATTCCATATCTGAATATTGATATATTTTATTATTTAAATAATAGGGATGGGTTTTATAAATTTTCCAACATGCATTTTTTTCATCCTTAATCATCAAGATTCTTTTGGAGATGAGTTATCACTGCCTATATTCCAAATAACTCCTCTTTCATCCACCTCTCACACTTGGCACCAAATTTGTCTTAAATTTTTGAATATGATCCATAAAAAGGATTATATGAAACCTATTATGACACCTCATTCCTTATATTACTAAGGTGGGCCTTAAAAGGCCATACTCTTGAAGCTTTCATTCTCTCACTAGCTTGTTTGTTATACCAGTTTTGACTGACTAAGATGAAGGCACTTGAAAAGGAAATTGTGAACCTTTTTTAGGAAATAAATTCAAATTTTGAGTTATATTAAGTCCCAATATCCCTCCCAAGGTGGATTTCATCTTTTTACTCTCCCTTGAACCTTAAAACACCAAAAATTGTAAAATAAAGCCATTTTACTCCTTGTTAGCATAGGTAGGATAGAACACAAATTGATGAGGAGTCATGGAGATTATTATAAAACTTATAATCATCTCCTAATCCATATAATTCCATCTGGATTCATCTCTTACTTAATCTTCCCAATCAGGTCATTACCAAGGGATTCAGAAGGCATTAGGCCATTTTGCCCTCTTTGGATTGTTCATGAAGATGTGAGGTTAAATATTTTAGAAAATTTTACTAAATATTTTTTCAAGGCATCCTTAATAATAAATAAAATCCTTATACTCTGATGCACAACCTCCAAGTAAGTGTGATAATCTCAAATGAGCCTCTCAAGCTTTGTTCTTCATTATACATACCCTGAATTATATTTGAGACAAAATATGGATTCCTTATGGTTTTATTTACATTAAAATAGCTTTTAAAAACCTTATAATCATTAATTAATATTTTTTAATGCATTTTAATACTCACCTAAGGTTAATAATTAAATCATACCCCTCTAGGGCTTTAGGCCTAATCTAGACCAAATAGGTCTACCTGCATACTTATGAGTCTAGGCCATTTGGGCATGTTTCTAACA
Organism: Torreya grandis; assembly: GCA_037957365.1. Classification (NCBI taxonomy): domain Eukaryota; kingdom Viridiplantae; phylum Streptophyta; class Pinopsida; order Cupressales; family Taxaceae; genus Torreya; species Torreya grandis. Next base: position 1,526,835 of record JARHVA010004496.1, read on the forward strand.
TATTTGAGGGTTTACCTATGTTGGTACACGTCTATATCAACATTATATATCTTATTTAAATTTTTTATCTACCCTAAACCTTCCTTATTATCTCCTTTATTCAAAGCCTACGGGTTTGAATCATAGGGAAGTACCCTCTGTCTGAGACGAAATATAGGGTGCTTACCCTCTTTTATCATCAAAAGTGATTGTTTAAAGATATTATCCAATAAATTTATATGATATATACAAATTTTAAAATCTTTATCACATCATTATACCCTTCAAATGCTTGAAAACTTAATACAAACACATGGGGATTGTTGACTATGTGCGAGGTCTTGAACACGAGCTATAGGTTGCATTCTTATAGATTTTCTCCACATTATTTCCACAATTAGAGTATTATGATGTGGAATTTATCACTATGTAATATCTTAAATATATTTTAATCATCAATTATTTATCAAACTCTATATTATTCACCTCTCATCTTGATCTTCTTAGGACTGTAGGTTGACTGATTATGTTTCCTTTCTTGAGAGAGACACCTATAGGTGGCCTTGCATGGTTTATGCCTTATATCACTATCAGGCATGTGAATGGAGTTGGGAGAAAATTATATGGACATTTTAGGTAATGTGAACATGTTATCAAATAACACAATCATGTTATTTAATTAGCATGATCATGTTATTTAAATTATGGCTCAATAATTACTGAGCCATAATGTGTATGCATTATTGAGAAAACAATAACTCATATGTGTTATTGTAAATTCAAATAATGCATATGTATTTTATAATGTGTATGTGTCATATAGTGTAATATACAATTTTTACATGTTATATAACACATACATGTTACATTTTCATAAAAGACCAAAACCATCTCCACAAGCATGTGGGAGTTGCACATGAAGCCAACTTTTGCCATAAGCTTATATTTACTACTCTAAATGTTAAGTATAAGTTTACATTATAAATGTAAACTTTAAATATAAATTTATTTTAGTAAATATAATAATTTAGGGTCACTCAACATTTGATAGATTTGGTTTCATAGTTATACACCTTATGATGTGGAAAATAGTTTTTTCAAAATCTAATCAGGTCAATAATTAAGCATTTTTAGGGTCTAAGTTTAAATGTAGGGATTTTAGGACATAATTTTTGCAATTAATATCCATTTTTAGTAAAAATATAGTCATTTTTAGGTTTTTATGCCTTCTAGATTGATTCTTGGAATTTTTAGGGGTCTTAGGTTTGTCACAATTGAAGTTTTCAAACCACTAACATTGAAATTGATGTAAAGTGGTTCTATTAGGGTAGCATAGGTCACATTGATGACTTGAACACATCAAACAATCACTTTATGTTAATTTCACTTATTCATCATCCCTCTCTCATCCTTGATCTCTTCTTACTCATGCATCAACACCCCTAATCAATATCTCATCATTATTCATTTTCCCTAATGACTCCCTCATTAACCCTCACTATCCCTAGTCATCTCTAATCACTCCCTCATGATCCCTGATTACTCCCTCATTAACCCTCACTATGCCTTATAATCCCTAATAACTCACTCCTTGTCCCTCTTCATCCCTTATAACTACCTCATTAACCCTCACCATCCCTCATCATCTTTAATCACTCTCTCATCATCCCTAATCACTCCCTCATTGTCTCTCACCATCCATCATCACCCTAATCACTTCCTCATTAGCCTTTACCATCCCTAATCAATATTTCATCATCCATAATCACTCCTTCCTCATCCCTCATCATCTATAATCATTCCCTTATTAAGCCTCAACATTCCTCATCATTTATAATCACTCCCTCCTGATGTAGAGACTTATTACATACTCTGTTTATCCAAGCTCTTTACCAATATCCACATAGATTTCACTTTATCTTTTATTTCTTGATATCTATATTTGGATCCTACATACATTTCAAATTCAAATCTTCATTTTATTCATTTCATTTATTCTCCACCAATATTTGGATGGTCTCATGAAACTCTTCATTCTATTCTCCTTACTCAATGCATTCAATATCTTTTACTTTGAGACTATCCCCCTTACTAATATTTATGCTTTATAACAACTTAAATAAAATCTTGTCTTTGGTTCCTTAGGCTTTAATATGTCTCTTACAAACTTTCTTCCACTCCTTTGAGTTATCTCTAACTTCTTCTTAACCTTGTTTAACATCTCAACACAATCCTCATATCATACACTACCTTTTAATCTATCATATAATCTTATTGTATGGACTCAAATCAACCTAATTTATGGATACCCTATAACATATACCATCTATTCACAAAGTTAAAATATTTGGTTCAGCTATTTGATAACTTATTTTGGCTCTTTCTACTCTGAGATTAGGTCGTTAGGTTTCCTTATACCCTATCTACCACACAGTCCTCCCACATATATTATTATCCATAATTACACAACTTAAAAAAACTATATTATCTTTTTGTATTCTGAACTCAAAATTTTCACCAAATTTCATGAATTATTGAAGGTTACAACTCCTAAAAACTCACTTTGAAAGTGAATAACCCTAATACAAGGTTCAAACTAGTTTTACAGGCCTAAGAAGGGTCAAAATGAGATTTCAATCTTCCAAAGGAATATCTAATGACTTTGAATATTGGATTAGGTCTAATTTGACCCTATTCATGTTTTACAGGTGTTATATTTCTATTTTAAAGATACAGTAGTTTGACTTAACCAAATTTGAATAGACTATGTACTCAGTCATAGGTGTGTAGTAATTTGAGAAGATGTTATTTATTTTAATTCATTATAAAAGAGGTTATAAATAAAAATTAAGGTTTAAACTCCTCTAAAAATTTTTACACACTTTAAAAAATCAATTCCTTCCATCTATACCACTTAATTTTCCAATTTCAATGAGATACCACTTTGTCTGTGTTAAGCTTCTTAATGATTGCAGGACTGTGTTAGTTTTATTTTTGATCATCCAAATATATTAAAGTTAATTAAAATAATATAATAATTCATGATCATATTATAATCAACTAACCAACATATACATTTGAATTTTCACTCCAATACATGCATATACCTTCTCACATATATGCATACTTAGAACTTTTGCTCATAGAAGACATGGTTGTGCTGTTTAACACAGAATGTCCTTAGTAGAATAACAACATGAAATATTTAAAAACTATTAAGGAATTATTATGTTAAGTTAATAATTATTCATACATTCCAAAATCCCACCAAATAGAATCTCCTCTTCCATAAGACTCTAACTTTCACTCAAATTTTAAAGCACAATTTATAAAAGCATGGGGTATACAATTTGTACTTTAAACATTCAAAAGATTTGAAACTCAAATTACAAATGATATACTCACCATAAAACAAAATTTATTTTTAACTTACCACTCACACCAAGATAAAAAATAACTTTTTACTAATCATGTTTCATGATCATGCACACTATCAACTATCCTTGCACATATTCAAGAAGATGCAGGGTCTATTTTCTTTCTTTTCTGTAAATAATCCAAACTTGTCTTTATTCACTTGTTTGGGGTTATTTACATTAATACTTTAAAATCCTACCCCATCCAACTCTCTTTAATCTAAATTTGAGTACAAAATAATATATGGACAAGACTCTTATTACCAAATAACCATCAACTAAATTCTAACTTCTTTTATATGTTGAGAGTGTTCTCAACTAACTAAACTACTAACGTATTTCTCAAATATGAGTTTAGGTATATTTTTTGTAACACCATAAAATCCTCATTAAATTATAACCACACCAAATTCAACATTAGACTTATTGAAACAATATTGAAGTCTCTATGAAAGTTCAAAAATTGAAATGAAATATTTAGTATGAAAGTATAGTACAACTCTAATTCAAAATTGACACAAAAATATAAACTTATAAATATTCATATAGACTTATTATGACCTTGACCACCTTATAAATACTCAAAACATGTAAACTAGATCACTATTTTTATTGGGTAGTGATGCTCCTACATCATCTCATCATCCCAAATGACTACTTCATCATACCTCATCATCTCTAATCACTCATTCCTCATCCCTCATCTCCCCTAATCACTCCCTCATTAATCCTCACCATTAATCATCATCCCTAATCAATGCCTCATCCTCCCTAATCACTCCCTCATTGACCCACACCATCCCTAATCAATCCCTCATCCTCCTTAATCACTCCCTCATTGACCCTCACCATCCCTCATCATACCTATTGACTCCCTCATCATCTCTACTCAATTCATTCCCATCCCTCCTCATCCTTAATCAATCCATCCAATAGATTGATGGTGGTATTTTATTGGGGTTTAATAATTTTTGGAGATACAAGAGGAGAGTTGAGTGATAGCATAAAATATAAGACATAGTGATCAAAATGACTTGGAGTCTAATTTGAAACATAAATATTTAACACTTATGAAAAAATATGGGCCTATTAGAAATGATACAATTCACAACTAAAAATCTGCCAGAAAAAGAGAAGTAAAACCACCATAGCATAAAAAATGGGTAGTAAATACATGAGAATCACCAATCTATGAGATTTACTAAAACTAAAAAAAATGTTTTCCATATGAGGACATTTTATGATCTGAATAATTATATTTAAGGCCTTATATTTATATGTATATTGATTGATTCATCATACTAGAGAGTGGAAAATAATTTTAAAATTACTAGAACAAGTAGTACAAGATTGGAAAGTGGTGCTTAATTCATAACTTTAATATTTAATCCAATGAAGAGTGTCACACTATGAGATATATACTTTCACACATTGAGAAGTGGGTACAAGTTATCTATCACTATAAAAAGTTAAGTAGATAATATATTATGAACCCAATGATATGGTCAGTATTAAAAATATCTCTACTTCCACCAGTAATAAATTATATGAATTAAAAATATTGTTACATTAACAAATGCAAATCAATGGTGAGATAATACACTTCATCATTTATAATAGAATTTATAATAATTTAATTTATCCAAAATCTTATTTTTAAAAATTTAACATGAAATTTATACATCATCCATAACCATATGCTAGTGTATGGTCTAGTGTAGGCCATGAGAAATGGATCACCTAGTAGTGTCACTTGGTATACAAAATCAAACTTCTTAAAGATGCAATACTTTGTTACATCTCACCATTATAGGTTTGTGATGTTTTACATGTGGTTATTTACCATTGACATGTAGTCTATCAAGTAAATCCTTAAAATTTTGTGATAGATTGTCATGATCTAAAACACCATATATCATAGATAGTTCAAAAGTTTTCAGTCATTAGTGTCAGGACATGCAACAATATTGTCTTTCTTAGTAATAAGTATACTCTTAATGGAAATAATTAAATTTTTATGACATCATTATCTCACCATATCATAGTGTGGTTTATCCAATAATAAGAAAGATAAAATAATTAAACCATAAACTATATGAATACAAGGATATCTTTCAGTCACCTAAATAAGTTCTTGCATAATATACACTAAATAATACTATTTATTTGATCTCTTAACTACCTCTAATTCAAACCTCTTTATACAACATATCATTTCTAGAGAATGAATAGATAAAGTGGTAGATCCATGAAATTATGGATAATGGACACATCATACCCAAATCATTGCTTTGTAGAAACACAATTGTGTTTATACCAAAGTTGTGAATCAATTAAAAAAATCTTAACAATATTAAAGTGAATAAATATTATCCTCATTTAAATATTAATAAATTTTTCTACTATATCCATGGTGTAGAATTATTTTCCAAAATTGATCTTAAGTTTGGGTATCATCATATTCATGTTAAGGATCTAGACATCTAGAATATAGTCTTAAAATAAAGGAAGGATTGATTGACTAGTTGGTTATGCCTTTTAGGTTAACTCATATAAAAAATTAATTCATTTCAATATTTTTAATGACATCCTCAAACCTTTTAACTATGCAATTTTTTAAATCTATCTTGATGGCATCTTAATATTTAGAAAACATGCCCAATAAACATCTACACCATGCTGAACTAGTGTTCCACATTTTTTAGAAACATATTTTTGTGATAACACGAATAAATTTTTATTTTTCATTCAAGAGATAAAATATTTGGGATACATTACACACAAAAGGAGTGCATGTGTGAACCTAACCAATATTCAAGTCATATAGGAATAGGAAACATAAATAACTTTGCATCTTATTCAAATCTTCTTAGAATTAGAATATTATAAAAGAGATTTGTGTTTAATTATTATCTTTTGAAACAAAATACAAAAGGTAAAACCCAATGAAATTTCATTTAGTCAGTTGCACAACAAAGATAATTCGATGAACTAAAATTTAGATTATATTTTTTTAATACTTATATTACTTGACTATAAATTTAGAAGATCATCTAATTCATTAAGTAATAAAATTGACTGTCACAAATGTTCATTGATAACATAATTCCTATAAAAGAGTTAATTTATATTATAATGGATTAAACAACATATTATTGGAATCAAAGATATCTTTAAATTACATATTTATTACAAATGATGAGGGAGATATTAGGGATGGTGAGGGTCAATAATGGAGTGATGAAGGATGGTAAGGGATGGTGAAGGTCAATGATGGAGTGATTAGTGATGATGAGGGATGAAGATAGATTAATTATGTATTATTATGGATGAGAAGTGAGTGATTAGGGATGATGAGGGATGGTGATAATCAATGAAAGATTGATTAGGGATGATAATATTGGTGATTAGAGATGATGATAAAAAATTAAGGTTAATAGAGTGATTAGGGATGAAAAGGGATGAGGAAATGATTAGGTATGATGAGGGATGATGAAAGAGTGATTAGAGATGATGATGGATCGAGAGAGAGTGATTAGGTATGATGAAGGATAGTGAGGGTCAATGGAGGAGTGATTATGGATGATAAGGGAGTGATTAGATATGACTAAAGATAGTGAGGGTCAATGAGGGAGTGATTATGGACAATTAGGATTGATGAAAGAGTGATTATGGGTAATGAGGGATGAGTAAGAAGTGATCAAGGATGAGGGAGGGATGATGACCAAGTGAAATTAATATTCAAAGTGATTATTTGATGTGTGTAGGTCATCAATGTGACCTATGCTACCCCAATAACACCAATTTACATCAATTTAAAAGTGATTGGATTGAAAAATTCAATTTTGACAAATCTAAGATTCTTATAAATTCTAAGAATCAATTTTGAAGGCACAAAAACCTAAAAAATGACTATATGTTTACCAAAAATAGACATCAATTATAGAAGTTATGTCCTAAAATCCCTAGGTTTAATACTTAGACCTTGAAAATGCCTAAGTACTAACCTAATTTGATTTTGAAAAACTATTTTCCACATCATAAGGCTTGAAAATGTGAGACCAACTCTATAAAATGTTGAGTGACTCTAATTTTTTATATTTATGAAAATAAATTTAAAGTATAAGAAAATAAAGTTAAATTAGTAACGTTTAAAGTAGTAAATATAAACTTATGGCCAAAGTTGGCTTCACATGCATCTCCCACATGCTCATGGAGATGGTTTTTGTCTTAAAACAAAGTAATGAATATGCATTATATAGTACATACACATTGTATATTGCACTATTTAATTCATACATGTCTTATAATGTGTATGCATTTTTTGAATTTCAATTGAAAACTGAGACTTTAAGCTCAAAAATGGCTTGGAATTTTTAGCCAAAGGCTTTTGACTATGCATCTAAATCTGAGATCAAAAGTTTTTAGAAAAACCAAAAAAATTAAACTTCAATCACCAAATACACTATGAATTTCAACATCAAATTTCAAAAAAATATTACCATCACAATGATCACATTTTTCTCTTTCAAAATATATGATTTTTATAATTTTTATGATATTTTATGGGTTCAAACTATATTTATTTCTAACTACACTTTTTTTAGGCCACTACATGCCACATCTATACATGAATATTCATGTTTATCTAATTTTCTTCATTGATCCAATCATATGGTAACAAACTGGGCCTAATTCTACAAACATTAAAAAAATCAATTTTCATTTTTTTTTAGGTATTAGGGTGGGACACACAACCAACTATCCATTTTTATGTTAGTTTTTAGGATCTACTTAACTACAAAATTAATAAAAAATAGATTCATTAAAAAAATATTAAAAAAATCATAACACACTAGAATATCTTATCTAAATATTAACCAAAGGTTTTCAAACAATATTTAATGATGCTAAAAAAATGGTGGGCTACACGACCATCTATCTACTATGTTTTCAAAATAACTAGGAAGTCCTCTTCAAATTTTAAATGTTTGACCTAATTCTACTTATCCATTTTTAAAAAAACAATTTTTTTTGGAAACTAGACTCGAAATGATATAATTTATATTTTTATACCATCTTCAAATTTTGAGTGTAGCCATCTCAAATTATCTATAGAAGTTCAAATTTTTGAAATTTTAGAAAAATCATGTCCATGGATAAGCTTTTTTGGTCCCCTAATTTGGTGCACTTACCCTCTCAAAATACTTCATTAAAGTCCCCAAAGTCATTTTGTAGTTGTTTTGACCTATCCACATCATTTTAATACTATGCCAACCCCCATAAGACCATACTCTTACTCACTATTTCCTCTATTCAGCTATTGTTGACTATTCTAGAGCTGAATGGAGGTCATATAGGTGAGTATCCATCTTATAACTTATGCCACATGGTATATTATCCTTTTGATATCCTTTATAGGTAGTTTCCACTAATAAGTGTCTATTTTTCCATGTATAATCTCACTTTAGGGACCTATGGAAGTTTAAATTCAACTGTAGACAAATTGTCTCAAGGTGAAACACACCTTTAGGTGTTGATAGGGTCAAAAAACTGCATCTCAACCTTTGTTAATGACCTTTGAAGCATTGGTGTATTACTCACCTTTATAAGACTAGTTGCCATAAATATACATGCTCTTATATTGCAAATTTAGGTTTTGGAGTTATTTTGAGGTTCAAATCTTATGGAAGTCACTAAAAACTTGTAGTGAATAAATATATACTTTTAAGGCCTTGAAATATGACTTTACTAAAGTCACACACCCATTCCTTTTTGCATGGATATTCCCCTAGGCTAAGGATACAACATGGGTGCATATAAACTCATATATGCATCATGCATGTCCATAATATGGCATCAACAAAAGGTCCTAGGATTATGTTTTGGGACTTTTAGGGATTTTATCCCTGAAACTCAAATTCTCTCCTCTTGAAGTGTCTTCTCACTTTTATTTTCAGCTTAATGCCTCAAACATGACTATCATAACTTTTAAAACATATAAAAACTTCAATAAGGTTTCAAATCATGTTATAATTTCCTCTATGAATCATCTCAGATCTCTGAGGTAGCTTGTAGATACAAACATAGTACTGCATAAGGTAGTGAAGTTAGAATGTGGGTTGTGCATGTTGCATGAATTTATAATGGATTATCAATGCCTCTCCATATTTTTAAAAACTACTAAAGACATAAAAATATGATTGAGAATCCCTATGAAATAATCCCAAATCTCTATTAGTACCATTTTTAGGTGGTCATTTCAATGTGTAGGTAGTGAGTGTGTAGAAACATGAAACATGTGCATAATGTATGAGCATTAATTTTTTTTCCACTCTCCCAACATATTAAAATGGATTTCAAAACATTTCAAGGCTTAAAACAAGATCAATTATCTTTTTTCCAATGTGTCATTCTCTTGAGAGCACTTGTAGGTGTAGATTAGAGTTATAGGCCTACATGTATGTGAGAGATAGTCAACACAATTAGTCATATACACTTGGAAGATTTAGTTGATTAATAATGTTGAAAGAAAATGTATAACACCTCATGAAATATTAAAAAACCTCCAAGAACATCCTTATTACTCCACACATCATGATTTAGTTGATTGTATGCATGAAGCTGACTATGTATCATATCTTTGACTATGTGTTTGATCAATGTGAGAGATAGTCAATTTAGTTAGTCATATACACTTGGAAAGATTTATTTGATTTATAATGTTGCAATAAAATGTATAAAACTTCATTAACTCTTAAAACACCTCCAAGAACATCCTTATTACTCCACACATCATGATTTAGTTGATTGTATGCATGAAGTTGACTATGTATCATATCTTTGCCTATGTGTTTGATCAATGTGTGATATTTAGATACCTAACATGGAGATAAAAGTGATTTTTATGAAATTAAAACATGTATCAAAACATATTACATTCACATGAAACCATTGTGAGCACTAGGACCTTCTACAAGTAGTGAAACTTGACTGCAACTTCAATTAGTGACACCAACCTACAACCTAAACTATTTACCTCATGAGATAACTTCCAATAATGAAAATAAAAATGGAAAACATGAGATCAGAGAGTCTAAATCATATATAATTAAAATCATCAATTAAGTTGTATAGACTAGATCAAACAAGATTAAAACCTATAGGGTGTGGGAACCAACAAGCAAAAATCAATAGTCAACATCTTAATAATAATTCATAAAGTATAGGCCACCATTCATCCAAATACAAACATGAAAATTAAGTTGACAAATTTTACTATCTACCACCAAGAGATATTGACCTATAAATCTTCCTACTAATCATACTATCGAAAGACATGTTGACCAATTTTGCTTGCATAATGGAACAATGGATAGATAGAATAAATTTATCCCATTTTTGGAATTTTCAAGGTATATAAAACATGGAAATGGATTTATCAAAGTTTAAGGGTCACTAAACAATCTTATCCTACATGCCACTCTCTCCCATAGGTTGTACAACCTTCAATACTCTTTTTCCACTTGATTTCTTGATTTTAAGTCAAAAACCTACAAGTTTCAGTTAGTCCTAACATTCTTGACAAGTAATCTAACACATTGGACATTGGAAGGAAATTTGGAACACATGAACACCTTAAAAATTGTACCACATCATTTATGACCCATATATGACCCCTAAATGACATAAGGACTTAATTGGACTATGGCCAAGGCTAATAAGACATTAAATAACATCAAATAAACTATAGCATGCCCTATTACATTGTAATATACCCCTATATCAATTTTTAGAGTATATAAGGTTGAATCATTTTGACTTGTGGTCAAAATGGTCAACATTCTTGACAATTACCCAAGGGTGGTATGCTTGCTATGCTAGGACCAATAGCCTAATCTTCTCCATTGGGCCATGGAGTCACCCATACATAAGTTTGACACATAATTTTCCTTTGATACCACACCAAAAAATAAATAAAAAAGACACAAAACAAGACATACTAAAGGGAAAGAAACATCTATTCTTAATAACACTTATGGAACACAACACAAACAATTGAAACAAAACATACACCTAACCTAATATTTACAAGATTAGCCTTCATTTAATCAATATTAATGTTTCAAATGCATCCCATTTATAGGGATAGGAAACTCCTCTCCATTCATTCTTTCTAATTGGAAAGCATTGATTTTTTTGCACTTGATGATGACATATGGTCTACTCCATAAAGTGTCAAATTTTTTATGTCTCCTTAGTTTTTCTCTTTCTTCATCCCATTTCAACACTATGTCACTTTGTTATAATGTTCTTAGAGTTTCCTTCTTATCAAAATACTATTGGCAATATGATTGTCATTGATGTCAAAAGGGAGATTATTGGTAGTATGGATGTCATTAATTCTCAAATCTAAATTGGTGATTATAGAATATATAAGGGATCCTATCAAAGGTTAAGGATGATTAGAGTGATTGTGCATGATTTAAATTCATCTATTTCTTCATATTGATCATCTAGACATTTTGGGTCTATAGAGGAAAATTTGAATAGGTAATTTGATGATGTCACCATTACTATATGTGGATGAGTCTATGGGACTTGGTCATATGGATATGATCACATTAGTCCCTAGTTACTATGAACCAAATTTGAAGACATGTGATGAAGTAGAGTTGAAGATATGGGGATGCAAAGTTGGCTACTCAAACAGAATTCACTAACTTTCTATACTTATCCAAATCTTCAAAAGTGTTTAAGTAGAGCAAAGTAAACATGTTGTTGAGGCCAAAATTCATACACATGGATGTGTCAGGATAAAATGATCATATGGGTTTATTCATTTTTATGCCTAGTTTCTATGTCTTAAATCTCAGGTCACACAATGTAGCACAATAAAAGATATGCATCTGAAAATTTGGGTTCCCAGGCATTTTGATAGTGTTTTCCTATAATCAAATTTTCATATGTCAAGAAAAGTTGAGAAGGAATTTTCATGATGTCATATCTTTCATGTATGAAGCTTTCTAGAGTAGATGAATATATGGATGGAATCCTCTATGTGAGAGGATATTATGTGCTAAATTACAGGTCATGTGATGAAGTGCATCAAAAGTCATGAAAGAACAAAGTTGTAGTTCTAAGCATAGTTAGCTCTGTGGTAGAAGAATCTATGTGATCAGATTAATGTCATTATATCTAGCATATGTGAAGGATTGATGAAGAGATGAGCATATGGGTTTATTCATTATCATGCCTAATTTATATGGTCCAAATTTTAAAATAGGTCAATGAGCGAATAAAAATATATGAAGGTGCAAAGTTATCCTTTCAAGCATATTGAGATGGTCCCCATAGTCAAATATACACAAGGTAAAGTTTGAACTTGTTATAAGATCTAAAAGTGAGCTCTTAATCATACATTGAATATCCAATTACATGCAACAAATTCAATATATCAAAGGGACCTTTGAGTGAACATGATAATGATAAGTGTCAAATTTATGGAGATTGAATAGTAAATATATGGTGTGGTTCAAATTCAAATAGTAAATGATTAATGTAAGGATGCCAAGTGTCTAAATAGCAAGAAATAACAATAATGTGTGTAAGGTACACACTAATGCTAAGTATTATACTCTTGAGATCTGATTCGATATAAAATTAGAGCTTCTCAGAAGATTGAATGATGAGTGGCTGATCATGCAATGAAGATATAAATGAATGAGTGGAATCAATGAAATAAAGTGCTTGATGTTTATTAACATAGGGAGTTAAATACCAAACTAGTTTGATAATATCAATGGAGCATATTCGATCCAAAGACTTAGGAATCAATGAGATGAGATTAAGAGCCTGAGGTTTAACCATAAATAGAGATAAATTTTATGCCAATTTAAATATCTAATGACACATGGGAGATCAGATTAGAAAGATCAACAAATGTATTTTAAATTTGAAAAATTAAAGTCTAAAAGTGTACAAAGATCAAATAAAGTGTGTGGGCCTGTCATAAATTGATCTAACAGATGTATTTTAAAGTTGATAAGATTAAATTAGGATCATATAATCATGGCATGAAACCTGAGATCAATGGTCAACATTTAAAGATATGTTCATCCGAATAGTCAAGCAAAGGAACTTTTAGTTAAGCCATAAAATATGACACAAATAACAAAATTGATCATTATAATCAATCAAATTTGTGTAATATGGCATGTGCATCAAAACTAGAACTTAGTATATGATAAAAATAGTAATGAGACCAAGAATCATGTTGGTGGAGCATGAGTTCAAGATTTGGGAAACTTGCAGTTAAACACAAGAACTAAATTCTAATAGAACTGAGAATTATGTATTAGTAAACTAGTGTGAACATAGAAATATATGAACCCTAAGTCAATTACTTATATATATGTTATCTAGGATATAGGCAATAGCTATTGGAGTTATTAAATTATGAAAAATTGAGAAATATAGAGATAAAAGGGTAGAAAAGAAAAGAGAAGAGAAGAAAAGAGAGATGTGTAGAGTATGAGCAGTTACAGACCAGACCTATAACATAAAATAGAGAATTGGATTCATTTATGAATCTATATTTTAATCTAGATTTATAACTCCATAACATAGATATGATAGGTAGGTGCCATCAGATAAGCTGAGTTGGTGCTTAGTTATGGAGTTGGTATTTCCTTATAGTAGGTGCTCTTAAATTAGGGGATTAGTGTCTCCTTATGGTCAGTACCCTTAAGTACATAATCAGTGAGGTTTTTACTATGCAGATAGATTAGAATAGTAGATTCTAGTAGCTATTCTCACCATGGTTTTTCCCATATTGGGTTTTCCTTGTATACATATGGTGTTAAGTGTTTTTATGTGTGTGATATTTGCATATATATTTTAATCTACATATCCTTTCTATTTTATTTTTAAAAGGGATTTAAAAAGGACTAATTTAGTCAATCTACTGATTCACCCCCACCTCTCAATAGATAGTCATGTTTTGATAATTGGTTGTAAAGCATTGGTTCCTTAAAAGAAGCTTAATCATCTTAGGTAGATCTTGGACAAAAAACATAAATGGGTAGTCAAGAAGGTTATTATTCAAACAAAGAACCTCTTTTTTATGGATTAAACTATGCATTTTGGAGCATTAGAATGGAAGCATTTTTATCCTCATTAGGGTTTGATGTATGGATGTCTATTATAAAAAGATATACATCCCCTACTACAACTACTAATTGGGCTTCAAATAAGGCTCATGAGAGAAATTTTAAGGCAAAGAATACTATCCTTTGTGGATTGTATAATTTAGAGTTTTTCAAAGTGATGCATTGTCAAAATACACAAGATATCTAGAACAAATTAAAGAGCATCTATGAAGGTGATGATAGGTAAAATAGGCCAAGCTACAAACATTCAAAGGCATGTTTGAGAGCCTTAAAATGAATGAAGAAGATAAAATTTTAGACTACCTCCTTAGATTAGATGAAATAGTCGATGCAATCAGAGGCCTTGGAGAAAAGATGGAATATTTGGTCATTGTCAAAAAGGTCCTAATATCTCTACCATCAAGGTATGAGTCAAATTTTTTTGCAATATAGGAAGCAAGAGATCTAGATAAACTCATTATTTACGAGTTGAGTTTATATGGAACATTCATATCCTATGAGATGAGAATGGGAGAAACATATACCTTCAAGAGAGAATTTTTATTTTAAGCATACAAACTAGTAAAGGTAGAAGCACCTACATTTGAATTTGAGGAGACTAATGAAGAAGAAGCCAACTTTTTCAAAAGATTAAGAAGAGGGTTTGGAAAGTACAAAGGTAATTTACCCTTTAAATGTTTTAATTATAGTAAATTAGGACATTTTTATACTAAATTCCATTATAATAAGAACGATAACTCTAAGAAAGAAGAGGATAGTAAAAAGGTGAAACCTCACTATTCCAATAAGAAGAAATTCTTCAAAAATAAGAAAGGCCTATACACAAAATAAGACAATGATTCAGTAGATGAAAGTGATAGTTATGATGATGATCATGACTATGATTTTGTGGCTAAGGAAAAGGAAGTCATATTCATGACATTAGGACCAACTTCTATGAATCAAGAAGTTAAAGACTCAAATGAATAACAAGAAGGAGAAGTGGATCTAGAGTGTGAACTCATATGTGCTCTATAATAAATTGACAAGATGAGAAAAAAGAGATCAAAATAAAATAAGTTTGGATAAAAATATATTGAAAAAGTTCCCAAAATTCTTGAAAAATATGATCAGATGGTGGTTAGCCTAAAAACACAAGTTGAAAAGGATAAAAGAATAGAATATCTAGTCAAACTTGAACTACAATCTAAATCTGATGAGTGCATGAAGTTCAAAGAAAAGATAGTGGATTTTATAAAGAGATTATTGTCATTTGGATTTTTAAGGAGATGTCTCATCTCTCCTCATCCAAGTGGCATAGTTGAAACACCTCTAGGCTATGGGTAGCCTAAGAATGAGGTGAACCTTTAGATAAGGATATATCCCTTGATGTACCAATTATAAACCACTTATACACCTATGATTGTGAGGGA
>JARHVA010004497.1:1500000-1540000 GCA_037957365.1 Torreya grandis
GGATATTTTTTTATGTATGAAGATTAGTAAATTCCCTTGAAATTCAAGGTTAAAAGAAATTTATTCAGTGTTAGATATCATATCTAAGGTTAAAACAAAATGATTTCAGTGTTAGTTATTAAATTTGGGGTAAAAAACAAGTTATTTTAGTGTTAGATATTATATCCAAGGTTGAAATAAAGTTATTTTTGTGTCAATATTCAAGAATTTATATAAACCCTAACAAAATAATTCAAGAAATGTTTGAATAAAATGTAGGTTCACCAATATGTTTTATCAAAATTTGGAATTAATGTGATGATTAACGCTAATTAAGATAAATTTATTTGAAATTAAAAAAATGTTGTAAAACAACCTGTGATAAGAAAAATAAAATCAAAATAATAAAATCAGCCCAATATGATCAAATGAATAAGATTAAGTATCAACAACAAAATACTTAGTTGTTTACTATTTATGATCTAACTATGACTGTGAAAACTAAAAATGAAAGTGTAAATTATTAAGGTCAAAAATGTCAGGAAGGAGATAGAATTGATTGGTATTATTGTCTCTATTGGTCAATTCTATTCTTTGTGGACAATTAAGGAAATCAAGGCACAAACATCTATGGCTACTTGAAACACATTTGTGTCTAGAAAATTGACCTTTATATGGGCACTAGAGTTCATTTTAAGAGGTCATATCCCAAACCCCATTAGATTCATGTAGGCAAATCTGATTCGTACCTTGATGAATTAGCATGTCCAAAATGTTCTTCAAATCATAATTTATTATCATTATATATATGCATACATATATATGTATATATACATATATGTATGTATATATACATATACATATGTATACATATATATATATATATATATGTATATATATATATATATACATATATATATATACATATATATATATATATATGTATATATACATATGTATATGTATATATACATACATATATGTATATATACATACATATATATATATATATACATACATATATATATATATATACACACACACACATATATACATATATATATGTATGTATATATATATACATATGTACATATATATATATGTATATATGTATGTATATATATATGTATATATATATATATATACATACATATATATATACATATATAAACACAATAATGATATATACAATACCCTATTAGAGCTAAAGGCCTAAATGACTTTGCCTAGGCTCTACCTATAGCAGAGATGAATGGTTCTATGTGTGATAAAACTAAACAACATTATCGCATTCAACTCTACCTCTTATATCCATTCAACTCTATTGAGGGTAGAGCCATCAAGTTCCATCACTACCTAATCCATTTGGATTTATCACCAGGCCAAGTCAAGGGTAGAGCCATCAGACTCTACCATTAGTAGAGTCATTCAACCCCATCATAGAAAAATTTAGCTGGGTCATTTAGTAGAGCCATTCGATATAACCATTTGGATAAGCCATTTAGCTTTATCATATCATTGAGATTTTTGACTTTGTCATTAAGCTCTATCATTTAGTGGAATAGTTTAGCTCCATTATTTGGTTGGGCTATTGTGTAGGTGATATCAGTCTTTTTAGATGAGTTGTAGGTGCGGTCTTAGGCTTCAACACTCCATAATCCATCTAGAGCATACATGATCGCTATAAAAAGTCATTAAAAAATATAGAACCTTGGGTGACATAAAGATTGAACTATTGCATGGATTCAATCTTTATGTCATCAAGGGTTTCATATTTTTTAATGTAGACCATTTTTTTAGTGATTTCATATGTATTAAATGCATTATAAATCTATCCAAATTTTCATAGATCCATGACATGATTGCCAGAGACAACTTCACTAATTCTTGATTCAAAGGTTCACATGTCAAGTTTTGTTTGTATAATTAATGCTTGTCTTTCAGGGTTTTAAATTATGGTTTCCTTATTATTTTCTTGGTTTGGTAGCATCATTTGATACTATCATTTGACACTACTATTTAGCTATGTCATTTGGCATGGTCATTCAATTATGTTTTTTAGTTGATTGGGTTTCAAAAATATTTTGTTGTTTGGTATTAGGATCGAGGGTTATGTATATGGAAAATTAAACTATTTTTGAAGATAATATCATAAAGGGTTGTTGAATTGACTCCCAAAATAATATATATCCTTAAAATTTTGGTGATCTGATCCCATCTATGGACCCTAAAAATTCATCAAAACCAAAATCTAAAAATTCAAATATTCATGAATTAATGAATATTCACCACTAAAAAAAACCTTGATGGGCACAAATGACTTAAAAATAACTTTTTCAAAATTAAAAACCTAATAGGGATTGAAATAAGAAGGTATAATAGGTTGATATGATCCTAAACATCCCATGATGATTAATCACTACCTACATATCCAATACTCCAAAGAGAGAAATCAACCCCACATAAT
This sequence comes from Torreya grandis, assembly GCA_037957365.1. NCBI lineage: Eukaryota > Viridiplantae > Streptophyta > Pinopsida > Cupressales > Taxaceae > Torreya > Torreya grandis. The sequence goes on from JARHVA010004497.1 coordinate 1,502,447, forward strand.
TCTCTTATTTTGAGTGATATATGCAATTGTGCTCTTTTCACTACATGCATACATCTAGATATGGCCTGAATACTTGATAATGTTTTGTTTTGAATAGGATAAAATATGATCTTGACTTGGCTAAGGACAACTTCAAATGATTATAATAATTTTGGAAATAATAGGGAAGCTTTTCTCAGTCTGAAATAAAGTAAGTGTGCCTCTATTTTATCTATTTTTAAAATATTGTAATGGGGCTTAGACTTCATCAAAATGATAAATCCATCATCTATCACCAGACACAAATTAATCTTCATGGCAATTAACTACTTCACAAGGTTGATGGAGGAAATATTGCTCAAATAGGCCAATGAGATTTCTACGAAAGATTTATAACAAGATTTAGTATTCCAGCCACCATCATTTATGACAACACATTGGCTTTTATTAGAACCAAAATCAATGAATGAGGGGTCAAACACAAAATCCACTTGAGCAATTCCTCAAACTATTACCCTCAAGTTAATGATTTGGCTGAGTCCACCAACAAGACCTTGATTTGCATCATCATGTGAACCATGGAGGACAATCAGTGATTTTAACATGCACAACTTAAAGCAAACCTTTGGATAGATAAAATGACATAGAAAGGGTTATATGCAATTCTTACTTCATGTTGGTATATGAAAGAGAGGCCAACCTACCTATGTCACTTAAATTACCATCACTAGAGATTAGCTACCAGCTGGAGCTAATTGAGAATGATCCTATGATAGTGAGGCTAGCAAGAATGATGGATTTAAAAGAGACTAGAGGGAGAGTGATTCACACTTTGTATCTTAAACAAGATCAAATGAAGAGAGCCTTTGATAATAAGGCCACTAATAGAAGTTTTTAGGAAGGAGACCTAGTGATAAAATAGGACATGGATAGAGGAAAAACTAGGAAGCACATAAAGTTTGAAGTAATATGGAGTGTTTTGTATGTCATCAAAAGCTGTAAATAGGCCAACACTTTTTAGCTCTCAAAATAAAATGAGAAGAGCTACCAATCATAGTTAATGGGATCCATCTAAAACACTACTCTTGAAGTGTTTTTCAATTTTATATATTGGTTTAGTTGCATTTTTATTTCCTTTAAGTGTTGTAACATAGTAGTTTAGAAATTTTCTTTCCCTAAGTGATTTTGCACATTTATTCTTATTCCTTGATTTTTTTTGATTGGGATGTGAAGCTTAGTTCAATTTATTAAGTAATGGGCCAATTAGGTTGCAGTTGTGTTACACATTCAAAATCAGGTGTTTTGGGTGCTTCTATAACTCTATGCTCAATGGATTGCTTCAAAGGCTAATTGATTCTTACTTAGAAAGAAAGTAACCCATAAAAGTCACCATAATGTTGATCATTTTTATCATCATGGAGAAGCAACATTCAATTAAATTTAGGGCTTTAGGTTTGACAAAAGAGGCTAAGTTAGGAAAGGAATCAAGCCTTTATGCTTTAGGGTTTTTGGTCTTCACATGTTTTAATGTGAATGATTTAAAAATCAAAAGACTTAGTAGGTTTTTAAAGTTGGATTTTCCATTTTACATCAAGGAAAAGGTCTTCATGTTTCTTTTCATGAGATGAGTTAGATATTTTTATGAAGAAATCTGTGTGAGAATTTCTAAGTGTTCCTATCTTTAGAGAAAGTGTTGTGAAGGTTTTTTATATTCTTCCAGTGGTGCATGTCAATCTCTCAGTGGTTTTGAGCCCTTTCAAAATGTTTTTTAACACTTAATTAAATCTATTTAAAGTTTCCCAGTGGATCTCCACATTATCAAAGTAATAGTCAAATGAAATAGTGGGATGCTTTCACATGTCATAATCCTGATGACCTAGCATCTTGAAATCATTTGTACAAGTTCAAAGCCTCTGGATTAGCAAGTTAGTGGGATGAAACCACGTGGTGAAATATTGCTATTCCATAGCCTAAGGGTGGTCCATGAAACCCAATAATATGTCATATAAGTAGGTGAATAGGATGATGACATGTGATAAAATCCACATAATGAATAGTCAACATTGTATTTGAGGCCTTAATCAAGCAACAAAAGAGTGAGAAAGAGCCACATGGAGGTGGTAGGCCCCAAAATCATGAATTTTGGAGTGCTTAATAATGGGAGAACACTAGATGGCACTCGATAAAGCCTAAATGATAGATTTTAAGGAAGGGGAAGACAAATAAGAAACTACCATATGGTCTAGCTAGTAGACCCATAGTGCAAAGCATGAAGTGAATAAGGAGATGACACATGGAGGCCATAGACTACATCCATGGCTCAATGGGTTAAAGGCATGATGCAACCAAGTAAAAAAGAGGCAAAAAATATAATGACACCATATCATCAGTGTACACGCCCAAAATTGATGACTCATTTGGCTGTAAAGATCATTGTAAGTAAATTTGTAAAATCAAATTGTGATGACTCAAAGATCACAAGATTGTGAGATGAATGACTTAGGATGACCTTGTAATTGGCATTATAAATTAAATTAATCATAATTTTATAAAATTTAATGCTAATATAGATAATATTATTAAGACATGAGCGAGACTAGCTTGACAAGATCATGACCAGAGCATACAGGATAAAGAAGCATCTTAATAAAAAACATGTAATAGAAGTTAGCAAGGAGAAATATTAAAATTATAATCTATAGAATTAAGAAAAATCTTCTAAGGAAGTAACTCTAAGAGATTTATAGTTGCATTTCTATGCATGAAACCTTTTAAATTGAACTGTGACCATTGAGTGATTAAATACTAGTTATTATACAATAAATGGGAGAAAGCGCCGAGTTGATAGATTTAAATCAAAGGAAATTATTTATTTCTTGAGGATTCAATCAAAGTCCTAATTACCTTTGGCCATCCATATCTAATTTATAGAGAGATTATGTGTCTCAATTTATAAAATTCAATTTAATTTTCTCAACTGTATTCTTGGTTGTAATCAATGACCTTGTTGGAGAATTAACATTAATTTTGGTCCTTTATAGGTTTATAGGGTTATCCTAAGTCTTAGTTATGTGTGCATTTATTATATTTATAAATACATTTTATTCTTACCTTTATGAGGTGTCACTTACTTCCTTAATCTACTTGTTGGATTTAGAGTTACTTGCATGTAATTCTCCCTTCTCCACATGGCACACACTTCTCTCCACTCTCTAAGGGAATAAGTTACAAGTGACACACACTTAGAATTATTGCAAGGTCATAATGAGATTATATATAAATCTTATTTTACTCATCTAGATATAAAAGAGCTCTTTCTCTCCTCTTTTCCTCACTAGAAACATATAGCTCTCTCTTCTTAACTTGTGCTCTTGATTTAATCTTGTACTTATGGAGACTTTGGCTATACATCTTCTAATAATATCATGTAGATTTCTTTCTAATATATTTGGTTTTCCACTTTAAAATCTTGTCTCAACTTGTGGTGTGCACCTTAAGAGGTAACTTATATTCTTTCTTGTTTTCATATCTACATTTTCAATGTTATTGATAAACATTCTTGACATAAATATTTTCAAGGTATCAGAGCCATTAGTCTTTTATCATTGAGTCATGAGTGTTTTTAAAGCCTCTCTTGGAAAAATTACATACTTTTTAACCTTCTAATTTCATGTTACAATTTTTTTGGTGTTGAATAAACCATTATTTTTTATGTATCCATCATGTTTAAGTGACTATATATTTTTATTGACAAATTATCATGCTCTAAAAGTTAATGGATTTATTTGTTTTATAGTTAATATCATTATGTCAAAATTTTAAAAAAACCCAAGTCATGGTTTGAGATAAATCTTCAAAATCATGACTATGCTTTTTTAAATGAAATATATCCATATATTAACTAAACAAAAATATACAAATAATTCACAAAATATAAAGGTGGTATGAAAGCATGCCATGTCACACCAGGCAGAGCCTAGGAGCAAAACCAAGAGTTCAAAACATTAAACAGAGCCTAAGAGCAAGTCATAAAGTCATAAAAGGATAATTATTATATTATATGAGTAAGTCAAAAGGTGGAGGATCCATATCATCAGGTCCCTAGCCTGAGCTTCGCAAGTCATTGCCATCTGGGATAGGTTCCCAACCTGTAGCTTGAGCAGTGTCCCAGTCCTCATCATTCTATTGTGTCCAAGTGAGAAAAATGGCCAGAGAAAACCTATGGAACTTATCTAGCACATTTGATTAATCTCCAAGTGACACCCTCCAAGCATCTGGGTGTAGAGGAGTGCACCAGCTATCCTACCTAGTAGGGGAAGGAGGTGGCGGTTACCACCCTTACTATTACCCAAGAGGGTAAATGTGATAGTAAGGGGTGACACTATGAGAGTGATGCCTAGAATGGATTTGATGATGCCCACCATGAGGTGGTTGAGGTACTCTATCATCCAATTTGGCATCCTTGGGTGGAGAAGGTAGAACCTGAGCCATTGCACAAGGAGCATCTCCCTAGTGGGAGAGGAGGTGACTATGGAAAAACATATTTTTTACATAAATTTTTTTAACACTTCAATATTTAATACTGATAATATTATCTGGTTCATATTTTGGTTATTTTTTAATAGTCTAGTCTTTTAGATATCATTTTAAGCATATTTTCTCATCTTGGCACTAGACTTTGGTAGCTTTGAGCATTTCCTAATTCTTGATCTTATCACCTTTCTGATATTTATAAACACTTCATCTTTTTTTTTGAAAAATATGCTTTTGTATATTACTCTGAGTAATATGTTTCTTTTGTTAATGACTTGTTGTGCAGGTATAACACTTTATACTGTGGTAATGATTTTTTTTGAAAACATTTTGATTCAAAAAATATATATTATTTTTTTCCTCATGTTGTATATTTTTTTGATTGAAAAGTGCACTTCATTAAATATAAAAACTTTACAAAATAAAATACAACTATTCATAAAAAAGGGATGGGTGGAAAAGTCACATCCAAAAAAAAACACACTGAGGTAAACAAGCCCTAGGAAAGTAGAAGTAACTAGAAGGCCATATCAGCCAAAAAATCTAACATGTGTGCACTAAAAACCAAAAAAAGGAAAAATCACAAGAAAATAAACAACTCCTTAGGTAGCAATAATGAACATGGTAGCAAGTGGCAGAGGTGATGGAGGGTCTTGAGGTTTCCCTCCCCACCCCCATCAATAGGGGGTCCTCATCCAAGATAAGAGGCTCCCACCCATCATTCTATTGCTCTTGAGTTTGTTGTAGCTACTCAGAATTCTACCAAGGTAGAGAAATGGCTAGTGCCAGGCATAATAACTTGTCCTGCTGGGGAGCTGCCTAACCTCCTCTACTACCACTTTAAAACAAATCAATTTTTATTGATGAGAATAACTTTAAAAAAATTCATTGAGTTTTTTATAGATCTCAAATATATATCAACCTTTTTTTACCTTTGAGTTTGGTTCAGGGATTATTCTTATTTTGAAGCCTCTGGCATAATGCCTTTTTACGTGGTTTCCTTCTAGCCATCCTATTGGCCCATATATATTCATAAATAAGTTTCAGATGTTCTATTTTTTGTGTTGAACTTCTCTTACATGGGTTGTTAGGTATTTTTCTTGTTGGCAGGGACCTTCTAATGCATCTTTGCGTTCACCTGACACTCGCCTCTTCACCTTTTCATTTTCTTTGTTTAATTTATTTTCAAATCATAGTAAGATTTAAGAAATGCCTATTTTATCTTTTATGTCAAATACAAATTAAAAAAAATCATTTTTTTTACACTTTATCATAATTTTATGATATATTTTTTGGTCTCACATAACTTTCCCACTTAAGTTTAAGATCACTTTTCTATGTGGTCTCTTAAGCTATTTTATATTAGATTTAGTTTTTTTTTTTTTTATAAAATAAATATAAAGTTGGTTTGCCTGTCTTTTTTTTAAAAATAAATATAAAGTTGGTTTATCTTATTTACATTATTGTATGACAAGTGGGTTGTTTTCAATATCTATTTTTTCTGACATCCAAAACATAAAAGCTTTATCAAAACTAATATGTGGAAAGGTTATATATATATATATATATATATATATATATATATATATATATATATATATATATAATTTTTTTAATAAATTTTTTTTATGGTGTAATTGTTTAAAAATATTTAATTTAAAGTTAAAGTTTTTTCTTATATTGTTAATTACATTAGGCCATTTATATATATAGCAAATCAAATTTGATGTAAGTTATTTTTTTGGTGAAATGTCTTTTCTAATTAGTCATTTAGAATCTGCTTTATCAAATTTTTGTGGTTATGATGTGGTTTTATAAGAAAAATGATGATTTTAAACATTAAACTTTTTAAAAAGACAATGAAATTATTTATTTAAAATGTCGACTTGAATATAAAAATGAAACCATTTTTATTTTAAAAAACTCGCACAATAATAAATTAATCAAAATGTAAGTTTTAATTGACTCTTTAACTATTCAAATTGCATTTTAAAAAAATATGCAAACATGCAATGTTGATTCTTTATCCTCTAAGAGTGTATTACTTCACCACATGATGTCTCTAATCCTAGTTTAAAAATTATGTAATCCATGGGGTATGTTGGTGGTGGCCTTGGTAAGTTCAAACATGGTATTACTACATCCCTTTTACTTGCTTCTAATACAAATTATAAAGGTCTCGATTATGTTGATTCTACTACTTCACATGATTTTAATGAAAATTTAACATCTTATTGTCCTCTACATCAAAGGACTTACAGTGCAACTTATTTTCATTATACTACTTCTAATGTGCATGTTTTGGTGAAAATTGTAAAGTCTTGTGCACATTATGAAAAACACATGCATCATATATATAAATATTGAAAATTACACCCATATAAATCTTATGGTAAATCCATGCACGACACTTTGTATTGTTGAAAAATGACTAAATATCTTACTTCTAAGGATAAAACTATTTGGATTCTTAAAATTAATGAAATTTTTAAAGGCTTTGATACGTCTTCTTGTGATAATTCTCAAGAACTGATGCTTTACACAAAATATCTTTTGTAAGTAACACATCTTTTTTGTCTCTATTTTGATTAACTACATATCTTTTATTTTATTCCTTATTTTTTGTTGCATAAGGTATATACTTTAATTATTTTGTCTAACTTCTTTTTGTGTAAGTTTATGTACTTTATGATAGAAGTTGGTTTTGCTCAAATTTACATAGTTATACATCTACTTTTATTACATTATGTATGTAGACTGTATTTTTTGGTAACTTGGTTACTTAACTTGAAAGATTGGTGTTAGCTTGTTTATTTTTTAGGTTTATGGATTATTACTTCTTTTAGTTAGTCTTTGTTCCATGATAGATTGACCACCTTGTCCGATAAGGATTCTTGGAGATTCTTGCTGATCACACTTTCTTTCTTGCAACTTTTGGAGCACCTTTTCTTCTTTCCTCTCTCAATATCTTTTATAACTCCTTTTAAAGGAAGTTTCTATTAAGGGAGAGTATTATGTAATATCAACTCCCTTCTTTGTTTGTAAATGTTTTCTCCATTTTTTTAACCCAAAATTAAGTTTAAGGGGGAGTGTTGAGGAATTAACCTTAATTTAGGTACTTTTTAGGTTTATACATTTATCCTAAATCTTAGTTATGTGTGTATTTATTATATTTTTAAATACAATTTATTCCTACCTTTATGAGGTGTCACTCATCTCCTTAATCTATTTTTTGGATTTAGAGACACTTGCATGTAACTCTCCCTTCCCCACATGACACACACTTCCCTACACTCTCTAAGAGAATAGACTAAAAGTGGAACACACTTAGGAGACTTATAAGGTCATAATGAGATTCTATGTAACTCCTATTTTCCTCCTCTAGCTCTATAAAAGAGTCATTCTTTTATTTTTTTCCTTAATAGAAACATCTCTCTCTCTCTCTCTCTCTCTCTCTCTCTCTCTCTCTCTCTCTCTCTCTCTCTCTCTCTCTCTCTCTCTCTCTCTCTCTCTCTCTCTCTCTCTCTCTCTCTCTCTCTTCTTCTCTTATGCTCTTGATTCAATCTTTTATTTTTAAATATTTTGGTTGCAATCCTTCTAATAAGATCACATAGGTTTTTTACAATATGTTTGATTTCTCACTTTAAAATCTTGTCTCAACTTGTGGTTTGCACCTTGAAAAATAACTTAGCTTCTTTTTTGTTTTTATTTTTACACTTTCAACATTATTGATAAATGTTCTTGGCATAAATATTTTCAATCTTATATTGTAAAAGGGTCAACATTTCTTGGCACAATAATGCTATCAAAATTTGCCTTCTATAAATCCCTTTACCATTTAAGCCTTGTAACTAATAAGAATTGAGTTTGTATTTTTTTATGATTCTTATATTCTATATGTATTTTTGGTTTTTTAATCTTTGCCTATGGGTAATTATTTCCCTTCTCATTATTATCTATTCCTTTTCACCTCTATGTAGAACTTGGCTCTCTCTTGCAGGTCATATGTTGTGCACATTCAAGTCTATACAAGTATTATGTGTGAACTATTTCTCATCCCTCTTAATGTTGTATTATGTTTTATGCCTTCATATGAATCAATTATTCAACAAAATTATTCATTTTATAGATTGTGTAATGTCTTCTCATTTTATACAATTGTAGTGTGTTCTTCAAATCTTATAGAGGTGTACTTTCTAGTATTAGTTCATCACCTTTTATATTTCAAAATTCATTCTCCGTTTTCCCCTCAAATTTTAGATTTAGGAGTATTAGTAGATTTTTTTAGCTATTTTAAAACTATATATTGATCCTAAATCAGATGTATTTAGATTGTAAAGAAGTCAACCTTCTTCGAAGGTTTGTCACAAGAAACATAAGAGTACCACCCATTAGGGGATGATCCCATTGTTTCACTAAACAAATTCTTTCAATTTGTTGTCCCCCAAAAATATCACTCATTTATGGGACAACATTTGAACTATTTTAGTCCTACAGAACAAAATTGTCTCTTCCCTTTTCAAAATTTGTCCTGGTCAATCAAATTACTCATTTTTCAAGCTTCTCAAAAATCTATGAACTCTGCAGGCTTGAATCCACGGACTCTACAAGAAAAGAAAATCTATAGACTCTATAGGTAGGTTCATTTCTACAGGTTCAAAGGTTTTTATAGGTGGGTTCAATCAAAAGAATTAGGTTCCAACACTTAGTCATTTTTGGGATTAGTTCAGTGCCTTGGTTCAATAAAAAATGTCCATCAGCAAGCATCTAAGTAAGGATCCAACCATTGAACCATTGAACTATTAAACCTTGAACCATTTTGGTTTAATGGGTTCAACAAGTTCAAAGGTTCAACATCATCAGCAAGAGTTAAGCACTTCATCAAGGTTCAAAGTTCAACCACTTTAAGGTTTAACGGCTTCAAAACACTTATCAAAGAGAAGAAGGCTTGAACCATTAAATTGTTGAACCATTGAACCACTTTGGTTCAAAGGTTCAACATGTTTGGTTCAACAACGATCAAAAGGACTTAGCCAAATCAAAGGGAATGAACCATTGAACCATTGAACCAAAGCTTGGTTCGACGGTTGGTTCAATGCATTGGTTCATTCAGTCAGTTCATCAGCTTGGTTCAAAGCTTGGTTCATCCGCTTGGTTCAAAGCATGGTTCAAAGCTTGGTTCAGCAGTTGGTTCAAAGGAACGGTTCAATGCAAAAGTTCAAGAGAGCTTCTTGAAGGACAAGTGCCCTTGCAGAGGGCACTTGGTTGACAAAAGCACCCTTCGGAAGGGTCATTTTCAAAGAAGTCGTAAAGGTAAGTTCTTTTGGAATTTTGTTTAAGACAGTCAAAAGACAAATGGATTTCCTTCGAGAAAAAGACTAAGGCATAATTCCTTTAGAAGTTTTGTCTGAAGGAATTCAAAAAGACTGCGGGAGGAAAGCCCAAAGGAGTTTCTCAAAGCCAAAGCAATAATTCTCATAGACTTTTTGTCTGCAAGAAAATATCTGTGAACTTTTTATCCATGGGAATTATCTATGGGAAAAGTTTCGAAGGAATCCAAATAAAAGGCCACTGAAGGACCCCAAAGGGTAGGTGCCCTTGCAGGGGACTCTTGACCACCAACTTAAAGGACACTCCCCTAAAGCTAAAGGGTCACCTTCCCTTCGGGAGGATGCAAAAAAATAGACTTAGTGACCCATCAGAATAAAGAAGCCCGAAGGCCATTCAAAGACCACCTGAAGGGAAGATACCCTTGTAGGGGGCTCTTCCCAATCCAAAATAGATCATTTCTTAAGGCCTGAAAGGCAGGTCCCCTCTGGGAAAGCTCAAATGATAAAACTAAAGGAATTGCTGAGGAAAGTGATGTGCCCATGGACGTCAAAATTATGACAATGAAATAGCTGTTGATCCTTATAGTTTTAAATCTATGGACCCAAATGCATTCAAAGGCTTTGAGGCCAAGATAAGTAGGAAGTGACTAAGGAACAGAGCATCTAATTGAATCAAGGACTCAATTCAATTAACCAAAAAATGAGGAACGATGAAGAAGGAACAGATCACCAAGTGGACATTGAAAGATGCAAACTTTCAATAGCGTGACCCATTTCTCTACATTGAGAAAAGAAAATGGGTAAATGCCCCTAAATTCTAGCATGTCTTCTTAAAAAATTTCAATGCAACATGATGTCTTACTATTCCCAAGTCCTTCTTGAAGAGGCTATATAAGGGACTCTCTTTTATTGCAAATATATCTCTTTCAGACAATTAGAAATGAAACTCTACCCAAATTGAAAGGCATTACTGAGACTTTGAGCTCATATTGTTGATCATATTTTTTATTGGAATAAAAAAGCAAGTGACTTTTTAGACTTTGTGTTGTAATGTCTTATTTTTTGTAATATTCAATTAACCAGAAAAGGAGGAATGATGAAGAAGGATCAGATTTCCAAGTGGACATTGAAAGATGCAAACCTTCAATTGCATGACCCATTTCTCTACATTGAGAAAAGCAAATGGGTAAATGCCCCTAAATTCTAGCATGTCTTCTTAAAAAAATTCAATGCAACATGATGTGTTACTGTTATCAAGTCCTTCTTGAAGAGGCTATATAAGGGACTCTCTTTTATTGTAAATATATCTCTTTTAGATAATCAGAAATGAAACTTTGTGCAAATTGAAAGGCATTATTGAGACTTTGAGCTTAGATTGTTGATCATATTTTGTTATTGGAATAAGAAAGCAAGTGACATTTCAGACTTTGTGCTGTAATATCTTTGTTGTTGGGGAAACTATTCTTATGTCTTTTTCCTTAATATATTTTCTATTCCTTTAATTCAACAAGCAAAATTAGTGAAAGTAGTTAGGAAGGTGCATAAAAGTCAATTGTGGAAAGACTTTGTGCCTCCATAATTTCCTTTAGTGTGTTTTCTTTTTGTTTCTATGTAAAGGACCTTGGGATGACTTTGTGCCCTCATTGTCCTTTGTATCTCACTCTTGAGCAATTTTGGTGGAGACTTTGTGCTACATCTCAATTTGCTGGTTACTACATCCTTGTTTACATTTTGCAATTACTACCAGGAGTATTCTTGTGGTTTGTTGAATAGTAATTTTGAAAGAAGAAGAATGCTTTTCATCATTTCCCTTGAGATTTCTCCTTTGATCTACACACATCATCTCTGAAGAAAGAGAGATGGATGGTTTTTCCTACCCTTGAGTATTATTTTCTATATATATATATATAACATATCTATAGGGAACCTCCCCTTGATGAGAGGAGAGATTAGTCCCATTTTGATGTGGTAAACCTACACATTTGGGTGACCAATCTTCCTACTTTGGCTGATCAGGCCTATTTTATTTATCAGTACATTGATCGACAAAATATTCAACCAACAATTTTTGGCGACTCCATTGGGGATATAACTCATTATCATTATAACCCTTATCCATTATAGACTCTGGCAACTCCGTTTCATGTCTTACCCATTATTCATTATAGCCTTACCATCTTCCTCCACCTCCATTATTTAATCTGGTCTACAAAACTAGAGCTGCCAGGAAAAAACATGCAGTTTAAAGCCTCAAGCTTCAAACTGAAGCAAGGTCAATTCTTTTCCATTTTTGTTTCACAATCTAGCAGATTCAAGGTATACATGAATCCAAAGGGCTAAAGGTATTGTTGACCCTATATTCAAGTTGGAATAGCAACGTGATTTTAATCTATTTCCTTCACCATCTCATCTCCAATGAACCAAGATCTTTCCTCCTACTAAAGTCAGATCTCCATTACCAGACGAAGTATCCACTTCTACTGTTGATAAATATTTGCCAACAATTACCCCTCTAAGATTTGTTATTCCTCCTTTTCATAGTCATATAATGGCAGTTTAAGGCCCCTGAGGTAATGCTTTTGGTCCTCTCAATCTTACTCCACCTCTACATGAGCTTCCACGCAGTTCAAGGAAGAATTTCCCAAAATTCTATGGTGATGGGAAAGTTCATCCTGATGAACATATTATTGCCTTCAGCATAACCTGTGATGTAATTGGAGTAGAATTTGAAGATGTAGTAGTCAGGCTATTTGTAGAAACATTACAAGGTGCTACTGCAGATTGGTTTTATCATCTACAAGCTCAGTTAGTAACTAATTGGAATACCCTCAAAGCTAAGTTTGAAGCCAGATTCAAACCTACAAAAGATGCACATGCCCTTCTAGCTCAACTCACATAAATGAAGAAAGAACCTCATGAACCAATGAGGGACTTCATAGCCAAGTTTGACAAACTAAGGAATAAAATTCCTATAATTTCTCAACCTACAACTGAGAATCTCAAATGCTTCTTCATTAATTCTCAATTACCTGAAGTTAGTTTTATTTTGAGACATGCTAGTTAAATAGATCTTGCTACAGCTTAACTTTTAGCCACTGAGGTAAAAGATGATCTCATCTTAGTAGGGAAGATAAGAAGAGATCCAAATATAAATAGATCCTCATCATCTTTTGAATATTCATCTACAGGCACCACTGATCCAATGGTGTAAAAGTTGGAAAATAAACTGCTAGCATTAAAAATATAAATGGCACAAGGAATGTCTTCTGCTCCATACAAAGATATGCCAAGAAAGACATTCCCAAATTAGTCATATCAAGGCAATGCTACCAGGAATCAAGGGCAACTAGATCATCTTCTACTTGCCCTTGAAGCTCCTCCAACCAACTCAACAATTGGATATTTGGAAACTGAACATGCTTTCTCTTTCCAACCTGAGTTGGAGCAAGAAAATGATGTTGATATCTTCACAGAAGATAAAGAAGAATCAACTAGCGACTCCCACATTGGTTTCTTAAACTACCAGGATGAACCCAGAAGCAAAAGAGAAGCTTTTAATGGATCATATGCAGTGTTTACCAGATCCAAGAACTAATCAATCCAGCAAGCTGATAAAGGGAAGACAGAGGAGCAACCTCAACTAGTAGTTATGATTACTAAGCATGAAACCACTTTGCCTTTCCAGTCAAAGGATTTAGTGATCACCCAAAATGTAAGTACATCAATTTCACCTTCACCTTCTACTTCAATTTTGCAAACCAGCTTTCCTCCCATCCCTCCTAAAACCCAAAAGGTTGAAATGCTTTCCTCTATTCCTAGTCCATTTCAGCCATTTGACATAATTGATCATGTCAAGAAGACCAAAATTCAAATTTCTGAATTTGAATATATGTAGTCTAATCTTGATCAATTGGATAAGTTGGTCCAATGTGTCAAGAACCAAACCATCCCTACAAGATAAGAGGTTAAGAAAATAATTCTTGATTCCCCAAAGAACATGCCTATTATGAATAATCTTGTCATTACTCCTCTAGCTGCCCCTGGGAAAATATAACCTTTCTATGTTTCCTTATTGATAAATGGTTATCAACTCAACAATTGCATCATTGATTTTAGGGCATCTGACAATGTCATGCTTGCTAAAGTAGCTGAGTCTCTGGGCCTCACATTGACCAAGACATTTAGGAAATGTTTTTCCATGGAGAACAAGCAAATACCACTACTGGGGCAAATCAAAGATTCCCAATTTGCATTTATATCCTTTCCAGACAAGAGAATCAAGATGACTATCTTGGTGGCTGACGTCCCAGCATCCTATGGCATTTTGCTTGGATGAAATTTTTGCAAGAACATGGGAGGAGAATTAAGCATGGACCTGATCAAGGCAAGAATCCCTATTAAAGGTGTAATAAAGAGATTGCTCTTTGAAAAGGAGGCAAAATATGTGGTCACCTAGACGTCAACCCCTGCAACAAAAAATTTGTTTGAGTCTTCAGGCAAGGGTAATTATTTCTTCACCATAGAGAATGTTCATGTTTCTATAGATGAAAGTCTTATAGCTAAAAATCCAAGAATTGATCCAAACAAGATGTTAGGAGAATTGGTAGGGTGTAGTACAAATAAGGAAGGATCTTCCATCTCTAATGAAGAGAAAACTGATAAGAGATCAGCTTTTGATGATGCTTGGATCCTAGAATCCAATGGTAGTAATTCTTCCACCAACATTGAAGTTGAAACTATATTGATATCCCCTCAAAGAGATATTCTTCCTTCATGCAATTTGTAATTCAGCAACACCAAAAACACAGCTAGATGTGAATCTATATTGCTTGGATTGAAGATTGCTCAAGATGAAGAAATCAAACTCCTTCACATCAAAGGAGATGCTAAGATGATAGTTTGTCAGGAGTTTGATGTGGATAATCCAATCATATGCTAGACTGAACTAGAAGAACAACCAATTATGGTAATAAACCATGCTGCTACAAATCAAAATCAGGCAAAGGAACCCTTTGCCAAGAAAGCAAGGAGTTATGGTTTTCAGTTTGAAGACCACATCCTGCCATGGGACAAGAAGAAGAAAAAACCAAGAGGAAGATGCAAAAAATTGGTTTCCTGGTGGAGAGTTCCATTCACTCGTCACTGTTTCTAGGGACAAAATGCTTTCTTGCTGGTTTATCAGGATAGAGAACTATTTTCACTGTCTCTCAAGAAGTAGCATCTGAAATACTTCAATTCTTGAAATATCAGATCATTTCATCTATACATATGTATATTTGTATAGTTTTTAATTCTATTTTTTTATTTGTTTCCTTTTTTTATGCCTTTCATTTCTGGGTAACATGACTCCGTAGCCCAATGGTACACATGAAGACACTGGAGATTTTAGATTCTACTCCCTTCAATTCTTTTTTACAATTGATAGAAGTTCCCCAACTGGAGCCAGCTATTGTCCCCCAAAAATATCACTCATTTTTGGGACAAAATTTGAACTATTTTGGTCTTATAGACCAAAATTGTCTCTTCCCTTTTTGAAATTTGTCTTGGGCATTCAAATTCTTCATTTTTCAAGCTTCTCAAAAATCTATAGACTCTACAGGCTTGAATCTATGGACTCTACAGGAAAATAAAATCTATGGACTCTATAGGTAGGTTCATTTCTATAGGTTCAAAGGCTTCTATAGGCAGGTTCAATTAAAAAAATTAGTTTCCAGCACTTAGTCATTTTTAGGATTGGTTTAGCACCTTGATTCAATCAAAAATGTCCATTGGCAAGCATCGAAGCAAGGATCCAACCATTGAACCATTGAATCGTTGAACCTTGAACCATTTTGGTTCAATGGGTTCAACAAGTTCAAAGGTTCAACATCATTGTCAAGAGTTAAGCGCTTCATCAAGGTTCAAATTTCAACTGCTTCAAGGTTCAACAGCTTCAAAACACTTATCAAAGAGAAGAAGGCTTGAACCATTAAACCGTTGAACCATTGAACCACTTTGGTTCAAAGGTTCAATGCATTTGGTTCAACAAGGATCAAAAAGACTTATCCAAATCAAAGGGAATGAACCATTGAACCATTGAACCAAAGCTTGGTTCAATGCTTTGGTTCATTCAGTCAGTTCATCAAATAGTTCATCAGCTTGGTTCAAAGCTTGGTTCATCCACTCAGTTCAAAGCGTGGTTCAACAGTTGGTTCAAAGGAGTGATTCAATGCAAAAGTTCAAGAGAGCCTCTCAAAGGACAAGTACCCTTGTGGAGGGCACTTTCTTGACAAAAGCACCCTTTAGAAGGGTCATTTTCAAAGAAGCCGTAAAGGTAAGTTCTTTCAGAATTTTGTTTAAGGCAGTCAAAAGACAAATGGATTTCCTTTGGGAAAAAGACTAAGGCATAATTCCTTTAGACCTTTTGTCTGAAGTAATTCAGAAAGACTATGGGAGGAAATCTTGAAGGAGTTTCTCAAAGCCAAAGTAATAATTCTTGTGGAATTTTCGTCTGAGGGAAAATATCTGCAGACTTTTTGTCCGCAGGAAATGTTCATGGGAATTGTTCACGGGAATTGTCCATGGGAAAAGTTCCAAAGGAATCCAAAGAAAAGGCTGTTGAAGGACCTTGAAGGGTAGGTGCCCTTGTAGGGGACTCTCAGCTGCCAACTTAAAGGACACTCCCCCAAAGCAGAAGGGTCACCTTCCCTTCGGGAGGATGCAAAACAAAAGACATAGCGACCCGCCAGAATAAAGAAGCTCAAAGGCCATCTGAAGACCACCCGAAGGGCAGATACCCTTCTAGGGGGCTCTTCCCAACCCAAATTAGATCATTTCTTAAGGCTCAAAAGGTAGGTCCCCTCTAGGAAAGCTCAAATGATAAAACTGAAGGAATTGTTGAGGAAAGTGATGTGCCCATGGATGTCAAAATTATGACAATGAAATAGCTGTTGATCCTTGTAGTTTTAAATCTATGGACCCAAATGCATTCAAAGGCTTTGAGGCCAAGATCAGTAGGAAGTGACTAAGGAACAGAGCATCAAATTGAATTAAGGACTCGATTCAATTAACCAAAAAAGGAGGAATGATGAAGAAGGAATAGATCACCAGGTGGACATTGAAAGATGCAAACTTTCAATAGCGTGACCCATTTCTCTACATTGAGAAAAGCAAATGGGTAAATGCCCCTAAATTCTAGCATGTCTTCTTAACAAATTTCAATGCAACATGATGTCTTACTGTTCCCGAGTCCTTCTTGAAGAGGCTATATAAGGGACTCTCTTTTATTGTAAATATATCTCTTTCAGACAATTAGAAATGAAACTCTACCCGAATTGAAAGGCATTACTGAGACTTTGAGCTCAGATTGTTGATCATATTTTGTTATTGGAATAAAAAAGAAAGTGACTTTTTAGACTTTGTGTTGTAATATCTTTGTTGTTGGGGAAACTGTTCTTATGGCTTTTTACTTAATATATTTTTTGTTCCTTTAATTCAACAAGCAAAATTAGTGAAAGTAGTCAGGAAGGTGTCCTGAAGTCAACTGTGGAGAGACTTTGTGCCCCCATAATTGCCTTTAGTGTGTTTTCTTTTTGTTTCTATGTAAAGGACCTTGGGATGAATTTGTGCCCTCATTGTCCTTTGTATCTCACTCTTGAGAAATTTTGGTGGAGACTTTGTGCTACATCTCAATTTGCTGGTTACTACATCCTTGTTTACATTTTTCAATTACTACTTGGAGTATTCTTGTGGTTTGTTGAATAGTACTTTTGAAAGAAGAGGAGTGCTTTTTGTCATTTCCCTTGAGATTTCTCCTTTGATCCGCACGCATCATCTCTAAAAAAAGAGAGATGGATGGTTTGTCCTACCCTTGAGTATTATTTTCTATATATATATATATATATAGCATATCTATAGGTAACTTCCCCTTGATGAGAGGAGAGATTAGTCTCCTTTTGATGTGGTAAACCTACACATTTGGATGACCAATCTTCCTACTTTGGCTGATCAGACCTATTTTGTTTATCAGTACATTGATCAATAAAATATTCAACTAACATAATTCAATGGGTGCATGGTTTGAGTGATAACACTACATACATAACGAATACTCTAAAGAGAGACTTAGACTTCTGTAGTTCCTTTTTATGTGTTATCTTGTGTGTGCATAAGGATGTAATGTGTGATAAGTAAGTACATATAGTGACCTAAATTGTAGCTTAGAAAATATAGCTCATGGGATGCTCCTTTGACACTTTATACTTGTAAAGATACTACTCCTATGATTTATATGGAAATAAATATGAATATGATAGGTTTGATCACTTGAATGCTTGATTAAGTGCTTCTTGGTAAGTTGCCTTATAAGTTATTGGTATTTAATAGGTAAAAAATGAATGAGGGTTGACATTATATATATACCAATCTATTTTGAAAATATATTGCACTAAATCACTTAGGATAACCATAAGGATACCTTTCATTTGAAAAATTGATGAATTTTGGGAACTAGACACTTAGTTAGAAAAGGGACAACAACATTAAAAAGCTAGAAAATAGGCACAAGTCTAAAACTGGTAGAGAATGATAATTATTAAGTTTAGATTATTTTGCACAGTATAAAAGACTTGGTCATCAAAATAATAGTGGTTATACTAAGATATAAGTAATTTTTCATAAAGAGATAGTGAACACAAGTCTTTGGTAGTGAAAATGTCTTATAACTAAAGGGTACAACCATGATAGGTATTTATAAATGTACAAGACTAAGGTGCTATACAATTCAAACATAGTGTCTATAGTTACTAGATTCTCCCCTTCTCCCTTTAGTATACAAATAAAATTAATAGGTTAAATAAAATTCATACCTTAGTATGTAAGACACATTTTATCTTTGAGCTACATAATTCAATCATGCAAGGAACTGTACTATTTGAAAAACCTTGTAAAACACACGAAGTATTTATTTTATTCCATTAAAAATTAAAATTTAAAAACTTGAACTTGAACATTTGAACGTTAATTTAACTTTGATAATTTATAATTTGAAATGAAATTTTCTAAATTGAAAATTGCTTGCATTTTAGTAATTTAAAATTTTGAAATGTGAGTTGGAATGAATACACCTGAATGTGTGACAAACATTTTTATTTTTGTAACTTTTCTTGGTGTTGATGCTTC
Source organism: Torreya grandis (assembly GCA_037957365.1). Taxonomy (NCBI): domain Eukaryota; kingdom Viridiplantae; phylum Streptophyta; class Pinopsida; order Cupressales; family Taxaceae; genus Torreya; species Torreya grandis. The sequence goes on from JARHVA010004497.1 coordinate 1,521,448, forward strand.
TTTGAAGCATTGTAGAGTTGATTATTCTCATGAAGGACTTGGATAAAATGGTTGCTTGGCTAAACCATTGGGGATAATTAGGTGTGATAAATTCCTAACATGCATTTACTCTTTTGAAGTGAAACTATTTCTCATTTGAACAATGTTTGAAACTTGATTTTGCATGTCTATCTTTATATCCCAAATATATAAAACAGATGGAATACAAAAGATTGTCATACATAATGCTAGAGTGCTAATTGAATCCAAGTCATGCACTATGCAAATAAATTGAATCAACCACTAAATATGGCTTGTACATTTAAGTGCAACAACCTAGTATTGTCTTGGTATATCTTGATATATGAAAACATGATCACAAGAGAATGGAGAACAACCATACTCCAATCATGTTTAAAATACTATGGCATAAACTTATTATTATGCCCCCACTATAATTTCAAAATTTAAAACCATATGTGAATGCTCATTGTAACTTTAAAACTATGTGATTATGTGAATTTTCTTCTTGAAACTAAAATATGAGTGCATATGTGGCATATTCCCCTAAAATTTATGTAAATACATGAATTTTTAATTTTTTTAATTATGATTATGTTCATGACTAAATTTTGATATTTGAAAAATGGGTTATCTAGTATATGAAAAGCCAACTTAAGTGCCTCCCTTTTGAGGTGAGGGATTTTTTTCTTGAAAATTCACTCATCTAAAGAGAAAAGGTAACTTTAAATGTTTATAATAAAGTGTTATCATTTAAACTTATGTTAGCATAGTAAGATTTTAATTGTGAATATAATGTAAAAATTCAAGGCCTATATAGTGTATCATTGAAGCTCATGGAATTAGTGTAGACATCTAATTCCTAACACCATTTATGTTAAAATTCTCAATCTTATTCAAATTGCACTCAAATGCACAATTTGGCTTAAAAACACTAAAACACATTAAAAGATTTGAAATTGACATATTCAAGTCCTAATTTTGTCCAAAGTATCCCTAAATGGGGAAATGCATTTTATGGGCCATGTAACTTTGATCAAACCATTTTGAGTCAAAGTGCCAATTTTGCACGTAGGTGTCCTGTGTTGCTCTTTTCTATCAAATCTCTTATATAAGACATGTGCTCTTGTTATTTGGTGTTGAAAACATCCTAAATGGGATATTAGATCCAATAAATATAACACCAACTTCCAATTCCAATCCAATCAAAGTTTGAACTAATAACAAGACATTCTAACCATTTTGATTAATGGAGGGGCCATTTCCAAATAATTACACAAATGTTGATTAATCTTGTTTAAGGTTAATTGATCTAAATTGAGAGATTAAGTGGATTTTCCATGAGATTTGTTGAATATTTATTTTTGGAAATTGATTTGTATTAACAGTATCACCTAATGACATCATTATATGACATGGCATCCATAAGTCATAAATGCATAAAATTTCAAGATTATGGGTCTCCCATGCCTCATTAAGACCCTCCATGCCTCTCAAATTTCCCTCTATACAAAATATTTATGAGAGATATTATGGATTTAATTATATAATTGGATTAATTCATGGTTGATCCTGATCAATCTTAAAAATCTATAAATAGAGAGGTCATGAACATCATTTTTAAGCTTGATTTATGAAAAGTTATAATGCTAAATTGCCTCCACAATCCTTTGCATTTGATCATTGATTTTAATTTCAAGCTTCATTGATAGGCTAGTTTAGTGATTCCAAATCATGAGCCTAGGTTTTACAAGGAGTTCTTGAGACATTTGAGGAGTTGGCCACCATTATTGCTGAAGACAAGAGCTCTTGATCAAGGGAGAACATGCTTTTGAGCTACATTTGTATGGTCAATCCACTTGGGAAGGTAATACGGCATTGCTTTATTTTAATTATTTATTTTTATTACTTGCAATTTTTGCATGAATAGATAGGCTTAATTTAGTTTACTCTTATGCATTTTTCCTTTGATTTATTGGACTAATGTTTGACTAATTGTTTTATGTAATCCTCTCTACATTTTTGAACTCTTGGTGGGACCATACCCCACAAATTTGGTCACAAAGCTCTTTAAAGCAGCTTACTAACCATGTTTATGCAAAATATTAGAATGAGGAGCTAAAAGAATGAAATTTTAGATTAAAAATCTATTTTATGGTAAATTACATTTTCATTCTTGAGTGTCATGGTTTTTCTCTCTATTGTAATATAATTATTGACAAGTAGAAATTTTTTAATGAAATAATTATTTTCTAAACAATGATTTTTTAGTTTAAAGCAGTGATATTGTTAGCTAGAACAACTATTTCATTCACCAAAGCAGTAATATTACAAAATAATGATATCATTCTTGGGGTAGAGATATTGTTGAGTTGGCCAATGATTTTGTCTAGAGAATAGTGATATTGTTTTTTAATTAATCTAACCCATAACAGTGATTTTTTAGACTTGAGCAGTAATTTTGTTGACCTAAGTAGTGATATTATTTGTCAAAGCGATGATTTTGAAAAAATAGCTATATCATTATTCTAGGCAGTGATATTGTTAATTTGGGCAACAATTTCATAGGTAAATAATGATATTGTGTTTTCTATTTGATCTAACCCAAAATAGTGATATTATTGTCTAAAATTATGATTTTGTAGGGAAATAATGATATTGACTGTGTAATAATGATTTTGAAATAGAGAGCTTGTTTTGAGAAGTTTCTTCACTTATTTGCAAATTAGATTCAAAGGGAAAGGACATACTAACTTTTTCATTGCAGGATCAAGTTTGAAATTTGTTAAAACATGCTTTTAAGACCTTTTTGAAAGTTTATAATGGAGTAGGAACCTTGTTTTGGTGCTTAATAAAAAATTTAGATGTTTAGGTGAATATTTTGACAAATTATGCTTTCAAAGTTACAACTTAAGACCAAGGGGTCAAAAGAACACCACCCAGATTTTCATTTGGTGTTTAAAATTGAATTCACTTGTCAAAATTTTTCTTCAAATAGTTGTTTAAACTTAGAATTTGATTGGAAAAAAAGGGATGTTGCATGTATGCTCTTCTATCTGTCCCCTTTAGGGAAAATTTGAAATCAAAAGCATTGTCCTTATTTCAAACATGCCTATTCCAAGGCATAGAAATAATGTCATCTAAAGCACTCCCCAAAAACTCATAATAGTTTGGGTGATCTTGAAATGACCCTAAAGTATTTCTATCAGTCATTTATTTTATTGCATCTTGGCTTGCGAGGGGGACTTCATTACCTCCCACAAGTTCTATAGGGAAGCTTTGACTTGGGTTTTCATCCCCTGGCACTGACTTCAACCACTTCCACTAGGATCAAAGGTTTGAGTGGTTAAACCACTTTCTAGTGTTGGAGTTACACATAGGATGTATTTACACTTTGGACATTATACTACACTGAATAAGTGATGTATATAGTGGTTGAAAAAAGGATAAGACCTTTTTGCAACAAGCCAACTACCGTAGACACCTAATTTAAGTGTGTTTCTTTTACAATGTGATGTGAATTTCATTGGGTAATTGATTCATCTAGATGTTCAAAAACTTGTAGATCTTAGAAAAATATCCACTTTCCATGGAAGTGTTGTTAGTTCAAGGTGTGCCTCAAGATCCATGTCATCGCATTATCATTTGAGAGAAGGGGGTGTAAAAAACCTACTATATAATGCACATTTACTTTTGGATGAACACTTAAAATCCTCTCAAATGATGTATATAGATAAAATCCAACAATATCATGCAACCTTGTCAGTTTAGACTTAAGATGATTATTTTTTGTCATGAGCTTACTTGGTCTTGATTTGTGTCTAAAACTGCTTGTTAACTCAATGAAATTAGCCAAAACACATTGTCCTCAAAATTATTGAGCAAGGGAGGTGTTACGCTATCCAATTGGAAATTTATCTTTTCCTTATTCAAAATTTTTTATCAAAAACTTTGTGTCATGTCATCCACTTTGACATATTTATGCTACCCAATTGAGTATAGATAATTTATCTAATTTGTTTAAAGTCCCTCATTTATAATTCACATTTGAAATTGAACCTTTATAAGTTTTAAGGGTTGGTGTGTTAAATTGGGTTTGCCATAAAACACTAAACTTGTTCTAACTTGGGTTCAATTTTTCATTTGGATTAATGGATATTTATTAAACTCAAGATCACATTATCATCTTGGTGGACTGAAGTCATCTTGCGTATCGCTCATGCTTTGAGTCCTAGAACATATTTTATCTTACTAGAACCATGTGGTGACATTGTTCTACCCATTTGGTCTTAGCTTTGTACTTAGTGATTCATGCATGTTTTTACATCTTGAGTTGCTTAGTTCATATTGTCTTCTCCATAATATAGATAACTTTCCTCTAATTTTATAGGAATAACTCCTCATAGTTGAAACTATCTTTTACGATACAAGTGTACCACAAAGATATAGGATTTGGTGTATTAGTTTTCACCTTGGATCTTTGAGTTACCTTATCCTCTTCCAATCTATATGATTTTAACTTTACCAAAGGTTGAGTAAATTCATGAACCAAATCTTCTAATTGTGTGTCATTCCAAGCCACCCTCCTTTATAGTCTCTTTGGTACCTTAGTCATTTGTTTGAAGAGAACCAAAGTATACTTTATTTTAACATTTGTAAAACATTTTCCAAATCTTATAAAACATTAAGAACACTCTTTTTAAATAATGACACTAAAGTAGCCTTACAATAGGGTTTATTATGGCCCTAGTTGCAAGGTAAAACATTTTTATGATGGACATGGGCACTCCATCTTATTTAAGGATGTTTCCCTCTTTGGGCCTACCTATTGAAAACCAATTTATCCATGCTAGTTGTAAAACGTCATCCTCATCCTTCCCCTTAGATTTGCACTCTATGCTCAAAAGTTACTATTTTTGGGTATCCTTCTTCTTATTCTTCTTCTTCATCTTGTATGAGAAAGAAAGATCCACAATGTGCAAAGGTTACCATTTTAAGACCTCCTCCTTTGGTTTGCATAAGTAACCAAACTAAGAAGTGTCTAGTCGTTACCATTTTAGGACCTCCTCCTTTGGTTTGTATAAGTAACCAAAGTAAGAGGCGTCTAGTCATTACCATTTTAGGACCTCTTCCTTTGGTTTGCACAACTAACCAAACTAAGAAGCATCTAGTTATTACCATTCTTGGCCTATCACCAATTTTTGATGAACTTATTGTTGAAGAACCTCCATTTGATGAACTAGTTGTGTTTGATCCCTTCTTCAATATTCTAATTTTTGGAGAATCCATTATTAAACCATAGACAATTATTCCTGCTAAACCAAAAGTTCCCCACTTTATAAAATTTATGCTAATCTTTGAGCCAATGAAGATCATGAACACATTATTGAGATAATGAAGTAAATAGTTATAACTCTAATTTTGCTCATTGTTTTACCATTATCCTTAGTTATAGGTATTCAAATTTGAATCAACTCAATTCAAGTGGAATATTATGTCATTCTAAGTTATTAATACTTATGATGCCTAATTTTTTTCTATATAAATCACTTTGTGCTTAGGTTTCAAAGTATTAACATCAACATCAGCTTCAAAGAATGATTCTCAAGAACACTTTGCATAATCTAGGCTCCTATAATGAAAATAGGCATCTAGGTATCATGCTTTTTATCCATTGACTCTATGCTTAGACATACATCTCTTTGCATACATTATGAGTCTAATAAATTATTGGTTAGTTTTCATCATTTCTCATTCCATTCTCAACCAAACTTGGGTGAACTACATTGGCCTAAAGTTTAGGTTAGAACATGAGTCCATGGAACTATGTAGGTATTATCCTCTTGTCTTGTACATTTGGAGTCAACTCAACCATCTTAATTCTTATTTTCATCTCTTTCATCACTTTGTGCATTCACATATGCTTAGTTTTATGTGGATTTCAAAGCCATTACACCATTGTATGTACATTTGCACCTGCTCGCTTCAACCCATCTTTTGGGTTATAACTTTGAGTTATTTTGCTTTCTAATTACCCATACTAGGGCAAAACATTTGAATAATGTCAAAATAAAATCATATCTACAGGGGTAAACCATTTTTAATTTTTTATCAATGATCAAAATTAGCCCTATTTGGGAAAAACTATTTTATCATGATCATATTTACTCTACTAGGGCACTTCTTATTATCTTATCTTTAGAGACCCCATTCTGTTGGTGCTTCCCTTCTTAAAGTAGAACATTATCTCATTTCATCTAATTCTAAGATTTCCACACTACTACCCATGATGGAAATATTTAGTGTGAAACTTTTCTCAGGATTGATCAATGCTGTAAGCATGCAACTTGTACTCTCGAATTGGGTACATTTACAATGTGTCCCTTACAATTATGGATTGTATCTTTTCCATTCCCCCCATCTTTGGGGCTTATTATGCCTCTAATTAGATTTTGATCATTGATGGTCATCAATTGTGCAATCATTAGCTCATTTGGATGTGATTTACTCCATGGGTTAATCTCTCACTTTCCCTCTCTTTTTGAGAGTCCATCCTTCTCTTTCATCCTAGTATGTCATCTTGAGGGGGCATTATGGGTCATTTCCAATTTCTTATTGACAACTCTTTTCTTTGAAAAGATGTTGATTTGTTTTAATGTCTCATTGTGCCTTCTCAAATAGGGGCAAAGTGTAGACATCCAATTCCTAACACCATTTGTGTTGAAATTATCAATCTCACTCGAATTGCACTCAAATGCACATTTTGGCCTAAAAACACTAAAACACATTAAAATCTTTGAAAATGACATATTCAAGTTCTAATTTTGGCCAAATTATCCCTAAATAGGGCAATACATTTTATGGGCCAGCTAACTTTGATCAGATCATTTCAAGCAAAGTGCCAATTTTACACATGGGTGCTCTAGATTACTCTTTTATATTAAATTTATTACACAAGACATGTGCCCTTATTATTTGGTTTTGAAAACATCCTAAATGGGATAGTGGATCCACTACATCTAACATTGACTTCTAATTCCAGTCCAATCAAAATTTAAGCCAATAATAGGACATTCTGACCATTTTGATTAATTGAGGGCTAATTTCCAAATAATTGCACAAATGTTGTTTAACCTTGTTTAAGGATAATTGATCCAAATCAAGAGCTTAAGTGGATTTTCCATGAGATTTGTTGAATATTTCTTTTTGAAAATTGATTTCTATTAATTGCGTCACCTAATGACATCATCATATGGGGTAGCATACATAAGACATAAATGCATAAAATATGAAGATTATGGGTCTCCCATTCCTCATTAAAAACCTCCATTCCTCATAAATGTCCCTCTATCCTAAATATTTATGAGGTATATTTATGGATTTAATTATATAATTGGATTCATTCATGGCACACATCTCAATCTTGAGATGGATGGTCACGGTTAATCCTAATCAATCTCAAATTCTATAAATAGAGAGGCTATGAACATCATTTTTAGGCTTTATTTGTGAAAATTTATATTGCTAAATTGTCTCCATAATCCTTTGCATTTTATCATTGATTTTACTTTCAAACTTCATTGATAGGCTAGTTTAGTGATTCTAAATCATGAGCCTAGGTTTTACAAGAAGTTCTTGAGACATTGGAGGAGTTGGCCACCATTGTTATTGAAGATAAGAGGTCTTGATCAAGGGAGAACATGATTTTGAGATGTATTTATATGGTGAATCCACTCAGGAAGGTAATATGGTATTGATTTCTTTCAATTATTTTTTGCTATTACTTTCAATTCTCGCATGAATTGATAAGCTTAATCTGGTTTACTCTTATCCATTTTTCATTTAATTTATTGGATTAATGTTTGACTAATTATTTTATGTAATCATCTCTACAATTAGTATGTTAGGAGTGCATGATACAAATCATGAAAATTACTAAACTCATAAAGATCAACAATCACACGCACAACAAACACAAATGATATAAAATTGGCATAGATGAGCCAAGGTCCAAAGGAAAAGACATGTTTAAATGTCTTAAATAACATGCATAAACATGATAAATTTTAAAAATAGGGGAATTGTTCAAATGTCATACACACAAAGGGTCAAGGGCCAAAACAAGGACACATTCATATGTAACACACCACACATAGGGCCAAGGGCCAATACAATAACATGTTCAAATGTCTTACATAACACATAAGATTGCATAGAGATGTAATAAAAAAAATATCACTCAAAGGCTAAGGGGCACCACAATATATAATCAAGGTTGTAATTTTCTATATATAAGTAGCATCGATGGAACATGTAATTAAAAATAATAGTATAATTTATGCATATGTCATGTGATCATAACATAGAAAATAACATGTTTATGTACATTGTGTAAGATATAAATGTTAGAAAAACATCTGTATATAATTGAAAACTTAATAAAATAGGGTTATAAAATGATAAAACATGCATACTATCATCTATGAGTAAGATTCTCCCAATTTATCAATGCAAATGGGTAGAGGAGATTCCAACATCTTAATATATTAAAATTATTGTATGTCATGCACAACACTTCATAGATACCTATAAAATGTATGCGTGATATGGAAATAATATTTTATATTCTGACCATGAGACAAAAAACATATTTTAAAGATGTAATCTAGATTTTTAATCATGCTCAAGTTATAGTTTTATATTTTTGATAATATTTGAATGTTTTTTCATTTGTAAAATATATGATTTTTTGTGTTTTTTGACATGGAAATAAAAACTAATGTATATTGGAATGAAACCCATATTTATAAAATAGAAGAAAGGAGATTGATTTAGACTATTCATAAAAAATCATTGGATATTTTTCAATGATGTCATGGTTATGTCATGGAGTTGTCATAGTGAGTGTATAAATTACCTTTATAGTCTAATTGACAATGAAAAAGTGTGCAATGTGCTTCTCCTAGTATGCTTGAAGGAGGCTTGGTTAATCTTTAGTTTTAGAATGGCTAGAGGTGTCTAGGGGTGAGTATGGAGTATTGACATGTGAAAGGGGTCCTATAAGAGTTTTTTTAATAATTTTAGTGCTTGTGTGCATGAGTGAATTTCATCTAGTTGATCATTGTTTTCATCTAGACATTTTGGATCAAGTGGAAATAAATTTGAGTAGGTAATATGATGACATCACCATACCACGTGTGGATGCATTAGGGGGAGTTGGTCATATGGTTGTGATGACATTTATGCCTAGTTAATATGTGATAAATTCTAGGTCATGTGATGAAGCAAAACATAAGATATGCAAGTGAAAAGTTGGGATCCTAGTCATTTTGATAGTGTTTTCCCATACTTAGACAAATTTGCAATGTGGCAAGAAAAGTTGAATAATCATTTTGATGTTGTTCTATTTTTCACATGTGAAGGTGCAAGGAGAAATTGATTATATGAATTTTTTATATTTTTTTATTAATTTATTTTTGCTAAATTTAGATCATGTGATGAAGCACTTCAAAATTTATTCAGGTCCAAAGTTGGCCTTCCAGGTAGATAAATAATGGCCCCTATACTTAGTCATTTGTGCACAGAGTTAAAGTTCAAGATCAAATGAAGATACAATAGTTCATAGGAGTTTTTAAATATATATTTATAGTGCATAGGAATTCAAATGGGTCAAAGTGTCATTGTTTAATTGAGTTAAATATTGATCTCCTTACAAAAGGATCAACAGAGCGTGTTCATCCAAGATGTTAAGAAGTAAAAAGATGAGGATAAGTGTTTGAGGTTTAACACTAAAAAGAGGTAAAGGATAAGGATATAATGGTGAGTGGATGTTTGTACATACTGATAAAATGGTGTGCACTACATGATAAATACATGGATGATCGCATAGTTTGATGATGCACGTTGAGTCAATATTATAAGATTACACAAGATAAGGTCAACTATTTGAAGTTTAACATTTGGGAATTAGCACACTATGAATTAAATTTTGAATAAGATAAATGATTCACATTTAATATGAATATTCAAGGACATGATATGTGAGCAAAGTGACTGAGGTTTAACTATAGCCATTTGAATTCAAATATTTGAATTTAATAAAGGAAAAACTAGTGCTCTATATTTTGGACATATCTTTTGATCTAGGCAAAATTTTCTCATAGTGTAAAAAGAAAATTTGTAGAGGAATCCATGGTTCATCTCAAAATATAAATTTTAAGATATGAAAGTATGTATAGTCAAAGTTATGAAGTTTAAAATTTTACTATGTTTTCATGTATGCTCTGCAAGTAACCCGAGAAGTTTGTTGGAGCTTGTATTGATGTTATTTTGATGTCTCATGATGAATTTGATATTTTAACATGTTTAAAAATACATGAGGATGATATATGTGGATTTTAAAGTTTTTACCAATCATATCTAGTATAAATAAAGGTTTAGAAATTAACTGTGTGTTTGCTCATAATGGTTGCTGTATAGAATATTATTTGAGCAAATTGTGCTTAAGAAGGGTATTATGATAGATATGGAAATTTAAGGGGGACATATATATCATGTGGAATGTGTCTATATTTTTTAAAGTTTTCCTATATTCTTAATTTTCTTGAATAAGTACCAAAAAGGTGAATGGGTCTCCATAGGACCTAAAAGTGACTTAGGTTTATTTGAAAAAGAGTTGTGCTTAAGCATGACCCATGTAAGATGCCTAAAGGGTGAAGGCATGTGTTGTAGTCATCAAGGAAATATTATAGGCTTGATGATTAATAAATTATCTATAAATATTGGAGCCAAATGAGATGGTTTCTAGATGTGTGGAAGACTTGTGTAAGGCTTGTTAGAAGAGTATGCATTGAAGCAAAGAAGAGAGGATAGGTTCTATGCCTATTGATAAGTTGATGAGAATAATAGTTTTTTGATTGAGTATATGAATTTTAGGTCATATTTATGATGAAAAAAAGTGATCTTATAGGTTTTCAATTTGAGGATATGCGAAGAGGTCTAAGTGTGCATATGAGGGAAATTTGAGTAAAGGAGAGAGATTGTGACATGCCTATGTGAGAGGCCTATATGAGATATAGAGAGTTTATACAAGGGTTACTAAAATTATAGATCCATCATTAATTGTTGAAGACATAAATTCTAAGGTGGAGGTGTTTACTTCAAATGAGGGTCTAAAAGACTTGATCTTCCTTAGGGGTAGTTGCTCCTTGTGAAACAAGTGTTTCACTAAAGGTCTTTGGTCAGGAGGACTTGATCAAGGTTTTTGGTCTAAAATATTTGACTAGTATCTTGTTTATAATCTCTTATAGAATAAGTAGCCCATGTGTTTTAGGCTTGAGAGTGGGTTTTACTCCTCATGAGAGTTTCCCATAGGAAGCATGTGTTGTGTGTTTGATCTTGTATATGCATTGATTAAATGAGCTCTATTGTTAATGTTGCTTGATCAAGTTGATTTTTGTTGATTGTTTAAATTTTTTAAAGCATTATAATTATTAAAATATCTAGGCTCACTAATTGAGCCCCCTCTCATTGACTATACATATAATAATTGGTATTAGAGTAGGTCCTTTGGTAAAGGCTTGACAACTTAAAGGTGATCTAAGGTACAATATGGGTAGTCATCAAGGAGGACTCTCTAATAAGTAAGCACTAATGTTCAATAGACACTAATTATGATTTTTGGAGTGTAAAGATGAGGACATACATTAAGTACCTAAGGTTTGATGTATGGTAATTAGTTGTGGATGGTTATGTTGTTTCTACTACTCCTCCATCTAGTGCTAAAGAGTCATGGGACAAAATGTATATCATATATGAAGGAGATTCAATGGTCAATCTTGCTAAGTTTTAGACTCATAGAAGGTAATTTGAAAGTCTCAAGATGAAGAAAGAAGATTTTATGGAATATTTTTTGCAAAGAGTTGATGAGATTATGAACATCATTAGAGGTCTTGGAGAGAACCTTGAAAAGGCTACTGTTGTTCAAAAGTTATTAAGGTCTATATCCCTCAAGTTTGATCCAAAAGTATCTAACATAGAAGACATTCATAATCTTACTCAATTGAAGATGGATCAATTACATGGCACACTTACTTCCTATGAGATGAGGAAGAATGATGATATACCACCAAAGAAGGAAGCAACATTCAAGACAGAGATGAAGTCAAAGAAAAAGTTTCAAGGTAATAAATCCAAGGAGGATGACATTTTTGATATATATGAGAATTAACTAATTACTTTAATTTCAAGGAAATTGAAAATAGGTTCAGGCAAGTATAAGGGTAAACTACCCCTCAAATGCTTCAATTATGGAGAGGTAGGACATTTTGCTAATAATTGACCTCATACGTATAAGAAAGATGATGGTGAATAGAATGATCAAGGTCATGATGATGGAAAGAGATCATTTAGGTCTGATAAAATAAAAAAGGGATTCAAAAGGTTTGAAAATAAGAAGTACTTTAAGGACAATAAGAGTCTCTATACCAAAGAATATTAAAACTCATTACATAAAAGTGAAGTTAGTGACTCAGAGTATGATCATGAAGATGATGGTCTTATTGAAGATAAATCCCTATTCATGGTAGATGAAGGTAATTGCTCACATAAAAAGGAATCTACTTGGAGTGATTCAAATGATGATGAATATGAGGTGGACTATGAGATTGCATTGATAAATGCTCTTAAAGAATTGAAGATTGAGAAGAAGATTAACAAGAAGATGTAGTCTCAACTCAAAGACTATGAGGAGAAATTTAGTGTATTTGAGGCAAGAATGAATGAATATGCCAAGGATCATTAAGATATGGTCAATCATCTCAATTGTCAATTGTAAACCCTATCTACAAGCTTGAAAGCTAAAGAAGATGAATGTTTAAGGTATGTTTCTGAAAATGAGTCTTTGAAATCTGAGTTAGAGATCACATCTAGTAAGGTGAAGTCATTTGTGAGATTTGAAAAGAGCTCAAGTGATCTAGTTAATATTTTGAGTGACAAAATCATGCAAGTGATAAGACTGGTCTTGGATCAAAGAAGAACCAAATAATGCAACTCAATATAAGATGAAGACTAATGTGAACAACGACAATCATACTTTTAAGATAAATCATCAGAAAAGGAATGAAGGTGATGGAAAAATGAATATAAATCATATCAGATAACCAAATGCTATGAGGTATACAAATTTCAGTGGTTACTACTATACTTGTAATTAGTTTGGGCATAAAGCTAGAGAATGCAAGAGACCTGTTAGAAATGAGTTTGCATGAAACTATGATGGGAACCATCAATCAAGAGGTGTGAGAAAGGTTGAGTGTTTCAATTTTCATAATGTGGGATACTTTACAAATCATTATCCAAATAAGGAAAGGTAAGGTAATTATTCTTTAAAAATAGTAGTTTGTTTTAATTGTCATGACATTGGACACATTGATAGTTTTTTTATGAACAAGTTGAGATAAGTTGAGTTTCCTTAAAGGAGTATTGTTTGCTACAACTATGAAAAGATTGGTCACATTGATATATTCTACAAGAAAAGGTTTACAAATCATAATATGTTCAATCAATCTCCAAGAGTGCAAGGAAGAAGGCAAGTTAGCTCATGAAAACCAAAGGTGGTAAGTGTGAGTCATGATGAGTTTGCAGATCCAAGTAATTTATTTGTTATGGTGGAGAATGCTTTAGAATTTGAAGAGTGTCAAGGGCTCTTGTTATCTGCTCATGTTGTGAATGAAGAGACCAAGTTCAAGAAGAAGACCAAAGTACTAGTTGAGGCTAGTTCTAAGTTATGTATGGATCTAAGTGAACATCTTGCCATTGATTAGCATGTATCATACAAAAAACATCAATTGTCAGTGCCTAGTGATGAGGTTTAGAACTACAAGGTTGATTCTTCAAATAAAAAGGTCTGTCAAGATTCCATAGTTGCTACATGTGTTGTCAATTCTATCATAGAAGAAAAGGAGAGTGATATAGAAAAATGACCAATTTTCATAGTTTAGATTAAGAAGAAGAATAAAAGTAAGAAGTCTTATAGCTATAAGATTATTCTAATGGTTACTAAGGAGACGTGGGCCACTCCTGGATTCACTTTGTTTTAGAAAATTGTGGTGCAGAGGATGTATCTATCTATGCTTCTTAAGAGACTCCTTTCAATGTAGAAGCAAGTGTTGCCATGGTGTTGTTTAGATGGTCTTAGAAGGATAGATATGAGTTCTTTTAGTTGGAACATGTATGTCCAAATGGAAGAGATGCTATGGTCATGTTAGAGTGATGTTATAGCTTTATATGGTCAGTCTATAGGGCTAGATTGAAGATTTTAAAGGAGAAAAAGAGGATTTGTGATTTGTCAAGATGATATTTTTGCATAGAAAGGTCTGTTGACCTTATTATAGCATATTTTATATGTTTTTATGGTTTGAAGGTATGTTGAATTCAAATTAGAGATTTTTGTTTATTTTCAAGTTTTCCATTTTGTGCTTAAAAGTATGCTAGTCCTAAAATGGGTTATAGGATGTATGGGTTACCAAAGATGTGAAAGCTCAAAACTTGGTCCAGAAGTGTGTAATGGTTGTCTCCAAGTGTACAATAAGTATTAGAGGTGGACATTGACTAGGAGGATTATTGACTCTATTTGTTTTGAGTTTTTAGGGTTTTAGGATTTGATAGAAAAGTGATATACCTTATAATTTAAGGTTTGAGGATTCTTAATTTGTTGATTGGCCAAATGGATTTTCAAATCATGTTTCACAGAGATTTTAAGTTTTATGGTTTTCAAATTATTCTTATTTTTGTCAAGATGGAGGTTTAATTAACAAGTTGGTCTGTGAAGGAAGTATATTTCAAAGAATGAGATAGGTGTTGAAAATTGGTGTGATTAAAGGTGTATATGAGAGTGATCTATATATGAAGTTTTAGGTCTTGAAGACATGTCTACTAAAATTTGTGGGATCTGAAAGTTTTAGGTAGGGCTATAAGGAGTCTAAAAAGGCCTAGTAAGAAGAAGTGTGTTTTTTGATTAGTTTATTCAAAAGAGAAAGGTATGTGTATTTAAAAGAGAGTTCTAAAGTTAGATTATAACATGTTTCCTATTTGGTCAATGGCATAAATTTTTATTTGGTGGTCCTTGAGGTGGTTAGAGAGAGAAGGCTAGTAAGCATGTATGGTGGTTCTTCATTGTGTATGGAGATATGAAGATGATTAAGTGTTGAAATGGCTCAAAAATATTAGGGGAGTACCTCTTAGATATTTATTGGTGAATTAAATTAGATTTAAATATTTTTGTGTGTTCTTTCTTCATTGGTTGTAGTGCTTGGTTGAAGAGAGTATTGACATAGAGTAAGAGGAAGTTGTCAAAGCAAGAAGAGGTAGGATCAAGGTAAGGGGAATTTCGTATCATCTTTATACAATGGTACTCTCTTGTTGGTAGTATTTTTAGGTCCTTTGGATCAGTTGGTTCCCACTTTGTCATTGTGTTGAAGGGGGAGAAAGTTCTTATTATGGAGTTTTTGAAGAGAGAGAAGGAAGGTGAGTTGTATATTACTATATGATGGTTGTTGAAATCAATGAAAAAGGATATATTATTGGAGAGTTTTAAATGATGTCATGGTTATGTCATGAAGGTGTCTTGGTTAGTGGATGAAGTTCCTTGATAGTCTAAGTGATAATGACAAAGTGTACAATGTGCTTGTCTTAGTATGCTTGAAGGAGGCTTGGTTGATCTTCAGTTTTGGCATGGATAAAGGTGTTTGGGGATGAGTATAGAGTATTGATCATATGAAAAGTTTCATATAAGAGGTTTTATATGATTTGAGTTCTTTTTTTCATGAGTGGATTTCATTTGGTTGATCATTGTTTTCATCTAGACATTTTAGGTCTAGTGGTAAAAAATTTGAGTAGGTAGTTTGCTAACACCACCATTGCCATGTGTGGATGAGTCAGGGGGAGTTAGTCATATGTTATTGATCATATTTGTGCCTATTTTTACATAATAAATTAAAATTTATGTGATGAAGTGAAACATAATATATGCAAGTATAAATTTGGGCTCCCAAGCATTTTGATAGTGTTTTCCCATACTTATCCAAATTTGTAATGTGGCAAGAAAATCTAAGTAGGCATTTTGATGTTGTTATATTTCAAATGTGTTAAGGTGAAAGGATAAATTTATATTATGGGTTTCTTATATTTTATGCCTATTTTATTTTCACTAAATTTTAGATCATGTAATGAAGTGTGTTAAAGGTTATTTAGGTCCAAAGTTAGCCTCCCAAGCAAATAAGCAATGGTCCCCATACTTAGTCATTTCTGCATGAAGTTAGAGTTCAAGACCAAATGGAGATACAATAGTTATTAGGATTTCATACATATATATTTATAGTGTGTAATAAGTCAAATGGGTCAAAGTGTCATTGGTTAACAAAGTTAAAGATCAAGCTCCTTATAAAAGGATTAATGAAGCATGTTCATTCCAAGATATCAGGAAGCAGCGAGTTGAGGACAAGTGTTTGAGTTTTAACAATAAGTAAATGTAAATAATAATGATCTAATAGTGAGAGTATGTTCATAAAAAAATATTTAATGGTGTTTTTTGCATGATAAAGACCTAGTTGATCTATAGAGATCGATGGTGCACATTGAGTCAATTTTATAAGATTGCCCAAGATAAGGTCAACTATTTGAAGTTTAACATTTGGGAATTGATTCACTATGTGTTAAAGTTTGAAGAATATAAATTAGGCACATTTAATTTGAAGACATGAAGACACAACATGTGATTAAAGTGACTGAGGTTTAACTGTGACAATTTGAATTCAAATATTTGAATTTAACAAAGGAAAAAGTAGTGCTCTATATTTTGGTAATATCTTTCGATCAAAGTAGAATTTTCTCATAGTGTAAAAACAAAATTTTTAGAGGACTCAAAGGTTAATTTTTAAATATAAATTTTAATATATAAAAGTATGTATAGTTAAATTTATGAAGGGTCAAAGTTTACTATAGTTTTGTGTATGCTTTGCAAGTAACCCAAGAAGTTTGTTTGAGATTGTATTGATGTCATTTCTATGTATCATGATGAATTTGATATTTGAGCATGTTGTAGAATCTATAAGGATGGTATATGTGTATTTTTTAATGTTTTACCAATTATATCTAGTATAAACAAAGGTTTAGAAACTAAATATGTGTTCGCTCATAATGGTTGCTATATGTAATATTGTTTGAGCAAATTGTGTTGAAGTAGAAGGGTATTGTGATGGATATGAAAATTTAAGGGGGACTTATAGATAATGTGGAATAGGTCCATATGTTTTAAAGTGTTCTCAATTTTATTGAAGAAGTATAAAAAAGGTGAATGGGTCTCCATATGACCTAAAAGTGACTTAGGCTTATTTGAAAGAGAGTTGTGCTTAAGTGTGACCCATGTAAGATGCCTTAAGGGTGAAGGAATGTGTTATGGATGATAAGGAAAGATTGTGGAATTGATAATTAATGAATGTTATATAAATAGTGAAACTAAATGAGATGGTTTCTAGATGTGTGGAAGACTTGTGCAAGGCTTGTGAGAAGTATGTGTTGAAGAGAAGAAGAGAGGATAGGTCATGTGCCTATTGATAAGTTAATAAGAAGAATAGTTTTTTGACTAATTATATGACTTGTAGGTCATATTTATTATGACAAAAAATTTCTATTGTATGTTTATAGTTTGAGGATATGTGAAGAGGTCTAAGTGTGTATATCAGGGCAGTTTGAGTGGAGAGAGAGATTGTGACATGCCAATGTGAGAGGACTATATGAGATAAAGAGAGAGCTTGTGAAGAGGTTAGTAAAATTAGAGATGCATCATTAGGTGTTGAATAAATTAGTTCTAAGGTGGAGGTGTTAACTTTAAAGGAGGGTCTAAAGGACATGATCTTCCTTAGGGGTAGTTGTTCCTTATGAAACATGTGTTTCACTAAAGGCCTTTGGTTAGGAGGACTTGATCAAGGTTTCTGGTCTAAAGGACTTGACTAGTCTCTTATTTGTAATATATTATAGGACAAGTAGTCCATGTGTTAGAGGCTTGAGAGTGGGTTTTATTACCCATGAGGGTTTCCCATAGGAACCATGTGTTGTGTGTTTCATATTGTATATGACTTGATTGAATGATATTTATTATTAATGTTGCTTGATCAATTTGATGTTTGTTGATTCTTTAAAAATTTGAAAGGATTGGAATTGAAATTCAAATATCTGGTCTCACTAATTCATCTCCCTCTTCACCCACATTGCCCCCCCCTCAATGATTGCACCTCTAACACAAGTGTAAATGGAAGATGCTTTTAGCAAGGATTGAAATGACTTAATAAAAAGATTTTTTCCCACTATGGAATATGAATTAGAACTGTTACAAACTTGTAGGGGTTAACAAATGCACACAAGTAGTTGGATGTACATTGTAATTTATTAAAATGTATGCTTGTAAAAATATGTAATGTATGGAGTGATTAAGCTTGGAAATAAATAGATTGTGCATGAAGATAATAAATTTCATATTGGTACTAGATGAAATTGA
>JARHVA010004498.1:0-50000 GCA_037957365.1 Torreya grandis
TGGGTTAAATCTAACCATGGTTGAGTTTATTAAATTTGATTGAGTTTGGCATATTCTTAGGATATTCTTTTAGATATTTTCCAAAAGTGAAAACTCGCAAAGGTAATGAGTGTATTCTAGGATGTCTCTAAGGTGCTCTTGAATTTCCTTTTTAGTAATTGATTTAATTGATTTATTAGTTCATGGATGAACTCAACTAGGATTTGAAATTGATTTAACTTACTAATTGATTTTTATTAGGGTGTGCAAGTCATTTGGTCATTTATAGTCATTTGGTCATTTATTTGATTTTGATTAATTAAATGCATGTATTTTCCTTGTTTAATTGTTTTAATAGGCCAAATTGATTTAATGAAAGGTTTTGAAGTAAAATTTGAGACTAATGTAAATTCTTAAGTTAAATGTTTGATGATTGATAAGAATTGGTTTAATAGTCTGATGCAAAGCCCTTGGTGGCCAAATTTGCATGTCTATTGTTTGCCCCTATTTTGAAAGATGTTACAAGCTATAAGAATAGTAACATCTTTTCAAGTAATAAAATGGTTTTTTATGCTTATGATTGCAATGGTAATGACTTAATTATACTTTCCCACTTGAGGGAGTAGTTGGTAAGTGTGTTGGAAAATGGTCTCTCAAAATAAAGAAGTGAAATGAGAAGACCAAATAAATGAAGATGATGGGGTGACAACATAATGATTCACCCAAAGTTGGGAAAAATCATTGAAAAATGTAAGTGAGATGGTGTACAATTATTTTCCTAAAGGTAGTGATAATCATTGTACTCTGATAGTGGCAATGCGGTATGATAACATAATTGTTTTCCCCAACAGGTGATATAATCATTGACAAGATGAAGTTGCCCCAGTTTAGGATAGATAAACAAGAAAAGAAATTGGTGATAACATAATGATTTACCCCAGTAGGGGATATAATCATTAAGAATGCATGTGGGATGATAGATAGTGATGATGTAATATACCCTGATTATGAAAAATATGATTGATGGTTGATGATTGAAAACTTGAGATAGAGGATAAAGATGAATTAGGACAACCTGCTAGTAGGGAGATGCTCATCTAAACTAATAAAGGTTGAAATTATTTTGTTATTGAATAAAATTATTTGGGATATGATTGGGATATGATTGGGATTGGTGTTGATTCTAGTACCAAGGAGATGGTGATGTTACATTGATGTTGTACACCTCTTAAAGATAATTTCTATTATAACACATGATGGTAGGCTTCATGATAGAACACCATGAAGACTTGGCCAAAATGTGCATAAGGATTGACTCTTGATCCAATAAAAATTTTAAAATAATTCACCAATGATAAAAACCATGATGACTATGTTGATGTGTGAATATGGATGGACTTAAGAATAATGTTCTCAAGGAATTACCTAGTGAATGCATATAGACAGAGTCGAGACAACACTACTGAAAGAAAATAAATAGGCAAGCATGAAAACAAATAAAGAAACAATTATAAATCACTCAAATAAACAAATAATAAGAAATAAAAAAACATCCTGAAAGCAAAAGCAAAAGAACTCATCCTAACAATGACTTTGCCCTAGTAGGGTAGATTGAGGATGATGAACTAGGCTTAGATAGGATAACTGTGTTTGGATTTTGAAATGTTACAAATGTTTTTGTAATTTTAAGGTATCTTAACTCATTATATAATGGCAAGATACCTACTTGTAAAATGAGAAGAGAATTATCTTAGTTTACTCGTAAAATGATGAGAGCATATGGCAAAGCAAGATTAAGGTGACTGCACATGAATTAGACATATCCTACATAGTCCCAAAATGACCTCAAGTGATAGTAATTTTATTCACACAAAAGGTATGGAAAAACCAACTAGGTCCTAACAAGTTCTCATATCTGGCAAATGGCCAGTCAAATTAAAATAAGAATGGCAAGGTGATGTGGCAATGCATGATAAACAAATTTTACCCTGAGTTTACCCATAGTAATTTATAACTAGGATAGAATAGAAGAGATAAATAATATTAATTTTCCCATAGGTGTCTATAATTAGTAGAAAGACCAGTGAACACTAATTTACCCAAACAAGTCATATAATCAAGTTCACATAAATAAACTTGATATAGGTTGGAAAATGAAAGATATCTTTCCAAATCAACTATCACACTACTTTCATAAACTATCAATGTAAACATAAATTTGATTTATTATTGAAACTTGATTGGAATCCCCTCATAAAAGGTGTAGGAAGAATCAAAGTAACTAAGATAAAAATAATATTGGATAGGATGAATAAAAATAGGCTTTGGTCTAGATAGGAATGATATGGTAGAATGGGATCTAATAGAATAATGATTAATTAAGATAATGATTGGTTTGATAAATTAGATAAAATGGTAAGAGGGTTTCCTCCAAGTGATAAGGTGAATGGCTAGGATATGTGACAATGGAAAAAGGATTGATAACTTGATATGATATGGTACATGTTTAGTTATGGCTTGGGTATGATAAATGATTATATTATTCCTACTAAAGTGGAGATGCATATCCTAAACAATAAATGATACAACCAAAATAGTCAATTATGTAAATTACCAGCCCATACCTCATCTAAATAGCGTCTCTATCAAAAAATTATTGTAGATTTAGATGTAAATGATGTTATTGTGAACTTTTTTGGTCATTAATTTTGATTCCTTCAAAATTCAAGACAAGGTATCTTTGTATCCTCTACAAAGGAAAGTATGACCATGGATGGTAAATATGGATAAACATTGGATGGTAGGTTTAATTGAGAAATGGAATTTTTGATGATAATGGAATGTGTAATAATGGTGGGGAAATAAATCAAGATCAAGATTGACAGGTACACACAATGTTACTAATTCCATATTTGATATAACTTTGGATGTGGTAGGGCCAAATACTTCTAAATATGCTCTTGATAAGACCATAATATTTTTATCTTATTTGGTCCTGAGAGTAGCTACCATCAAATTAGGTTGTACATAGGAAGCTATTTTGATTTAATCTTTGCTTTTGTCTTCATTAAGTAGTAAATAACTTTTGTGCTTAGCCATTGGTGCCTTGAAGAGGTTTCTATAATTAAGTTGTCTTGATTGTCCTGTAGCACCTCTAAGAAGGTTTCACTAAGGATAATTGAATTTTGACTTTGATTGTCCCATAACACCTATGAAAAGGATTCACAAGAAGATGCTAAGTTCTAAATTTGATTATCCCTTAACACCTTTGAAAATATTTCACTAAAAGAGTGTTTCTCTACTATATGATTATGGTCTTATCCTCCTTTATTTTATTTATTTTAAATGTCACCATGGATTTAGCTTAATAAGGTGTGATTTTATCAGTCCTAATTGCTAATTGTGGGAAATGGAATGTCAATAATATGGCTATGTTGGTTGGTGGTAATGGCATGTGAAATGGTAATGGAATGGAGGTTGGAAGCAAAATCCTCATATAAGATAGTATAACTTGTGTCAATGCTATATTAATCAACCTAAAAAACTATATAAAGATCACAAATGTATTTGTATTAATCTGATATGCAGTCATAACTAATATTGTAATAGTCACGAACATATTATTCCTCTAAATCTGATTCTAACTCAAGGGAATCTAGATCCGATGTTGAGACTAATGTTGATTCTAGTTTTGATGTTAAATTGAATGTTAGGTAAAGAATGAAACTTGACTCTAATTATAATTCTTCATTTGATGGGTACTTTATTACATTGATGTCTTGTTGAATTTTTGGTATTGGAAAAGTAATGGCCTGTCATGGCATAATGGGCTCCATAAAGACTAGTTTTTCAAAGTGAGATTCTTCTATGATGGGAAAAAGGTCAAGAGACAACTCCTCAGAGAATAGAATTAAAAAGGGAAGATCTAAAAAAATAGGCATGTGGTTGAGGTAATTATTTTCCTAAAGGTAGTTATAATCATTAAGAAGTGGCTTAACAAAGACTATCTTGTTAGAGTGAGACTCCTCAATAAGATGTATAGTATCAAGAGGTGATTCATCATAGGTTAACTTATCACAAATGGTTGGTTTAATAAAAACATCTTAGATCAGTTGGCTCTCTTGGCCTTGGTTTATAATGAGTTTGAAAATACTAGTTTTAAACATAGCTTGGTCTCTAAATGATTAGTTTGGTTGAGGGATTGATTAGACTGGTTGAGGTTTTGGTTGGATTGGTTGGGGTTTAGGTTAAATGATGGGCTAAGGTTGAATTATTGGATGAGGTTTAATATGAATGATTAGATGAGGTTTAGGTTGAATGATTGGTTGGGATCATAATTAGATTAGTTGATATTTGGATTGGATTGGATGGGGTTTTCTAAAGAGGGGAATGATAGTCACTAGACAAGGAATGGTTGGTAGTTGGATAATAGGTCCCACTAGGCACATCATTTATGATCAAGGAATTTGACAAAGAGAGGAGGTTATATCAAGTGTTAGTCCATAAAACCATGAAATCAACACTCTAACATACTAACATCTCTAAGCCTAGATCTTAGGGGGAGCTTAGTGAATGGACAATAATTGAAATCCCAACTAAAATACAAAAAACAATAATCTTTACCTTCCTTGAGAGATTCAAATGATTTCTTTGTTTATCTTGATTATTTTATGCATAACTAGTCTTAATCAATGCCATATATTTAACATCATCTCCTATTTAAAACATTATTGAATACTTGGCTTGATTGATATGGCTTGGCTCAATTTAAACATTATAACACTAGGCTTTTAGCTTCATTAATATATTCCTACATTATAACTCTTCTTTGATTGAGCTCCCTAAATAAAGAGATCTAGGCTTGATTTATAGGCTTTCAAATCCCTTGAATGCATTAAATTTGACCATGGTTGAGTTTATTAACTTTAGCTAAGTTTAGCATATTCCTAGGATATTCTATTAGATATTTTCCAAAAGTTACAACTCAAAAAGGTAATGATTGTGTTATAGGATGTCTAAGCTTCTCATGAATTTCCTTTTTAGTAATTGAATTAATTACTCATTTGATAAAGGATGAATTTAATTGGTATTTGATCAAGATTTAAACTTTAATTAATCCTAAATAAATATTTGGTTATTTGATGTAAGATTTGATTTAATTGATGGTGTATTTTCCTTGTTTAATTGATTTAATGCAAGGTTCTAAAGCCAAATTTGAGACTAATAGAAATTATTAGGTTAAATGTTTGATGATTGGTAAGAATTATTCTAAAGTTGGGTATGAAACCATCGGTGGCCAATTTTAGGTGTCTATATTTTGCCCCTATTTGGGAAGGCATTTCAAGATATAAGCAAAATAACATGTTTTCAAAGAATTAAATGGATTTTTATGATTATGACTGCAATGGTAATAATTGAACTATAGTTTCCTCCTCAAGGGAGTGGTTGGAAAGTTGGTCAATAAATTATCTATAAAAAAAGAAGTGAAATGAGGGGTCCAAACAAATGTATATGATGGGGTGACAAAACAATGATTCACCCAATGTTGGGAAAAATCACTAACAAATGTAAGTGAGATGGTGTACAATGTTTTACCCAAAGGTGGTGATAAGCACTGTACCCTGATAGTGGCAACATGGTGTGATAATACAATGATTTCCCTAGTAGGTGAGATAATCATTGATAAAATGGAGTTTTACTAGTTAGGATAGATAAACAAGAAATTAAAATTATTGATAACATAATGATTTGCCCTAGTAGGTGATATAATCATTGAGAATGCATGTGGGATAGTGTACAGTTTTGATGTAGTATACCCCAATTATGAAAAACATGATTGATGGTTGATGATTGATAAGTTGATATAGAGTAAAAATATGAATTAAGACAACCTACTAGTATGGAGATGCTCATCTAAACTAACAAAGGTTAAAATTTTCTTTCATTACTTAATTACTCTATTTCGGATATGATTGGGTATTGTATTGGGATTATTGTTGATGTTGGTGTTGAGGAGATGGTGATGTTGCATTAATGTTTTAGACCTCTCAAAGATGATTTTTTTTGGATCATTTGATGGTAGGCCTCATGATATAAAATTATGGGGGCTTGGCCAAAATATGCGTAAGGATTGAAACCTGATATCCAATACTCAATGGAAAATAATTACACCAATGATAAAAACCATGATGATAATGCAGACATTTGAATATAGATAGATTCAAGAATAATGTGTAAGGAATCACCTAATGAACACACATAGACTGAATCAAAGCCACAGTGATAAAAGCAAATAAATGGGAACATAAACAAATAAAGAAACAAACAAACAAACAAACAAGACAAAAAAATAAACAAAAAAGTGTTAGTCCTTATGTTAGTATAAAAAACACAATGAACATTTCCCCTAAAAACTAGGTGACAGCTAAATAAACAAAAAAGATGGGGGAATAAAAGGAAAGGAAGTGGGTGGCTAAGTTGTCTCGATATGCACTAGACAAGGGGATGTTGCCTACATAGTTCCATGGATATGATGATCCAATGAAACTTCATGTCGAATGTAGTTCTCCCAAGAAATGGGAAGAAAATGATTATTGATGAAAAAAATATAATGGATGTGATATAATAATAGGGATACACTCACAAAACATTGATACCATAGGATAAAAGGCCAAAAATGATGGGGAAACTAAGGAACAAGTGATTTATTTATGACTTAATGAGGGTTCCCATAATCCTTAAGGCAAAGAAGTGGTCAATTTTTTTTGGTTTTTCTAAATTATTTTCAAATGTTTTTAAAATTTGTAAAGCATCTCAACTCAATTGAGAATGATGAGACACGAAAAGGGTCCAAGATCACAAAATAGAGAGAGTGATATAACTTGAAATGATGCTCACAAAATGGAGAGAGTGTGTTAACTTGAAATGATGCTTGCAAAATGATGAGAATGTTATAACTTGAAATGATGGTTGAAAAATGGTGAGAGTATGATAACTTGAAATGATGCTCACAAAATGGAAAGAGTGTGGCTGAAGTTGCTCAAAAAATATCAAGAGCATTATAACTTTAAATGATGCTCACAGAATGGTGAGAGTGTGTTTGAAGTTTCTTGCAAAGTGACAAGAGAATTATAACTTGAAATGATGCTCACAAAATGTTGAGTGTTATGTACCTAGGGATATGATATATGAGTTGATGGAGATGCCGATATGTGGCACACATCCCCTTAGTTAGTTATATGGGTATAATATATTAGGATAATAGAGTAACTTATGGAAGTAATACATTGGGTAATGGTCAGCCTACATTAGATTAGGAGGTTACCCATCCATGGGTTAGATAGATGTATATATATAGGAGATGAATATCATGGTAAACATATCAAGTAAGCATTGAGTCTTCTATTGTAAGAGGATATTGGAGGTTGTCCCCTCGAAGAGACATTGTGGAGTTATTCCTTCCTAAAGGAGTATTATATGGTGTTTCCCTACCTTAAGGGTATTTATGCATATATTTAATATCAAGATCATTAAAAGTGGTATCTGAGCTTCGATTTGAGCAATTTGTGGAGTGAAACCCTAGTTTTGTTTTTGAATCATCAATAAATTTTTATTGGTTGTGATTTTTTTCATAATTTTTTAACTAAATATGGATAATATTTCAAATAAGTCACAATAAAAAAATAGAGATTTTTTGATTCATTTTGAGGGAGTTATTGCTATTTTAGGGTTTATAATAATTTCTCTATGTCTTTCGAAATATAAGGAATTTTTATTCAAAAGTTTTACTAGAGATGTAAGTAGATATAAGAGAAGCAAAGTAAAAATTTCAGAATTTTTTGAGTTGTTTTATGTGATTTGTTGCGATTTTATGGATCAATTTTGACATTTTAGAGTTTCATGAACCTTAAATTTTTTTTTTGCGGATTATGGAGTTGCAAAAATTTTCTGAGGAAGATGATGTTGATGTTAGAGAATGGTGGATCAATTCTAAGGAGAAAAACACTAAAAATTTTTTATGGAAAATAGAATTATGTTTTTCTTTGTCTGGGCCTACAAAACATTGGTGGACTAATGAATTGAGCTTTGCACAATAGTATTCTTCATGGAAAGCAATGGAGAAAACCTTCCTATATCGATGGGATATAAATGAAAAAGAGGATGTAGAAGAGGAAGAAAATCATGATGATAAAGAAGAAGAAGAAGAAGAAAAAGAAGAAGCAGAAAAAGAAGAAGAAGAAATAAAAGAATCAATAGAAGAACAAGAAGAAGAAGTAAAAGAAGCAATAGAAGATGAATCAGATGATGATGAAGAAGAAGAAGAAGAATAAGAAGAAGAAGAAGAAGAATCAGATGATAAGGGTTCAAATAATTTGGCTCTAAAGAAATCTGAGTCAATTTTTCAATTTCATGGATGCATTCAAAAGAAGAAGGTGGTTATGTCCATAAACCCTACCAGCAAGTATAACTTCATTAACATGAATGTGGCTTAGCATCTACATGTTCAAATAAAGAATATCAAAGAGGTTCAAGTAGATGGTAAGAATATTTCAATGTTTGAAGATTTGAAGCTTATTATGGAAAAATATGTTTTACATTCAGATTTTAATGCTTTGGATATGGATGATATGGATATAGTTCTTGGATATCCATGGTTAGAGACTTTGGGAAAAATTAATATTAATGTTTAGAAAAAGTTTTTGAAGTTTTGGTATAAGAAAAAGAAGATTACTTTACAAGATATCATAGTGAAAAAGGCACCAATAACAATCCTGGTAGATCATGAGGATGAGAGAGAAATAGGTGATGAAGAGCATGATGAAGATTCAGATGATATAGATAAAGACATACTAAAAATGAACACCTAATCTACTCAAGAGACAAAGAAGGAAAATGTGAAAGAGGTAGAAGCAAAGGTGGATAAGGTCAAGGTATTGGAAAATGTTGAGGTATATAGACACCCACATCATCATGAGAGGAAACAATCATGGAACTAGGTGAGGAAGTGTCATAATAACAATCATTTTGTCTATATAAGAAATAAAATTTCCAATCATTATGGATATGCATAAAAATCCAAAGAAAAAATAATATGGCACATGGAATGAATGGGGAAATCATTATGACTATGCATGGAAGAATACCTACTATGGTCATGGTTGGAATCAGAGAAGCGCAGTGAAATATGGTACATGGAATAAAAAGAGGAATACTTATGCTTGGATACCAAAGCATTATAATTATGATCATGAATGAAATCAGAGGAGCACAATGGAATTTGGAAATAAGCTTGGAGAGCTATCACCTACAAAGATCACATATGGATGGCTAGATGATCGAGATTGGAGACAAGTGTGCAATGATTTGAAGCACACTCATTATTTGGTTTATTCCTATGTTTCAAGGATGAAACATGTCAAGGAGGGAAGTAATGTTATGTACCTAGGGATATGATATATGGGTTGATGGAGATGATGACATGTGGCACACATCCCCTTAGTTAGTTATATGGGTATAATATATTAGGATAATAGAGTAACTTATGGAAGTAGTACATTGGGTAATGGTTGGCCTACATTGGATTAGGAGGTTACCCATCCATGGGTTAGATAGATGTATATATATAGGGGATGAATATCATGGTAAGGATATCAAGTAAGCATTGAGTCTTCTATTATAAGAGGATATTGGAGGTCATCCCCTCAAAGAGACATTGTGGAGTTATTCCTTCCTAAAGGAGTATTATATGGTGTTTCCCTACCTTAAGGGTATTTCTGCTTATATTAAATATCAGGATCATTACATTGAGGGTGTGGCTAAAGTTGCTCTCAAAATGATGAGAGTGTGGCTGAATTTTCTCATAAAATGATGAGAGTATGGCTAAAGGGGGACTAAACTGACATTAATGTGAATCAAACACAACCCACATAGTCCTAAAATGGCTTTAGTTCATAGTAGTTTACCTCATAGTGGAGGAATCTGACTAGTGTATTATCCAATTCAAACAAAATAGGCATAGTTGGTATGATGGCATAATATGACACAGAATGGCTAGGTGATATATCAGGGCACAATATACAAATTTTGCCACTAGTTTGCCCATAGGTAGTTATAATCAAAAAATAATTGATATATCAATGATACTAATTTTCTCCAGTATGTGATATAATTAGTATCAAGACTGGTGAACACAAATTTTCCATAGAAAGTGATATAATCAAGCTCACATAAATAAATTTGATAAGAAGTTAATAAGAAATGAAGGATGCAACTGTTAAAACTTCTTTCATACTGCTCCAAAATACTACCTCTATTTGAAATGCTTCAAACAACTACTAAACTAATCTGATTCTATATGATAAAAACATGAAACTAATGGATGATCCAAGGTCAAATAGGCTAGCTTGATAGGATTTAAAACATGTTTGGTCAAGAATAAATGGAATGGTAAAATGGTATGATAGGATGGCCTTATTTAGAATAATAATGGTTTAATTTATTGGATAGAATCATAAGAGGGTTTCCCCTAAGTGGTAAGTCAAATGGCTAGGATATATGACAACAAAAAAAGTATTGATAACTTGATATTATATGGTACTTGTTTGGTTTTGTCCTAGGTATGATAAATGATTCTATTATTCTTTCTAAAGTGGAGATGTACATCTTAATCAACAAACAATACAATCAAAATAGTCAATCACATAAATTTTTAGTCCACACCTCATCTGAATAGTTACTCTATCAAGAACTAGTTGTAGATTTAGATGCCAAGAATGATGTTGTGATATTTGTTGGTCATTGATTTTGATTCCTTAAATCATTGAGATAAGGTATCTTTGTAGCCTTTAAGAAGGAAAGTGTGACCATCGATGGTAAATAGGGATAAATTTTGGATGATAGGTTTGATTTGGTGATGTAATGATGGAGGATAATGGAATGAATAATGGATGGGAAATAAATGAAGATGGATATTTTTAGGACACACAATGTTGATGATTCTAGATTCGACATAACTTTAGATGTGATGGGGATGAAGACTTATTCTCTTAATAGGACCATAAGATTATTCTATTGTTTGGACCTGAGATTAGCTACCATTTGATTAGGTTTTAAATTGGAAGTTATTTTGATTTGATCTTTGATAATGTCATCATTAAATAGTGAATAACTTTTGTGCTCAACTATTGGCACTTTAAAGGGGTTTCTACCAATGAATTTGTCTTAATTGTCTTGTAGTGCCTCCAATAAGGTTACACTAAGTAACATAGAATTTTGACTTTGACTATCCCCTAGCACCTCTAAAAATGTTTCACTAGAAGATGTTAAGTTCTAATTTTGATTGTCTCCTAGTGCTGCCAAAAAAGTTTCATCTAGAGAGTGTTCTTCATCTATATGATATTGGTCTTAGCCTCCTTAATTTTCTTCATCTGATATGTTTCCATAGATGTAGTTTAAAAAGGTATGATTCTATTGGTCCCAACTGACACTTGTGGGAGATACAATGTCAATGACATGGCTATTATGGTTGGTGGTAATGGTATCTAGAATAGTAATGGAATGGAGGTTGGTAGTACAATCCTCATAGAAGATACTAGGGTAACTTGTGTCAATACTAAAGTAATCATCCTCAAAAACTATAGAAGGATCATAAATGTATTTGTACTAATTTACTAGGCATACATAACCAATATTATAATAGTCACAAATGGATTATATTTCTAATTTTGATTCCAACTCAAGGGACTCTAAATTTGATGTTGAAACTAATGTTGATTCTAATTTTAATGCTAAATCTAATGTTAGTCCAAGAATAAAACCTGACACTAATTCTAATTCTTCACTTGATGGGTACTCTGTTATAATGATATCTTGTTAAATGTTTTGTATTGGACAAGTAATGGCCTATGATGGCATAATGGGCTTCAAATAGACTAGTTTGTCAAAATGAGATTCCTCTAGGATGGGAAAAAGGTCAAGAGATAACTCCTTAGAGATTATCTTGTCAAAGGGAAGCTCTTAAACAATAGGCATATGGTTGAGGTAATTATACACCCAAAGGTGGTTATAATCATTAATAAGTAAATCACCAAATATTGTCTCATCAGAGTGAGAATCTTCAATAACTAGTATATGATCAATAGGTGATTCATCATAGGTTAACTTATCACAAGTGGTTGGTTCAATAAAAACATCTTGGATTGGTTGGTTTTCTTTGCCTTGGTTTTCAATGAGTTAAAAAATACCAATTTTAAATATAGCTTGGTCTTCAAATGATTGGACTGGTTGAGATATTGATTGACTTGGTAGATAGGTAATGATGGGATTATTAATAGATAAGGAAGGACCTATAGTTGGATAATGGTAGGGCATTGGGTAGCATTATTTCTCACACAAACCAAAAGATTAAGTCCTTAAATGTATGGATAGGGCATTACAAAGCTTGGTTTCTATTGTAATCAAAATGATGAGGTCCTAGAATGGTAATGGCATTCTTTAGATATTTTAGAGCTTGCTATCTCATATAATATAAATGAGGTTTAAGGATAGTCAAGGGTCAAACAACGAAAGGGCATTGTGGAGGGTGATTACTCACCCAATCCAAAGCATCTAAGTCCTCATAAACCTTATCATCCTAGTTAGGGTCTTGAGTTGGATTGTAAGTTAGGCCTTGCCTTTTTTCCCTATATTTATACTTTTAAATAGGGTATGGATCCATCTCCTAAATAACATTATCATTATAGAGGTTTATACCCAATTCTGTCTCATCAGCCATATCATCCCAGTTGAGGTCTTGACTTTGGTCATTGAGTTGATTTGTGTAAGTTAGATAAAATTCTATCTCACAAAGCATGTTATCATCAAATGGATCTTTAATAAATCCATACAAATAAAAGACATTTTGTATAGCCAATCTATCATATTTTGGATTATACATGACTCTATCATAAGTGTAATTAGACATATCCACATCAATGAAGAAAGCTTTCAAAATAAAAAATATTAAAGTTTTACCAACTCTAAAAAACTATGTCAAAAGGATAAATTGTTCAAACTTGGTCTAACTTGGTCAAAAGGGTGGAGTTATATCTCTAAATAGTGATTTGAACATGGCATTGTATCTCCAAAACGGTTTGTGCTAAAACATGGCATAAAAAAGTCTAATATCAAATATCTAATTTCAAATGTCATACACATATGATTTCAAGCAATGAATAAAAATTGGCATGTCAAAGTCAAGGCCAAAGTGTTCCAAACAAGGTCTAAATTAGGAAAGAGAAAAGTTGAGTTTCTAGGGCTTTTGTGCAAACATGGAGTCAAAATCTAGGCTCAAACAAACATGATTTGCTAGGACATTTGGCTAAATGGTGTCAAAAGCTAGACTTTGAAATAAAGGCTGATGTGATTTGATATAATCTAACAAGGTTATAACGACTTTGACATAAAATTGACACACATAATCGAACTTAAACATGATAAGTTGGTATAAGCCATAAATCAAAAGGCACCTAGAGAAAAGATTATGTTTTCCAAAATAAAAGCACAAACAGTTATGAGGATCATCTAAATGAATAAAAAGTGATAGCTTAAAATTTGGGCAATTGATTAACCTAAGTTACACAACTCAAAAGAGAAAGATCTACGTATCAACCCCTACAAATTGAGGCCTAAATAGAAATAAATCAATGTTTGAATTCAAACATGGAAAGGTTAATTAAAAACTCAATGGTTGAAAACTATGATTGGAATAAACAAGCTAGACAAGATTGTATAGCATGATGGTGCATAAACAAGGTCCAAATGGAATATGTGACATGGTTTAGATGGTTTGAAATAATGTTTTGGTACAAAACAAATGAGTTTTGAAACAATTCAAGTATCATAACAATATATGCATTCTCTAATGATGTGATCAATATTTTTTTCAAGGATTCAAAGTCACAAACTTGATAAATGATTTGGGTAGCATAACGATACCTATATCAGTCAATTAACACACACATAAATAAGTATATCAAAAATTTCAAAGCACAAGTGTGGTATAAAACAGCCATCATAATGCCTCTTTAAATAAAAGAGACATATAAATAAATTTATTTTGACATGGTTTATAAAAAAACACATTAGTTTTAGTTTCAAAACACCAAGCAAAAAAATAATAAAATATAAGTAAATCATCCAAATTATTATCAACGGTGTGGCAATGTGGGGTTGACTAAAACTATTTATTTTGTGAACATTATAGATGGATCATTTTTACAATAACTTTCACACCAAACAATGCAAAAGAAGCACACTTTAATTAGGTGTCTATAGCACTTGTCTTGTTACAAAAAATTCTTGCCCTTTTTGCAACCATTACATCAATCACTTGCTTAGTGTAGTGTGATGTGCAATGTGTAGATACATCCCAATGCTTAACCCATCACTAAATATGGTTTAACTACTCAAACCTATGATCTTAGTGGGGGTGATTAATTCAATGTTGGGAGATGAAAAATTGAGTCAAAGATTTCCTAAAGAACTTTTGGGAGGTAAAGAAGTCCCCCTCACAAGTGAAGATGCAATGAAATAAAAAATAATATAAAGAGCTTTAAAGGTTGTTTCTAGATCACCCAAGCCATGTGGGTCTCTGCGAGAGCCTTGACAACTTATCTTTTACACCTTTAGACTAAGGCACTTTCTAATGAAGTTGGTACTTTGGATCCCAAAATTTCACTAAAGGGGACAGATGGGAGAGCATATATGCACAACTCCCTTTTTGATAAACAAACAATCAACAAACAACTTGCATAAAAATGAACTTGCTAAAAAAATCATGTAAACTAATATGATGTTAAGTTCATTTTAAGGAAATAAAATAAAATGTGTTGTGAATTTTGGCCCCTTTGGCTTTGATTGAACTTGAAAAATCTTGATAAACATCCATGGCATAAAAAGAAACTAAGTTCTTTTGATACCCCAAATAAATGATGTAAACAAGTTCACAACATGTTTTGATTTGATTAGGTTCATTGTTTAGACATTAATTGAAATTTTTGGACTATGTTTATAGCCAACTTGATATTATTTAGATAAAAACAACTTGATAAAAAATATCTATGTTAATTTTTAATCCCAAATATCCAAATGTGTGATATTTGACTAGTTTGTTATAAGCCCAAAACAAAGTGTGAAATATTTGACTAATTCATTTTAAACCCAAATTGAAGTGTTTTTTATTTAATTTACAAATTTTGTGTTAAAATGTTTCTTTGGCTCTTGAAAAAATAAGAGAGTAACCCACTGCTTAGAAGCACTTTCAAGTTTTGGCAAATGAGATTTAAATTTTTTCTCTTAGGATTCGGATTTAAGTTGAATCATCATTGATTGATAAAGACCGTCGATGATGATCTATCAACCTGAAGGTAAAATCCCAAAAGATAAACATATTATGTTAGGAAATGATTAGAAAAAATCTCAATAAACAACTACAAAAATTTTCAAAAAATAAAATAGACCTATGAAACATGCAAATAACAAGTTAGAAGGTTAAAACAATGAAAATCAAACACATAAATCATAGACACATGTAGTTAGTAATTTAATCATAAATTTTAAAATATACATCTATTTGTCACTAATTTTTTTGATGTTGTTTATATGTCTAGGGCACACTTATATGTAAAACTTTAGGTCAAAATAGTTAATAACAAAAAAGTTACTATCTCTTTACCATCCATTTTTACCATAAAATTAAAAAATAAATAGTGATAGTCACTAAAAGAGTCATAAATTCTAAACTACAAATCAGATTTTAAAGAAATTTTGAGAGCATTAAGATGAAAATAGTAATAACATCTTATAAAAAAATTTTAAAAAAAAAACAAAAATTAAAATTAAAAAGAAGAGCTATTTTAATAGTGATTTTTGGTGAAAGATGTGGGGTGCACAATCGTGTCCCACCGAGTGTGCCATTTATGATCTAATAATTTAACTCAAAAGAGGAGGTTAGTATAGAGTTAGTCTAAAAAATAATGAAAGATGAAGTCACTAAAAATATAACATCCTATAGGCCTGATCATGGGAGGAGAATAATGAATAAACCAAATAAAAACTCAACAACATATGGAAGGAAATGAGAAATATAAGCATAAAAACACAAATTCCTTACCAAATCCTTGTTAGTTTCAAATAGTAATTTAGTCGGCTTGCTCAGTTTATTCATAAGAATTCTTCATCAATGACATGTAGATAACACCATATCTTTATGCACCATTGTTGAATGCTTGGCTCAATTGATAGCTTGATGGTTTGATTGATTTAATGGTTTGATGACTTTGACATCATTTTGACATTATAATACTAGGATTTTAGCTTCATGAATTTAATCTTCCATTATAATTCTACATTGACTGAACACCCTAAATGAAGAAATTTAGAATTGATTTTATAGGCTTTCAAATCCCTTGAAATGGGTTAAATCTGGCCATGGTTGATTTTATTAGCTTTGGTTGACTTTGGTATATTTCTAAGATATTCTTTTAGATATTTTCCAAAAGTTACAACTCACAAAGGTAATGAGTGTGTTCTAGGATGTTCTAAGATGCTCTTGAATTTCCTTTTTAGTGATTGATTTAATTACTCATTTGCTCAAGGATGAATTTAATTAGTCTTTGATCAAGATTTGAACTTTAATTAATCCCAAATAGGCATTTTTTCATTTATTGTAAGGTTGGATTTAATTGATGGTGTATTTGCCTTGTTTAATTGATTTAATAGGACAAATTGATTTGATGCAAGGTTATAAAGTCAAATTTGAGATAATATAAATTCTAAGGTTAAATTTTTGATGATTTATAAGAGTTTTTTAAAGTCAGCTATGATGCCATTGGTGGTCAATTTTATGTCTACATGTTACAGATCTTTAAAGTATAAAACTAACACTATTGGTGTCAATGAGGGCTAATTGACCTAATTGGGTAGTTTTTTGCAAAAGAAGAACTATCTAGAGTAATATTATTGTCTTGAAACTTCATGGAGGATTTTAAAGAGATAGAGGGTGGCCTAATATGGACTTATATCTTTAGGTAAGTGTGTAGAGAGGTTAAACAAAGGGAAATAGTGAAAAAAAGCTACAAGGGAATGGTGGCACTAATTAGGTTAAAGAGTACAAGGGGATGATGGAGAGTGATTTAGAGATAAAAAAGGGTTATAAAAAGTATTATATTATTAGTGAAATTAATACATTAAGGTATATTTATATTCATGAGAATCTAAACAAGATTGGATACTTTTAAGCCTTGAGTTATAACTATTATCAAGTTACTGAGTGAGATCTTGATTTAAGAATGGAATGAGTGAATGGATTGAGTGGATATGATGAGTGAGATACTTGTGTCTAGTATAATGACACTATTTCATAATTTCAAAGGTTCTATTTGAATAGAAACATGAAGATAATGCTACCAAACCTATAGAGCAATTGAAGGACTATTGGTGTGGATGGAAGCTTCAAAATGAACCAAAATAGTTTAATGAGATCAAGTCAAGGTCAAATCTAGAGATTGGTGTATTTTTAGGATTTTCCCATGTACCTTTGCATCATTTTGTATAATATCAAGGTAAGCTCCTGCTTTCATTCTATTTTGAGTTAGTTGTTAAAGATTTTTAATATGAGGTTGTCAAGCATGCTATGAGGATTGTATGAGATAACACTGCAGGGTATTATGGTGATAAGAGTATTGTTCAAGTGTGACCTATTGAGGTCAATATCTATGAATATAAAGTTGATAAAATAATAAAATGAATCCCCTAAGTCCAATGAGTATGACTTGAAAGTAGTCAAGAAAGAGGACTAAAGAAGATAGAAGTGAAGAGAACATTTAAGCTCAAGAGAGAGTAGGAAGAGTTATACTCCAAGTACGAGTCAATAGGGAAAAGAGAAGTCCTAGATAGATGATTCAAGGAATATTAAATGATCCAAGAGAGGTTTAAGAGGTAAATTTATAAACTTGCCAATGATAGGTCTAGACAAGGACTAAAAAAGAGATAAGATGGATGTAAAAGAATAAATAAAAGATAGGATAAGATATTTGGGGAATAATTTGGATAATATATATCTCATGGTGAAGCTCATGAAATATTAAGGAATCTAATGGATTTAATTTCATGTAAATAATAAATTTAATTGGCCGCTAGAGATACTTGTGAGAGAGAGAGAGAGAGAGAGAGAGAGAGAGAGAGAGAGAGAGAGGAGAGAGAGAGAGAGAGAGAGAGAGAGAGAGAGAGAGAGAGAGAGAGAGAGAGAGAGGAGAGAGAGAGAGAGAGAGAGAGAGAGAGAGAGAGAGAGAGAGAGAAAATAGCACAAAATGAATGTCTTTAGGAAAGATAAGAAAAGAGAGAGTACATCCCATAGATTCATGATAGATGAAGAGTTGAAAAGATATCAAAAAGATAGATAAGTTTAAAAAAAAAGTTCTCATTGAGGATAACAAGGAGATATAAGTGCCAATAGAATCACTTGAGGGAGAAGACAAGAATAAAAAGATAATGTATATGAAATAGGAATTCATGGAGATTATGTGGTATCTTTTTTTATATTCTAATGTTGATTTTGACTGTTTGTTTTCAGGTATGAAGAAAATTTTGATAAAGGCCAATCATAACACCTTAAATCTTGTGAAGGATCTATCTAGTACATCACCCATCAAGCAAAAAAAATGATGACAATGGAAGATAATAGATTAAATAAGGCAAGATGATAAATAATGAAGCATATTATCATGCTAATGAGGATATGTAATAATAATTTTATGATGCTTTATAGTCACTACAGTAGAAGTAAAAGAAGAGTCAAACCAAGATGACAAGATAGAAAACCATGAAAACATGAAAGCAAAACAAGAATACATGAATGAATAAATTATGTTGCATCAATCCTATATGGATGTAAAAAACTTTTACCATTGATTTTGATTGTACATATAAATAAGAAGAATTTAATAGGTAGACTAGGAGAAAAAAGAGTATAAGAACATGGTTATGTGGTGCTTAAATGGATCAAGTAATTAGGTGGTGAGATGGATAAGGCCAACCTCAAGGAAGAGGTCATAAAATGGAATAATACAGGTGAAATACAATAACAAACATGGATGCAAAGATAAAATGGCATATTACATCAATATGACATGACAAGTTATCAATAAATAAGCATGAAGGAGAGGTAAGAAGAAAATTTCAATCCAAGCATGTACAAGGAAAAAATTGGGTCATGAAAATTAAGAAAAGTGTGGACAAAGATAATCTTTAAGGTACACTCTAAGTAATCATGAATATAGAGCAACATTACAAGTATACTAAGTAAACAAGAGAGATGGTACAAAAAAATAAAGACAAATAGATGATGTTACAATTGAGTGAACAATATGACAAGTGTGAAGAGGTTAAGCATTATCAAGATGTGATATTTAGTGTCATTATTTATTATATATATGAATATGATTCAAATTCTGAAGATATTTTGTATATAGAAATGATAGCATTGATGGATGAGCTTGTTAAAGGGTAAGAGGAAGATGAATCATGTTAAAGAGTGATTAAAAAACTTGATGAAAATAATAAAGAGGAGATAAATTTTACTCTCATAAATGAGGGAGTAAAAGTAAAAATTATGAATCAAGGTTCCGAAGAGGTTGAAGAATAATATGCTCAAAAAATTAATAAAGATTGTGAAGAGGTGGACGCTCTTATGTTGAAAGAGGAAATGGAGATGATAGAAAATACTTTTAGTCCATTGAAACGGATACATATAAGTTAATATCAACATGATAAGATCATGAGTGAGCTCAAAGAAGAAGAAATTGATATCAAAGAAGAGTTGGATGGCATACGTTGTGGAATCCATGAAGAGGTTATTAAATATCATGAACAAGGATAACATGTAGGGATGATAGGAATAGTGCATGTATGGATAAATAGGAATAATATTAACCTCATAGGCTAATGAAAAAATAGAAAGTATGAGTCACAATAACTCATAGACAAGTATGGAAAATATAATTAAGCAAATTCAAGACAAGGATATAAAATGACATGTTTACGTGATATTGTTGCAGAGTTGGATGAGCAAAAGTATCAGAAAGATGATGGAAATTTTTTAAAATAAGTGTATCCAAGATGTGATATAGTTGAAGAGGATAAAAAATATTCTAAGAGGGAAGGTACAACTAATAATAATTTTAAACCAAGTGTTTAAGCTCAAAGAGCTAGTGGAGAGGCAATATGGCCTCATGACACTCATAAGATGCATATGAATGATGTTGTTTACACAAGTGCAGCTAAAGATAAGGATAAATATGTGTATGAAAACCATGAATTAACTAACAATGACGTAAGTGGATGCATGGACACTTGTAGTTGAGAAAGAGTTGAGGAGAATAAGATGGAAAAAGAAATTAAAGAATAGAGGATTGAAGACTAAGAAGGATATAATGGATAAAGAAGAACATGATAAAATTCAATAGGAAGGTAAAAAATAAAGGCAAGATAATATCAATTGGAAGAAGATAAAGAAATATTTTCTATTGGAATTCAAATATTCTCCTCCTAGGGAGTATGATGTGGGAGCATCAAGCATACAAACATCATTTTGGGTTGTTGAAACATATATGTTAGTTATAGGAAAATTCATCTAGTTTTGAGTGTAAGTGTGTGTGTAGGATCCTATAGGGTCAATTTGTTGTCATAGATTCATCAAGAGTCATAGGAGTGAGATTTATAGGTGTATCGACTT
The DNA here is from genome assembly GCA_037957365.1 of Torreya grandis. Classification (NCBI taxonomy): domain Eukaryota; kingdom Viridiplantae; phylum Streptophyta; class Pinopsida; order Cupressales; family Taxaceae; genus Torreya; species Torreya grandis. Next base: position 20,750 of record JARHVA010004498.1, read on the forward strand.
TTCCCTCCAAAAGTGTAAATTTGAAAACTCAAATATCAAGATTATGTCTATGAGGACCATAATCATGGTATGATATGGTTAGGGATAGAAATATTTCTTAAGGTTACAAATATTCATATAAAGAGTGGTTTTTAATACATTACATGTCTAAGTCATTAAGGTGGTGAACATAAAGATTCATGCTTAGTAATATAACCACTATTCTCACATTGAAGTTGGTCATGTAAGAGATTATTGTTTTGGTAACTACCAAAACCAACTTGAATTTGGTGGGGAAATAAGTTTTAAGTCAGCTGTTGCATATGTTAGTTTGAGGAAAAGAGGAAAAATATCCAGGAAGGAGACCAAAAATAGAGATAGAAGAATGTAACCTCTCAAGAAAGGTGGCAAAGCCAATTCAAGGACTGAATGTGAAATGTTTGATGTTTCAAATGAATAAATAAGAGAATGTCTATGTGTTCACTCTCATTCGAATCGTATGTATTTTTTTATATCATATGGTTTTTTTAAAAGGCCGCTGAGGACATGATCATGTTAATGTTTTTGTAGTTGTAAGTTTGAAACAAAGGAATATAGGAGATAGTCAAAAATGAAACCAAGGTTACAGTCATTAAATAAAAAATGAGTAAGGTCTTTAAATTATTAAACTAATGAATTATATATGCATTTAAATTTTAGGTGAATATAATAATGGTTATGGATTAAAACAACACTACTTAAATCCCATATAACTAACTTGGTAACTCTATTTTATACCATGTTCTCACTTCCTTGAAACCATTATGTTTAATCATATTTTGACATAAAAGGAAAGATAGTTGTGATTGATGTTTTGGTAAATATTTATTTGTAAATTTTGTGGTGTTTACTTGATTATAGGGAAGTATTATACACGTTGTTTTTTTGTATAATTAAACACTTTCATCTCATGATTAAGTTGTAAAGCACAATCATGACATTTTCCAAGAACACTGTATTATTATATGTGAATGCTTTATGTAGTTTACTAAATGCCAAGGAAACTATGGTAAAATTTAATTTAGGGTTAAAAAGACCCTAATAAGTGCTTATATGCCTATAGGTATTCGTTATGATGAACCTAACTATGAGGGTTAATACAGAACAATGACACTATCAATGCCCTATTCTCACATAATCAATGTGTAAATAAAGAAGGTATGAATTTGAAGAAAGGAATTAACATTGTGTCAGTGAATTATTTATATTTATATAAAAATTATAAGACTTGGTAATAGCCCATAAATAGATAGAGAACCTTTTGAAAGAAAACATACCTCAAACCCTTACACAATTAATTTAGAATAGGTAGAATTTTGTGTTTAAGTCATTTTTAGCCATAATAGAATTGATCCATGATTATAATATATTTAGGAAGGTGTGTTTTGTTAATAAAAACCTATTTAAAGTCTTATTTCCTCTTGAAACAACCTGAAACCAAATATATTAAATTTTAAAGCCTCTCGGCCTCTATAGTCAACCGCCTAGGGTTTCCAAACCAAAAACCCTATAAATTTCATTCTAATTGGTGGAATTTTATGAAACTTTCTAATTTTATGTGTGAATAAGGATTAAATATCTTTTAAGTGGGTTGAAAGTCCATATAGTATGCAACTAATACTGTGGGTGTGTAATTAGGGCTAATAGACCTAATTGGGTAGGTTTTTACAAAGGAAGTACTAGATAGACAAAGATTAAAGTCTTGAAACTTCATGGAGGCTTGTAAGGAGATAGAGGGTGGCCTAATATGATATTATATCATCAATTAAGTTTTCATAATGGTCAAAAAAGGGAAATAGTGATAAATGGCTTTAAGGGAATGGTGGCACTAATGAGGTTGAAGAGTACAAGGGGATGATGGAGAGTTATTGAGAGATAAAAAGGGTTAATGAATTTATTATATGATTAGGGAAAGTCATTAATGAAGGTAGACTATATTCATGAGATTGTAAATAAGATTGGATACTTTTAGTCCTTGAGTTGTAACTAGTATCATGTTAGTGAGTGATTTCTTGATTGAGGAATGGAATGAGTGAGTGGATTGAGTGTATATGATGAGTGATAGACTTATGTCTAGTCTAATGACACTAGTGTATGATTTCAAAGGTTTTATTTGAATTTGAACATGAATAGAATGCTACCAAACCTAGAGAGTAATTGAAGGACTATTAGTGTAGATAGAAACTTCAAAATAAATCAAAGCATTTGAATGATATCAAGTCAAGGCTAGAACTAGACATTGGTGTATTTTGAGGATTCTTCCATGTACCTATGAATAATTTGAACATGGTCCATAGTATATAGAGATTATGTAAAATCCATCGTATTTCTCTAATGTAATGGTCTCTTAATAATTGGTAGCCTAGTAAAGGGGATTTCTTAATTCTTACCCTTTTATGGTGAATTAGCCTTAGTAGGCTTGGTAATTAACTATCTAGGTATAAGTTTATATTTATCAGGAGGATGTGTTAGCTAATTAGTTTCCAAAAACCAAGTATTATTCAAAATTAGGCAAATGAGTCATGTAACCTTGAAATAGTCTTATTGAGGATCATGTCTTGATAGCATAGTTATGGTGTTGAATGTCATCTCAAGATCTAGATAAGGTCTGATAAGCATGATAGAGTCCATTTGTGTGTCTTGTTCAAGAATTTTCATACCATGATATTTAAAAATGTATTTCTTAATGTATTTTACCATGGTGTAAGGTAATTTTGAATAAAATAAGGTATTTAAAAAAGTTAAGGTAAAGTATTTACATGTGTTTTATACTTGTCTAAGGGACACCTAAAGCAAATTGTTATTATAAGTAATTCTTGTGTCTATAGCCAATGTTATTCAAGTGTGGTAGAGATAAAACCAAGTTTAAAATGTGGCCAATATGTTTTGACACACTGGTAAAAGTATTTTCAATCAATTTCAACATGAAAGTGGTAGTTACAAGATCCTTACATATAATTTCAAGGAAGAATAACATAATTTTTTAGGTGATCACATTGTTTCAAGGTGATTAGATACCCACCATAAATTCATTATCCTTTCTAAGTCCAAAATCATGCTTCTATAGTGTTTTTAGGACCAAAATAGGATTTTTTTCACTTCTCTATCAGGTTTGCAAGTCATTGTCAAAGTGAAGAAATCTCAATTTATCATGAATGGTTCATGAGAGAGAGAGAGAGAGATTGAAAATGATATTAAGGGAATTATGGTAACCATATTCCCTTCCAATACATATTATTAATTCAAATATTAAATGCATGTGCTTTATGAATCATCCTTAAGAAGACTAGCTACTCTTAAACACCTTTAAAACCCTATATGCTTGATTTTCCTATTTTTCATGCACTTATGATATATTTGTAGAAAGAAAAAGTTGATATTGTTTATTTCATGGTATTAATATTCTATCTTAAATTTTCACCCTTGAAGAGGGTTATTCAAGCTCTCTTTCCAATTGAGCTACACTATGGGAACAACCCCAGGCTATGGGTCACCTATGGTGGGGTTGAACCTATGGAGAAGGCCAACTTCCTCTTGATGGATCACCTATACTAATTTTTGAATTGATAAAAGGGTTATAAAGGGGGAAATGGATCCTAAAAAAGTTAACCAGGTGATTTACCAAATCAAAATGAGGATTTTATATGCATGAAGTAAACATTGAACAAGCATATGACAATCTTATCTTACACAATCTCACAAAAATTAGCTAGTTGCATAAGCATTTCATAAACTAGGTTCAAGAAGCAATGAATTAATGAAAAGAGGAGTTATAATACTCACTAATATCTTGTGTTAATGATAGAAAGAAAACTAACTTACACCTGCAACTAACTTGAAGACACTTAGAAATGAGCAAGAAATAATGGCAATGGGCATGGAAGATTCTCCTTCATAATGCCATCATGCACAAGATTTGATACACACAATTCAGAGGGGAGAGATAGGCAAAAAAAAGTCTTTATTTATTCAAGAGGTATTTCATACAAAATTTTATAGGGTTTAGCCTTATCAAATGAGAGTTTTGTCTCTTATCGAATTATGAGATAATTCTTATCAAAAGTTAGAGAGTCCTTCTAAGAACTAAGAGATATACCATATGGAAAATAATAAGAGACATATGAGAAAGGGTATAGAGATAAGCATATCAACTGACATAATTAAATTATGTATAATCACTTGGATGGGGTTCCAACCAATTTTGATCTATTAGCATTAATTATGCCTCCCAACTAGTTATTCATTAACTCCAAATAACTTCAAACCCCTCATTCACTTTAGAAGACATACTAGAAGATAAGAAATTGTTAAAGGTGTTGAACCATGATTTATGATTATGAAGAAAAACTTTAAAGGATTTTTAAAAGACTTGAATGCTCCACTTATACTTCTCCAATCCCTAAAACTACTTCTCAAACCTTTATGCCACCTCCCACTTATCTTTACTATAAGGATAAAGTCCTCATACTTTAAATCCAGATAGATTCATGCCATGTCTTCTTTAATTAGATATAGGTACCTGATTATCAATAATATGACCATGCCAATATACAAGACAATCCTTTATAATCACATATCTACCCATAATGTAACTTGAATATAGATTTTCACTATATATTTGAAAACCAATCCTAATTTTTTATTTTTGAATAGTCAATATATCGATGAGATCAACATATGTTTAGTTTTGCTTCAACAACTAATAGTCCATATTTTATTTTTATATTATTCCCTAAAATACCTATTGTATCTCTACTGAGCTTTAATGGTGACATTTGATCTTGAAAAATCCACTTTGGCTCAACTTGGTTCATTTTTTGACCTCGAGGCAAAGTCTCATAACTTTGACCTTTGATATCAACCATTGATCTTGATCTAGGCTTTGAAATTATGACATTTTTGACCTTAATATTTGCCATTGATCATGATTTAGGCTTCTCATATTATGCCAATTGTTATCTCTACATTCATTCCTTAGGATCCTACTAACTCTTTAACCTCTCACACATTGTCAATATTCCTCTATATGAGTAAACATGAGCCATAAATATCATACCAATTTAATGTGATTGAGACACTTGTCACCCATGCATTTTTAATTTATATTCACTAAAATTTTAACCCATATCTTGCTATTAGATATGATTTATAGAATGGATTATGCACCATCGATCTGCTTGGGCCCACTAGCTCTATCAGTCACCATGCACCATTATATTTTTATTCAAGTACCTGAGATTTTGACACTTGTCATCTTGATTCTTATGCTAACCTTTTTAATTGATACTCACCATTGATATTAGGTATATAATTTAATTTGATCCATTATATCTTTGGGGCCCACTGACACTATCCTCTCCTACTCATTATTACATCTTCGATACGATTGAATGACAAGCATTGATCTTGTAGAATTTGAATTAAAATGGCTATTTTATGGGGCATAAATTTAACATATACATGAATATTTAAGTATTTTTAAATCCCAATTTTTAATTACCATAGCTTTAACTTGATATCCCCTTACACGTTTTGATCTACAAGTCTAACTTTCAAGATTTATATCTTGAGTTATCAAGCTCATAAAGACACTAAATTTTTAGAGGATGATATTTGAATGAATAAATTCATGTATATGAAATATTTTGGCCTAATTGGGTCCCTAGGTGCATTTATTAAATGTGAAACTAGACTAAGCTATCCATTTATGCATGATGTGCCTATGATGGTCTATTTTTTTGGACTTGTGCAAGAAATTTTAAGGCTCAAAATGAGGCTCTAATAAAATTATAAGACTTTATGAAACTTAATTCATGCCATTTAATTCTAAGAACACCATGATAACCACTAGTCTTTTCACTTTGTAATTATAGACATGTTTTTAAGCTTGTTTTCCAAATATCAATAAATTACCCTTTAAGTTTACTTAAAGTGTTTCAAAGTATTTGTAATCAATATGAGTTATTTGGACCACTCATTCCATCCATAACTCTACTTAGCTCATCCATTCAGGTAGGATCTCTGTATGTAGACCAAAATTAGACAACATTTCTAGTGACATCTTAGGGTTGCATGCCTACTATGCAAGAGACTAGTAGCCTTGAACTAACCCATTAGGCATAGAGTCTCAAGATTTATTCCCAACATTAAATATTCTAAGATTGATAGAAGGCTAACCCTTTTTGAAAATTTCCTTTTGAAGTAAAAAATAACAAAAGATCAAAACAAACAAGTATGCCACATGTACTTATTATAAGTGAAACACACAACTAAAAAGGAATGTGCATAAGGTACTTAGAGGAAAGCATATAAAATAAATATAATATTTTAGAATATCATACAATAGCTATACAATATTCAAATAATAAGTATTTAAAGGAATGCCATTGACTAGGATGGGTCATACCTCTCCATCTAGTTGGGCAAGCTGAAAGGCATTATGTTGTATACATCCATGGATCAAATAAGGGTCACTCCAAAAACTATCAAATTTGGTATGGTTTCCTAGGTTGGCCTTATTTGATTTGCATTTGAGGAATAAGTCACCTTCCTTGAAGTCCCTTGTTGTGGATATATTTTCAAAGTCTTTTTTGAGCTAAGCTTGGTGTGATTCTAATGTTTTCATTATAAGGTCCCTAGTTTCTTCAAGCTCAGTGAGCTCTACATTCTTATTCTCATAGGCTTACTCTGCATCAACTCAAGCTAATGGGATAACTCCAATGCAGGTAGTTCAATAGAAATGGATAACTTGGCTTCCCTTCCAAATACAAGGACATATGGATAATTGTTAATGGAAGCTTTGGGAGTCACTCTATAAACCTATAAGGCTATCCTTAGCTTTATATGACATATTCTTTGATGCTCGTCCATGGTCCTCTTAATAATCCTTATCAAGTTCTTATTTTTGGACTCTACGAATCCATTTCCTTAGGTGTAGTAATTAGAAAATGTACTGAGGTAGATGCTTAGCTTGAATGCCAATTCACTCATCTTCATACCAATCAATATTAATGCATTATCCAAAATTATAGTAGATTGGACACCAAACCAGGTTACTATGTTATCATAGAAGTCTAATAATATTGTCTCATTGGCTTATTTAAAATCAATTACTTCCACCCATATGGTAAAGTAGTTAGTTGTAGTGAGCACCCACTTATGCCCTACACTTGAAGGTGGATTTATCATCCCTATGAAGTCTATACCCCACTGCATGAAGGGTTACTCCAACTAGATTGGGTTAAGTGGAATAGATGTTAATCTTTGTTTGCTTGCAAATAGAGTACACTTTTGACATTTCCTAACCCATGCATAGGCATCCTTCAAGAGGTAGGGCTAGTAATATCTATCTCTCATTACCTTTACTAATATTTTTCTTGGATCAAAATGGCCTCCTACATGTCCATCAATAAATTTCTCAAAGAGATTTCATACGTGATTATCATTTATGTACCTAAGGATTACCCCATTAAGGTTATTCATAAATAAAACCCCATTAACTAATGCATGAGGTATAGACTAAACTTTTAAATACATTATTTTTGTTCTATCAAAACCTTTGGGACATTCACCTATTAGCATTAAATGTGTCATGTCCTAGAGAAAACTATCATTAAGTGGAGGTGCATTTATTTATGAGTTGTCTTATGTCACCAAAACAACTTCTCTATCTTCTTGGAGATCATCCACCATATTCTCACACAAGCCTTTACCTCTTACCATATTAGTGACTTTGATCTCCACATCATAATTTATGACCTTGATAATCTAGCTTGCTCCTTTCTCATTCAAGTCTTTATTAAGGAGGAAATACCTAACTATGATGAGACACCAAAAGATAAATCTTATTGTTAAAAATAATTAGCTTGAAATTTTTTAGGCATATCAAAGATATAAGAACCTAATTTTATATGAAATTATACCTTCCCTCATATCCCTCTAGACCTTGACTAAAAAGGGAAATTGGCTACGCAAGTCCACCATTCTTTTGCATCAGCATAGCTACTATATTATCAACATTGGCAAAGGTGTACAATATAAAATCCTTTGAGAAGTTAGGGTTTATAAGTGAGGGTTATTGGTCAATGGATTTTTTGATGGCCTTAAAAGATACTCTACCTTAATTTTACCAAGTAAATTCTTGGCTCTTCTTCAACATGGTAGGGATGGGTTTGACTAGGTTTGTAAAACCAAGTATAAATGTTCTCACAAAGTTTGTTCTCCTAAGGAAGCTATGGATTCCTTTCTTATGCTTGGGTAAAGATAAGGATAGGATGACACTTATTCTACTAAGGTCAATGGAAAATATTTCCTTTAAAATAATGTGACCCAAAATTTTTCCTTCATGAATATCAAACACACATTTCTTGAGATTTAAAGAAATCCCATACTCTCTACATCTTTCAAAGATCAACCTTAGATGATAGAAGTGTTCACTAGATTTCTAGGAGAAAACTATGACATCATCCAATTAAAAAAACACCATTTTATTCATCATCCTTGGAAATCCATGTTAATTTCTCTTTAAAAGTTTGCCCTGGTATTTGACAATCCAAAATGCATATTTTGGTAAGCATATATGCCCCACTTGGTGGTGAAGGAAATATTATATTGATTTTATTCTCTTATCATCACTTAGTTATAGTCTAAATACCCATCCAAAAAGGATAAGAATTTTGAACCAATAAATATCTAAATTAGTTGTTCCATAGATGGTAAGGGGTAGTGATATTTCAAAGAGACCCTATTTAGATCCTTAAAGTCAACACATAATCTTATCTCCCTAGTCTTCTTCTTGATAGGCACTAAATTGGCTACCCATGAGGAGTGATTTATGGGAAATATAATCTTGGATTCTATTAATTTGGTCAATTATTTCCTCATAATCTCTTCAATTTTATGGTTTATATGCCTTTTCTTTTGCCTGATAGGCTTATCATTAGCCTCTAGTTCTATAGTGTGTTGGGCCAACTTAGGATCAAAGCCTCTCAGGTCACTATATTCTAAAGCAAAGATGTTTACATATTTTTTACAAAGTTCTAGAAAAGTATGCTTTTTAGTTTTAGTGCTTACCTTTCCAATATTTAAGAGTTTGTATTTGAATATAAGGACCCTTTCATAGTTCTCTTCACTTATTAACATCATTTCCTTATCTTTTCTCATAAGATAGCCCTCATGGAAAAGACCTTCAAGGGTGACAAGCCATTTATTAAGTTTGTTAGATCTTAACTAAATGATTCTCTCCTCATACTGATATTGAAATTTTTCCTAGTTTATGGAAGAGAACTTTACTTCCTACTATAAGAAATAGGAAATCTACTTGTCATTCACAAAGACCTATTAATGAGCTTCATTGTCTACCATTGATGGTCTTACCACCAACTTGACATGTGGTTACAACTTGGTCCTTTTAAAATCATTTGAAATATCAAATTGAGCTCCCATAACTACCAACCTATCAGTATGTCTATTTTGGCTCTTTAGTAATACTTGGATTTTAGAAGCCTCAAAATCCTCAATTTAGTCCCACACTCTATGTTTTCAAGACTTCATAAAGGGATTCCTAGTGATATTATGGCCTCTAAATTGATGCACTATTAGTTCACTATCTTGATAAACTTGTAACTACTTGATCCTTCTCTTACTAACCTATTGAAGGCCATGTATAAGGCCCTCATATTATACTAGATTACAAAAGTAACTAAATTAAAACATGTAAGAAAAGAAATACTTGTCATTTGAGGTGGATACTAGCATTGCACCTGCACCCACTCCATGTTTGATCCTTGAACCATCAAAGAATAATTTCCATAAGCCATTGGTATCCTCTTGAGGTATAATGAGGGATAGGGACTAATTATCTTCATGTAAGCAATACACACCCATGTCCCTTTCTTTAATTCCTTTCAAGGTATAAACCAAATGATTTTCATTCCATTTCTTATCCAAGAACATGTCTTGTATCTCCTTAGGATGAATTTTTAATTCTTGACCAACCATATGTTCATCCTCACTAATAATGGTGTAATTGAGTTTTATGTTATTTGTCCCATAAGGCTCTACATGGCATTGTGTAATGGGCTCAACCTTAATAGATAATTTATGTCCTTTTCTTGTTTTTAATGCCATGTATGACCAATATACTACAAGATAACCTCAAATATTTGAAGTGAATTCTTTGGATAGGCATGGGGAAAAATAAGGAGGCACATCAAGGATCAATACATCTTGAACCACTGAGACACTAGGACAAGCATGCAGGGTCAAGTTGAGGTCTTTGATTATTTTAGATGGATTGGTGAAAGAACCATCAAGTTGTATAACTCCTTTATGTTAGGGATCATATTTTAGACCAATCTAGTCTACTATTGATTTTGGTATTACTAATGTACTATCCCCACTATCTACCAAGAAATTATACACTAAAGAGTCACCAATGATTAAAAAAATGTATAAGGGAGGAGGTTTGACCACCTTACCTAATTTCCCTTCACTAAATCCTTTAGTTACATTATTGAGAACCACATTTTATTTACTTGGTTAATTCTTAGATATATTAATCTTTTATCATCCTTCTTGAAGAATATCCATTTGTTTAGGCATGGAAACCATATCCCACATTGGTACACTCAAATTGGACCTTTTCATTTATTCGACAATGTTGATGGGTTAACCACCAACCTTTACTTGTGATTTTGGAGACACAATTTCCCTACCCTATGCTATGCCCTTAACCTATAACATGTCTAAAGATATGTGTGGATGACTTATGTCTTATACTTTTCATATTAATTTGTCACATTCATATATGATCTTAGTAAATTTAGCCTATGGTATAATCAAGGATAAGTAGAGTATATATAGGAGGAGGTGGTTAGTCCTTTATGATCATATTATGAATTATTCTCTTATTGCATTATAATGGACATTTCCCGCTTGAAGTGTCTCAATAATATTTATCAATTATTTTAATATTTCATCAATTATTGTTGTTGATATGATTAATTATTCTTAATTTTGTGATATATTATTTCAATGTTGCAAAAAATCTATGTAATTTTATTACAAGTATTAGAGTATCATTTTGGGAAAGTTTCTACAATGTTATTTTTTAGATTTAGTGTTGTAAATATCTTAAGAGTTAAAGGATCAAAAAAATATCTTACAATCCAATAATAATTCAAGTTTTTCATAACCATAGTATTATTCCATGTATTTTTTTTAAATGTTATCACTCCATTGTGCAAATTATTATTCATTGAATTCATCTCAATGAGATGATCACAATGGTATAAAATTTTAGTATAATTTTTTCAAGCCTAAAGGCATCTATTCTATGTTTCTTGTATGGATGCTATTAACACTCATGGCCATGAAAAATGGAAAGACACTCCAAACAATAATTATAAGGATGAAATAAAGAAACTAAACTTATATCCTTTGGTTTTTGAGGTGATTCACCAAATTTAGTCAAACATACAAAGCATGGTGAAGAAATATGATATCAATGAGGTAAAAAGGGACATCATTGAGGTAAACAAGGACATCAATGTTGTTGATGTAGTTTTAATGCACAACATTAATTTAATAAGGTACCCTCTAAAATTTTAAGATATTAGTGGATAAAAACTTCACTTCATGGCATGAGTTGAAGTTTTGGGTTGAACAACTAGGTGGTGGAATAATAGGTTAATCATGAAGGTTGTTAACTAGCTATGAAAGGATGGGTGAAACTTAGATGAAATTTAAAACCTAGATAATTTAGATGAATGTAATTTAACCTAAGGTGGGTAAATATTTAAAAAAATCTTAAAGAGTGGAAATTAAGTTAGAGAATAAGGATATATGATTTCAAAAGGGATTACTTTTGGGCTGGTCTCTTTATGGACAAGTATCTTAATACCAATGTTTACAAATAGTATCTATTTTACATAAAATGATATAGTAAAATCTAAGATCTCAGATAAAAATTACTTCTATATAGATTATCTATTGCACACCCTTATTCATAAGATTAGAGTTCAGACCAGAGAGGTATCTAAGGTAGTTTTTGTTCACACATACAAAGTTGTATCAATAAAACACTTGTAAATACTTAGATAATTTATAATATTCAACATAATTACATACAATAAATAATATTTATTAATTATCCAATAAATATTACACATCTTCAGTCATCATACACTAATAATAACAATAAGGAAGTTTACATAGCTTTTACATAATTCAAATTACTGAATCAAACAACCAAGAAAGTAAAACCAATTAATTACATACAATTGGAATGAAAAAACATCAACACAATTGAATCAAAATAAAAAAGGCTTATTCATATATTGATAATTTTACAACCCTTAAATACTAGAGGATTACAAGTATAAATATTTTTCAAGAGGGTCGCCTCATCCTCCAAATCTATGAATAGACAAAAGTTACATGTTAATGATAACTAGAATGAAAGTTTTAGTTAATGTAAATTATTAATGCATGTCTAAAATTATTCAAAACTAAGTATTTTATAATTATAATCACTCTTATAAAGACTTACAATGTGTGCATGCTTATAAAATTATTTGATTAACTATTACATGTCCTCGTTACATTTTCAATTTACCTACAAATATATATATATATATATATATATATATATATATATATATATATAATTGAATAAAATAAGGATTATTATTTGATGGAGCCTATATTGTCAAACTAACACTCATTAGAGGGACTATAGTAGAAGGCATGGTTGAATTGGAAGACCTAGCTGCATCTTGATTCTTTCCTTCCAATTCTTGGTAGTGTTTGTACTTAATATTTTACTACAAAATTATTACATCCATGTTAAAAATTGAGGGTCTATGCACCCTGGTAACTGATGATAATAACCATGCATGCTCTAACTTGGTGGCCCTAAATTTCACCTAGAATATATCAACCTTTGTTACCTTCTTTTTGGAAAATCCTAACTTTTTTAATTTCTTAATTGTACATCTCTAGATACTTTAATTAAAATGATATGACACTTTATATAGTAGATAATCAAAATCATCCCTTCTTAGTAGTTTACCTGAAGATTAAAGAGCCTATGAAATTTTCAATTCATTTAAAAATTGCATTACTTTCTTTTCCTACTCTACCATGTTTGGAATCAAATCTTGTGTGCTTAACACCCACTCTCTCACTCCTGATGTTCTAATGATCACCATATTTAGATAATTATCTACCTCCAATGGTGTCTTAAAATCAAGGTGGGTGAAATCCTTATTGGTTGTATACAATATAAGTAATTTCAATTTATTTTCATCTTATTTCAAGCAAAAAAATATTTTACCATTTCAACTATGAGGGGAAAATTTAGCCCTCATTACACCAATAGTGTCCAAAATATTTTAAAGACTCTGATAAACATTTTGCACATCACCTTCAATTTCCATAGGAATATGCATAATTTGTTGGTATTCCCTTGCTCAAGTTTTTGTTGTAATTCATGCATGACCTATTATGTTCCCTCATGAAGCTATATCAATGCTTCCATATGGATAATGCCAAAGTATCCTATTATTTCTCCTTGATAATGAAAATACATATTTCCTTTTATCTAAGACTAATCCTCTACTAGTGTCATATTCTATATACCTTTTTATGACCCTCTATATTATAGCCATTGATTTCTAAAAACTAAAGTTTATAGTGGGGATCTTAGTTATTATTAGATCAAGTTTTTAGGATAATTAGGATTATAATTATATATCCCACTAGGTAATTACTATTTTAGTGGCATCTACTAACTAAGTGTCCTTAGTGGTAGTCTCTATCCTAGCATCACATGAAATTTGTCTTAAATACTATGCATGAAGTGGGTCTAGTAAATATGGCCAAATAATCTTAGATTGATTTATGTTTATTGGGCCCTCTTTTATGGAAATTATGTGGACTATGACAACATGACCTATCTTAGTACAAGGAAACCTTTAGACTGGTTATTTCCATTTTGTAAATTTTAGTGCCAATTGGAGGAGTCCCTAATGATCTTTTGTGAACTAGTAGGTAGTTACATGGTACCGAATTTCAAGGGACATCACTACAAAGACTTGTACATGGAGGTTCAAGAAGCGTTAATCTCAAATATTGGAATAGGTGAGATAGTTACCCCTTGAGGATATATCAATATACGACATGCAATCATCCAAACTAGGTAGCATAGTGAAGCTAGTGGACTCATGATAACTCATCATTTGGCATGCACCCATCTGACCTAGAAAGAGAAGCCTAATCACCTATAAAATAAGACTTGCATTTTAATATCAAGGGAAAGATGACCAAGGTAGAAAATCTTTGAAAAAATAGAGAGTGAACCTAAGTATTTTCATGATGCATGAGATAGATTAGATATTTGTATATGTATCCCAAGCTCACCTATGAACCCTTAAGCATGGGCAGTAATAGGAAAGAGATATGTTCTATTTTCTATCTTGAACTATATATGATGAACTATGAGATTAATAAAGAATGTTAGTGATAAATTAATGTGTTAATTCTTATAGTTTAGATAGTGTAGTAATATACTTATGACTTAGTTGGTAATAGTAATGATTTAGTTCCTTATGTGAATGCATTATGATATGGAGGTTCAACCTTGGTCACTAATGGCATCCTTGTGCCATCTAACAACTTTGGCCTACCTAAAATAGAATAAGTGTGAGAATCAAAATGTATCAAGACTCTAAGATTTATACCTAGAGCACTACCTTGAAGGATGAGCCATTGAACCGAAGCCATCCTCATAACTTGCTTAAGAAACCAAAAGAACCTATGATATCCATTCTCTTATTTTGTACCACTACGATCCCTACCTAGCCAATTATGAACTTTCACCTTAGGACTTATGTCCTTGAGAAGACTTTCACCTAATGAAATTCCCCTAAATAGCCTAGCATTGATAGGTTTCTTGAATCCATATTTCCCATGACTAAGCCCCTTTAAAACTCAAATTAAATTATGTTTCAACTAGCCTAATGTGGGCCTGGTCCCTTCAATATTGGCCAACACTATAACATGATAAAATTTTGTATGCCAAACCTTGCTATGATTGTGCCTAGCTCCACCAAGTCTAGAACCAACTTAGTTTGATAGTTAGGTGTATGACTAAGTGAAAAATCTAACCTAGTGAACTTTTATACAACATTTTGGCTTTATTTCCAAGACCCATGTTAAATTTTATTGATGTAATGGTGTAACAAAGCAATGCTCCAACTATCATTAAATGACATCAAGCACTAGATAGAGTAAATGGAATATTGTTTTGCATATAAGCATCCCACATGCAAGGGGTAGGAGCTAAAAAAATTGGTGTAAGCCAACTTGTATGGTGCTTTATATGAGGTGTTCTTTTATGAGTTACCTAAGCATGTATATCGGTAACTAGTTTCCTACAGTATGAAGTTATGGATAGCACATTGAGTATACCACATAGCACGTATAGAGTCTAGAGAGCTTGAATTAAGTTTGGAAGCATTTTATGGATAAGTGGTAGAACGACACATTAAAAAACTACATGTTAGAGTTTGTAGTGTCAAACTTCTCATGCCCTGAAGTAGAGTACAAGTTTAGTCACAAAACAAGGGGCACATTCATAAGAGGGCTTGGAACTAAACTAAAGAATATTCTAGTGTATTATGGTATAGAAACCATATTAATCAAAGGCTAAAGTCCTTGTACATATGGGCAAGTGCAGAAGGTGAGAAGGGGAAGTATAGGTAAGGTGTGATGGAGAAACAAAAACAACTTGATACCTAAGAGCTTTAGAGACTAAAATATAATAAGTGAAGGTACAAGTTGATAGAGGATCTAAAAATTATAAGTTATAAGAAGACTCATAATGAGTAGGAAGGGTATGGGGAAGGATTGCTTGAATTTCAATGGTGAAAAGAGAAAGAGGAATAAAGAAGAGACTCGACTCACTAGTTGGGTGTAGGATGCAGTGGGTTCCTATAAGAGGTAGTGTTTGAGAATGCACTATAGGTACCTACCCCATTTGAACTTGAAATACAATATCATGCATTGGATTCCTAATTAGAAGATAGAAGAATGGTAACCAAGCCTATTACCAGCATTGACTTTGATAAGATTCAATATTTGGATCAAGAGTTTGTGATTGAGAAAGTGGTTCCCTATGAGGAACTAAGTGAGGATAAAACAAATTTATCAAGTGCCAATCCAAGAACCATGAACATAAGCATAAGTATTCCCATATAAATGATGTCAAATACATTGACTGGGTAACAACCCATAGGAAGTGGTGTGACACCATAAGTAAGCGATACTATGTTGATAAGTTTAACAACATAGTTGACAATGTTAGGTTTAATGCCCCAACCTACAATGAGAGTCATTATAATGAAACCTCTAACATAATGATAAGGGGGACAAGTTCATCAAAACTTTGCATCATCCCCTCAAGAATTCTACTATGAGATGGAAATGTACTTGCCTGAGTATCATGGTGTAGAGAATGCCATGGAGTATGTGTTGAAGTGTGATTTGGAATGGTGCACTCAGGGCATCATTCAACCCAAGCATAAGGTAACCCAATTCCTAACCACCATGTTGATCATGACCATACCTAGTATCAAAAATTTGATCCAAATTAGGCTATGGTTGACTATAATGTGATGAAGGAATCCTTCTTGAAAGAGTTTAATATCCCTAAATTTGAATAGTAGAGTATCATGATACTTAAGGAAATCATCCAAGTTTTATCTGAGAGCATGCACCTATATGATGTGTAATTTAAAACTCTTCTCTCTAAGATTCCATATGACATTCATGACTCCCAACATGTGCAGTGATTTGTTAGAGGCTTGTTAGTACCATTCATATGAGTATTGTCTATTAATACCTTCATAAACCCATATGAAGGGCTTAAATCCATGATCTAGGCTAACGTAGTAGGCAATTTTCAAACTAGGATAAACCCATTCATAGAGGTATACATTATTTTAATGGCCTCCTAACTATATAAGTTTACTACTAGTTCAATACATGACACTCATAGTGGGTTATGGCATATTATTTGTGAGATGGAGGGTCATAATAAGAATATTTTCCCATAGAGAAATGTTTGTACCCTACTTCTTAATTATGAGGTGTGTCATGGGCTGCATGACACTCAAAACTACCCTTTGCTATATCACACACATCAGATGAACACCATAATTTATTGTAAGATGTGTTATGCTTATATGAACTAAATAGTAGATGATTAGGTCATCGATGAGATGTACCAAAACAAGGAAAGAGGTGTAGTGTAGGTGACAACATTAGCCAATAATTAGGTAAGTCAAGGAAATGAAGTTTATGGCTACCAAAATATGGGTTATGGGAACCAACAAGGTGCACGTAGGTGAGGAGGAAGAAATGGTGAAGTAAGATTCCCACCATGATCATGTTACAAGTGTAGGTCAACTAAGCATTATCAACATGACTAACCCATGCACCCAACATGCAGTCAAGGAATTCCTAGACTTGTACAAAAGTCTAACTCAAGGTTGTCTTAATGTAGATAGAGGTGAAATTATGGTGAAGCATGAGTCCAAAGAGGAAAGGTGGGCTCCCAAGATACAAAAAACTCACATATATCTATATAAGG
This sequence comes from Torreya grandis, assembly GCA_037957365.1. Classification (NCBI taxonomy): domain Eukaryota; kingdom Viridiplantae; phylum Streptophyta; class Pinopsida; order Cupressales; family Taxaceae; genus Torreya; species Torreya grandis. Next base: position 38,421 of record JARHVA010004498.1, read on the forward strand.
TTTAGGACACAACCCAAAATGGTTTTACAACTCAACTACCTATTGTGCCAACTCAAGAACTACACTTGGAGTATGGTGAGTCAAGCCACACTAAGTACATAACATAGCCTAATCCAAAAGTTGTACCCTATCCTGACCCTACATGATATATGAACTCCCTATAATAAGACATGAGTATGATACAAAAATTTCAAGGTGAAATGTAGATGGCTAAAGATCTAGAAGCATAGGCCACTACATTATATAGAATACAAGACAATTAAGAGGCCAATGTACATGACTTGATTGAGATCCTATATCTCCTATAAACCAAAATAATGTTTCTCCTATTACAAGATATATTATTGAAGCATGTAGGGAAGAAACCAAAAGTAGAGGATATGCCTCCAATGATTGAGGTTTTTATGCTACATATAGAGTGGGTGCATGAAGTAAGGCATACTTAGAACACTGAGTATGACCATGAACTATTGATTAATAACACTATCAATGGATTGTTGGTTTGTGAATTACTAGTTGATATGGGTACAGAGGTTAATATTTTAACTCAAACTTAATGGGAAAAGATGAGGTGACCACCCTTGAAGCCTTCACATCTCATTATATTAATGGATAACAAAAACCAAGTGCATCTTATCAAGATATTAAAGGGCACCATTGTATATATCATGGGCACTAAGTTCCAAGCTAGATTCAAGGTCATTAAGTTGGCAGATGAAGACAATTATCTATCTCTCTTGGAAAGGCCATGGTGTTATGCTAAAAATGTAGACATGCACTTTAAGAAGTGCTACATGAATTTTGAGAATGGCAAGGAAAGGGTGGTGATCCCTCTATCAAGTGATCAAAGGCCCCCATATGTGGAGAGTATTGATCTCAAGGATGAGATCAACCACATTTATAACATCATATCATAAGGCACCAAAAATCTCAACCCTAATGACCAAGGCATGCTTGAATGGGAGGATAGATAATCAACCTCTGATATAGCTGATGTATCTTATGAGTGATGGACTGAATAGGCCTATGAAGTCACTGGTCAAAAGTTCCACTTAGTGTGCATATCCAAACCAATTCTAGCTAGGATAGGGTTGGTTAGGATGGAGTGCCCCAAGAATAAATGGGTTCTCCATGCCTAAAAAGTGGATAAAAAGGTGTTTTGGATAAGTAAAGGGAAGATTTCAGAATTCCCAAAGTATGAAAGGATCTAGCCCATAGAAATATATATCCATAATAATTAATCTTGCATCCTAAGGAGGTAGATCAAATGGGCACACTAGTGCATACCTTGAAATGCACTACTACTGACTATTTGGTAGTACAAAGACCTAACTTGCCATCTTGGCAAGATGTAAAGGTAGCCATATGCACTAGGCTTAGAAAAAGTAATGAATATTTGGACATACCCACCTACTTATGTAATTCACACCTAATCATGCATGTACAGCTATGTCAATAAACTTGGACTATCTATGATGAGAACATGTCAAAAGTTCTATGGGTGCATGCCTTTTATAGGACCTAAAAAAACATGGACATAAGCATGGTACATTATCAATGAGACATGCCACAAGACAAGAAACTGGGAGATACTCAAGGAAAGGTTCATGTAGGCTTTCTCCTTTTCTTCATAGAAATTAGAGCTACTGGAGCTAATGTAAGTCATCTACAAGGTAGTGTTTGAGGACACCACCATCCTAGAAGATTGCCTTATGTAAATGTTCAAGGAGAAAGGACTAGCACTCTCGATATTATTTGAATAGATGACACTCATGAGTGACTCTAGTAAATAAGATGTTGAGACTTGGAAAGAGTGAAATTGGAAGGCTCTAATAGGAAGGTAAAAACTTGTGCACCTTGTGAATGATAATGTCCTAGATGAAGATGATTTTATGCATCAAAATAAAAAAATTGGGGGGACAAATCAAGTAGAGGATTCTCATCAGGATAAAAATGAACCCTACTACATGCCACTTAATACCACTAAAGTAGACATCAACATAGAGGGTGAGCCAGAGATTACCACTATAGGTGTTTACTAGTCTAACATAGAGATGGTGTGAATTATAGACCTCTTGAATAAATTTTAGGACTTATTCCCACATAGCTATCAACACATGAAGGGCACCCACCCATCCCTTAGTAGAATGATCATCAACCTGGTGGACAACATGAGGCTAGTCAATAAGTGCCCATATCAAATGAATCCCAATCTTCATACCAAGTTAAAAATGGGTATTGATAGAATGATGGTAACTAGTGTTATCTACTTAGTACAAGAATATAAATGGGTAAGCTTGATGGTCATCATCATCAAGAAGGATGGGTTCATATAGATATACATTGATTATAAGATGTTTAACATCGATTACATCAATGATCCATTCCTAACCCCATTCACTGACAAGGTCTTAGATGGATTCATAAAATACAAAATTTGTACTTTCATTGATGGATTTTTAAACTACCATCAGGTTTAGATTGAGAAAGATAACCCTAAAATAACCTTTGAAAGTGAATATGATTGTAGGTGGTTATTTTCCTTATAATGTGATGCCCTTTGGACTTAATAATGAGCTAACCATATTCTCCAAGGTAGTAATCACTACTTTCAAGGACTTTATCCATAAGTTCCTCCAAGTGTATCTCAATGACTAGACTATGTATGGTCTTGTAAAAGATTGTTATGACATTTTGTGCATCATGATTAAGAGGTGAAGGTAGTTATAGATCTATTTAAATTTGAATAAGTGAATCTTAAAAAATCCATTTGGGACATTTATTGGGAACATCATGTACAAGGATGGTTTGGTTGTTCATTTTATGAAGATAGAAATCATAATCCACCTCTAGACTACCTTAATACAGAAGGAAGTTTACACCTTTCTAGGCTATTACGGCTACTACAAGAAGTTCATTTAGAGTTACGCCAAGATCATAGTGCCTATATAAGATCTCTTGCATAAGGATGGCCCATTATACTAGGGTGAGGTCCAAGAGGGAGCTTTTGAAACACTAAAGTTAAATCTGGCTAACATGCCAATTCTACACTTTCTAGACTAGACTACTCCTTTCGATATCAACATTGATGCTTTAGGATCTATCATTAGCACCATATTAGCACACCCAAGTGAAGGCAATTTGGACCACCCCATCTCATTTTAAAGTAATAAATTGACACATGTGGATCCAAATTACACCACCACCAAGTACAAGGTATTGGTGATGGTCTATGCCTTATAAAAATTTAGGTAATACCTATGAGGAACCCCATTCATCTTTTTCATAGATCATGAGATGCTTAAGTACCTTATGAACAAGCATATTTTATATGGGCACATATGTAGATGGATTTTTCTCTTCTAGGAGTTCTAGTTGTCCATTGTAGTTAAACTTGGGAAGTAGAACCTAGGGCCAAACCATTTATACCATAGCAACTCTGGTGATGTAGTGACACTAATTGAGGATGATATGTTAGACATATAAATATATTGAGTCTAACATGTCCATAAATACTTGGAAATGATTATTTCTTTATTAACATCTAGTCTTACACCCTACACCTTGTTTACTAAGTAGAAGAAATAACTTACAGTCTGCATTACCCCTTTTTAGATCACTAAGGGGGAGATGTACAAACTAAGTAGGGATAAAGTCCTATGTCAGTGTGTTTTAGAACATGAATATAACTCCATCTTATCAAAATCACATGAAGGGATCACAAGAGGACATTACATTGGAGATGTAATGGTGGATAAGGTATTAGAGTTAGGCTTGTGATGACCAATATTATTCTAGAATTCAAAGGAGTATACTAAGGCATGTGATGTATGCCATTACACTAAGAAGCCCAAACCTCAGGATAAGATTCCCCCCATCCTTATTCTTTCCCAGGTACCATTCAAAAAATGGGCCATTAAATTTTATGGGCCAATCACTTTGATGGGCTAATCACTCTCACAACTTGTGACATAGGTGATAGATATATTTTAGTGACCAATGACTATTTCACCAAGTGGGTTGATGTCATGCCAATCAAAGACTACATATCTATGATATCCATGCACTTTATATGAGAGAACATCATAAATTGATATGGTTATCTATTGATTCTGACTAGAGATAAGGGTACTTATTTCATAAATGAGATGGTGCACATATTTTTCACTAAGTACCTAGTGGTGCACCACAAGACCACCCCTATCATCCCCAAGCCAACAACATAACTAAAGCCTTTAATAATATTATAGGAATGTGCTTGATGATGATATGTGATCTTGGTTTCAAGGATTAGGATGATCATGTATCAATAGTATTATGGGTGTACCATATGACCTAAAATCACTTTAATAAGCCTACACCATTTTAACATGTGTTTAACACTGAAGTAGTTATACCAATGGAATTCATGGTACCCTCCTTATGTGTTTAAGAATCATTAAATGCAAGGTTGGAAGACTTGGAGAGCTTGAATGAGAAATGCACTCAAGCCAAGTGGAGTTATCAGATTAAAAAGGCATGCTAGAATCACTAGCATGACAAGTATATCAAGCATAAGGAGATGACTGAAGGAACATTAGTTTTGATATATGATTATAAGTACTTTAGGTACCCAAGAAAGTTTAAATTCTAGTGTATGGGCCCTTACATCATCCACCACATATTGTAAACATGTGTATGCAATATGTGCATGTCATTTGGTGATATGTTCCCTAGGCATTTCAATGGAAACCAACTAAAGACATATAGGTAGTGGGATAGTACTTGCACCATGGAAATTATAAATTTTTGGTCACTAGTTGGTTTGAGTTGAGTTGATCAAAATAAAGTTTAGTTCAAATTAAACCATCTTTTTCTTAGTTTTTTTTCCTTCTATAGTGTGCAGAGGTAGTGAGTGATGTGAGATGGCCACAAGAACTTATGTGTTAATACTTAACACATAATTCTAATCGAGTGAGTTGAGCATTTATGCCTTATCAATGCATGAGGATAGACATCTAACTAGTGGGCACTTGAAACTTACCAAGCATAAGTAGAAGTAGCAAAAGAGATAGTTACACAAGAGTAATAGTGTAGGGCACTTGGCCCAAGAATGAACAACTATAGTGTTACTTTTTCACCAAAATTACAAGAAGGCACATCAATTGACCTAGTGTTAGAGAGCTAAGAGTCAAATGAAGATGTTTAATATAGTTGAGTGCATGATAAAAAGTGAAAATGCTTAGCTTGGTTGAGTATAAGGCAGACTAAAGATGCATAATCTAATAGTGCATAAGAGAATGTAAAGAAAAGCAAAGAGTTGGAGGGCTAGCATAAGGGATTTATATGGGGTATGATAGGCTAAGGAAAGATGACATGTAAGAAATCAACCAAGAGAGATAAGTGTGTTTTAAATAGGAGTGCATCTAGAAGATAGTTTAACTAAGGAGGAATAATCTCACACATGTGGGGTGTTATACCCAAGTTACCACAAGGAAGGCAAAGGTTACATCAAAGGATACTGATACATAAGGAAGTTGTCTAAGAAAGTTAACAACCACCCAGAAAGGAGTAATATGTGAGTATTTAATCCACATGTCACTTCATTGAAATATCCATTAGGAGTATTTAATGAGGTGGTGGTAGAAGTAGTGGCATAAATATATGCATTTAATGTGTACAAGATAATAGACTTTTGAATATCTCATATATTTTTTTTCTTTTTAAGAAATCAAAGTGCCTACACCATTACACCTACAGTAATAATGGTAGTTAATAAATTAAGGGTATAAAATGGTAAATGGTAGACTAGCTTAGGTTACCAAGTTTAATCTAACTCTAATACTTAGTGAAAACCTAGCAAGAATCCAGAGAGCCAAAGAAGAAAAACATTGCCATAGTGAGCAATTGAGTGATCCAGGCACCTATAGTGAATGGAAACATAGAGATAAAGAGTGCATTCATAGTGAAGACTAATGTGAAGGATAGAAGAGAGAATATTGTGTGGAGAATAAATTTGAACCAAAAAGTTGTAACCTAGGCCATTATTAATGGTCAACAAAGCTTGGAGTTGAATATATAGACAAATATCTCAGAACTATAGAAACACCAATCACCATTAGAGGTTTTAACAAGCCACTTATATTTAGATTCAACAAAAATAGACTCAATATGGTAAATAAATGAAAGGCATCAAGATCCATACAGGTTAAATAAGAACCCATGAGGGTTAAGATTATAGAATTAATGGACACCAAAACTAGGCATAACTGATTGAGATAGTTACATCATGGACATTGATACTAAGACACTGACCAATATGTCATACTAGTATATGTAATATCCCCTAGAGATTTAGGTTGGGGAGAGTTGACACTCTTTTATATATAACTTTTACTAAAAGAGTATAAACATCAGATGTTGAGTCATTTCTAATATTTGGCATACGATTGGATGGTAGATATAGGGTGTAAGACCTTAAAAGGTGATGCCTTATTTGATGTATCAATTCAAGATAAGTTAAAAGATACTAGTGTAACTTATCTCTATACTTCATAGGTTATTGCATGAAGATATCTACACAAATGATCAAAAGGATAACTAGGCTCCCAGATGCTAGTAGAGACATCCATCAATTGATGGATGATGATGAATAATTAGATTACATCATGAAGCTCCTCAATTACTTCAAGGGGATATTTTTGTTCCAAATTATCAAGTGTGAGGACCCTAAAATAAGGGTGGTAGTACACTTTATGATACCTAAGTTGTGTCTTAATAGTCAGTGGATAGATGTGTCTAAGGTGTACCTCTATGTTACATATCATATGGTGCAATGCATATAGTTTAATATCACATAGTTCATTCTATAAGATTTGATCAAGAATTCATTGGAATGTGAAAACACCAAGGGGACCTTCAGGTGGGGCTCCATCCTCATCTTGATCATTATGGAAGAGATCAAGATCCTAGATGGAAGTGAAGATAATCTATGGGTGTTCCTAAAACACCAAAAATCCCCAACATAAAAGTATAAGGATTACACTTACCCCACCACCTTCAACCTCAAGTACAAGACATGCATAATTTAATAGTGTGAGAAGTACATTGAAGCCTTTAGACTGGAGTGGTACATTCCCTCGGGGCTTCCCCAAAGTATGTTTAGGATAACAAATTTTACCATGATGCAACACTAGTACATCATATACTTGGTACTAAAGGATGGGAATGGGTTAGGATGGTTGAATATCCCCTTTAAATTTTTGGAAAAATACTTCAAGGATGTGATACACATGATCTTGATTATGTAGCAGATGGGCATTCTAGTTAAGAAACTAGATGTAAAAAGAAGGAAGTTGAGCCACATGTTTCCCTATACAGATGGAAGAGTTATAGAAGATGAAGAATATACCTTGGATTGAATAGACATCAATGAAATTCAAGAGGTGACCATCCTTGGATTCATCCATAGACTTTCCTATGAGATGAAGCCAAGAAAGAAGAATTCTAGCATTAGGTTAAGCATTGAGCATAAAGACAACTCCTTAATCTAGATCGAGGAGGAAGGAACCCCAATTCCCACCAAGAAGAAAATTCTCCCTAGAAAAAGAGAGGGGAAACTTTGGAAGAGATAGAGGAGTACCTAAATCTCAAAATTACTTCATAAAAAGAGGCATCCTACTTAGGCTCTTATAAGAAGTGCATAAAGTTTGCAATGAAGACCTACCCTAATGTAAGGAAGAATAAAGAGAAGGCCTAGATTTTAGTGACTAAGATAGTTCTCTTTGATGTAGAAGAGGAGTTGGAGGAAGAGGATTTTGAAAAAGAATAAGAAGGTGTGATAGGCATGTATATTGTGCCGAAGGATGTGGAATCATCATCAAGTGAAGGGACCCCTCCCCACCACCTTAGACTAAGCTTCAGAAATGATGGTGGAGACTAAGGAAACTTGGCTATAGTGAATCTAAAATATAAAGGGTGTAAGATATGTGAGAGAAAAAAGAATAAATGACTAAAGTATGAGTATTGAAGGAAGTCATTGATATAGTGAGGCTAAGGAGTAGATAAAAGAGGAGGAACACAAGGTGTTGATGTAAGAAGGAAGCTAAGAAAGAGAAAAGGGAAAGGATCCTGAGGAGGAAACCTAATCAGGCACACTAATAGAAGATGAACTATAGTGTTAGTGGAAGGACATGGTTCTTGACCAAGCACATATTGATGTGGTGCTAAAATTACACCATAGGCATGAGGAGATGAAAGCCAAGGGCATGTCCTAAGCTGAGATCAATCAACTAGAGGCTAAGTAAATAAAGGATAAATAAAATAAGTGTAAGGTGTAAGCCACCCAAAATAAGGATAAAATAGAAAAGGCTAAGAAGGAATGGGTAGAAAGAAAGGCCAAGGAAGAGAAGGTCAGGGAAAAGGAAAGAGAGGAAGAAGCAACCCAGGTAGAAAGGGCTAGGATGTTTAAAGAGAAAGAGGAGAAGAAGGTCATCATAATTATGAGAACAAATAAAGAGGAAACACCAAAAAAGACTCCAAGTGTCCCCACCAGTATAATAGAAGAGGATACATAATAGGTACACCTCAGTTTTGAATAGGCTCTTAAAGGTAAATAAGGTGATACTAGCACCTTGGAGAATAAAATAGAGAGGGAGGTCAAGGCCCTATTAGGGTGAGAAGAAGAGAAAGATGACACAATGCAATTTTATACGATAGAGACACTACAAGGGAAAATAGATGAAGGGTAAAATTCCACATAATAAAACTTACAAAAAGAACATGACGACAAGCTAAGAATTAAAGAAAGAGAAAGAGAAGAGCAAAAAGAAGAGGATTAAGAAGTAGAAAAAGTTGAAGAATAAGAAAACTAGCAAAAGCAATAGTACCAACACTAAGAAGGAAGAGGAGTTGGGCAAGGATGAAGAATATGAGTTGAGAAATAGGGAAAGGGCATAATAGGGCTTCAAAGATGATGATTAATTATACATGATGCAATGCATGCATCCAAAAAATTTCATGTCATGTTTCATGGGAACTATTTTGCTACAGGGTCGAGCTTGGATTTGAGCTTCTGATTAAATTAATCTGGAGTGCCAAGAAGCTAGAAGAAGGGCATGAATACCAACTCCTCAATCCTCATGATATGAACCTAGTGCACTCAACCAATGCTCTGATCAAGATGGCATCTTCATTAACACACAAGAACATCATAAATGATGCTTATGCATATAGCTATAAGAAGGTAACAAAAAAAGCTAAGAAATAGCTTAAGGTAACTAAGTTCAAGCTCAAGAAGTTAGTTGAGTGCATAGAAAATGTGGAGCCATCCCTCTTGGATGGTGTGGATACCTTGGAAGAAAGTGAATTTGACCATGTTTTCATGCTTGTGAAGTAAATTCTCCTTAGAATAAGGATGACACTAAAGGAGCAAGAATACCACTATGAGCCCCTAAAGGTGTTGAAAAAGAAGCTAGACATGGTCAAAGACCTCTTCTCTAGACTCAAAGAGGGCATGGAGGAATTAGATGCTATATTTTTTAACTTCACCAACTAGGAAGTAGTAATTGATGTGTGTCTTAATAAGGCAAATGAGGAAAATGATGTTTTATTTCAACACTGCATGGTAACTAGGACTTAATGCATTTAAGTAATAGTTAAGGTCAACTCCTTAAGCTCCCAACTAAAGATATAGGAATAACACTTGGAGGTTGTCTTCTACACCTTCTAGACAAAGGATAGTGAGTAGGGGAAGATCTTGAATGGTGGGGTGAAACACACAAAAAACTATTGAAGTAGGGTGCACTTGAGTTTTGGACACCTAAGGCATTAAAAGACTAGTTTATGATGGAATAGTAATTTTTTATGGGATAATGTTCAACCCCCTTTCATGGTAATTATATGGACCATTCCAATAGGACCTATCTCATCACAAGGTAACCTTTGGATTGGTTGCTCCCCTTTTATACATTTTAGTGCCATTTAGAGGAGTCCTTCAAGATTCTACACCAACTTGTAGGTAGTTGTATGGTGCCAACTTTTATGGGACATCCCTACCAAGACTTGTGTGTGGTAGCTCAAGAAGCATGGATGTTGAAGACTGGAGTAGGAGAGAGAGTGACCCCATGAGGATATCTCAATATATGGTCTGTGATCATCCAAATTTGGTAGTGTAGTGTAGTTAGAAGACTCACAATAACTAATCATTCGGCACATGACCATCTAACCTAGAAGGAGAAACCTAATCACCTATAAAAGAAGACTCACATTTGAAGATCAAGGGAGAGGCAACCAAGGAAACAAATCTATAGAAAAATTAGGAGTGAACCTAAGTATTTTCATGTTTCATGAGATGGATTATACATTTTTATGTATATCCAAATCTTTTAAGTGAGACCCTAAGCATGGGTAGTGATAGGAAAGAGTTATTCTCTATTTTATATATTGAACTATATATGATGAATTGTGAGATTAATGAAGAATGTTGGTGATTGATTAATGTGTTAATTCTTGTAGTTTAGATAACATAGTAATATACTTATGACTTATTTGGTAATAGTAATGATTTAGTTCCTTACATGAATGTATTGTGATATGGATGTTCAACCTTGGTTGTTAATGATATCCTTGTGCCATCTAATGACTTTGGCCCATCTAAAATAGACTTAGTGTGGGAATCAAAATATAAAGATACTCTTAGACCTATTCTAAGAATTTTACCTTGAATTATGAGCCATTAAACTCAATCCATCCCCATGACTTGTTTAATAAATTGAAATACCCTATGCTAGCCATTCTCTCAACTTATGCCACTAAGAGCCCTGCCTAGCCAGTTATGGACTTATACCTTAGGACCTATGTCCTCAAGAAGACTTGCACCTAATTAACTTCCATTAAATATCCTAGTTTTGGTAGGCCACCTGAATCTATCTTACCTATGACTAAGCCCCTGTGAATCCCAAGTTATGATATGTTTCAACTATCCCAATGTTGGCCAAGTCACTTCATTGTTTCACTTTAAGTGAGCATATAAGGCTTGCACCTTAAGTGAAACTGATTCTAGTGCCATAATGTTATTAAATGTTATATACCATACCTTTCTATATTCATGCCTATCTCTACCAAGTCTAGAACCAACCTGGTTTGAGAGCTAACTGCATGACTAAGTGCAAAAGCCAACCTAGTGAACTTTTCTACAAAAATGTTTCAAAACTAAGGCATAGGATGAACAAAATAAGTTTCTTATTAGTCTTGTATTTGGTATTGGTAGTAATGGAAGTAGTTTGAGTTTTAGTGGATGAAGTCATAGGCAATCCTAATTGGGTAAAAGATACATGCAATTGGGCACTAGTGAGTGTTCCCCTAGTTTTATTAAAATTTAATTTATTGGACATAGGGGGAGTATGGGAAATTACAACTAAAATAATGGGTGGGGAGGAAAAAATAATGAGAGAAATACAAACAAAAATAATTGAATCAATGTTCCCCATAGTAGAAGTAATGGGACTAGATGAAATAATAGCAACACTAGAAATAGTAGGGGCTGAGGAGTTTAAAGTAGTACTAGAAACAAAAGGATTCAATGACATAAAATTAGTAGGA
>JARHVA010004498.1:55000-207500 GCA_037957365.1 Torreya grandis
CATGATGGTAAGTTGATCAAAGGACATAAATATTATGAAAATTAGTTGTTATACATTGAAGGTGCCAATGAAGATGAAGAATATTTTTAAGCCTCACCCCACTATCTCATTTCTTATAATTGTTTTATTAGTACCCTAAAAATATTAAGGTTGTGGTTTTCCTCAAGAAATAAAAGTTGACAATGTTGATTAAATAAGGGAGTATGCACAAATTCATTAACCATAAGTTGGATACTCATTTGAACTATTTCATTTAACTAGTTCCATAATTTTAGGTTATGATTTGAAATGGTGGCACAATAAATTATTCAGAGAAATTCCATTGTATTAATCTTGATATGGGAGATCGCATTCTAGATTATACTATGTTATTTTATTCTCATGGGTGGGGTTTAAATTATTTTGGGATTACAATGGCTCATAACTTTGGGAACCATTAAGATGAATTTCCAAGAATTTTTCATGTCATTTCATTATGAAGGTATGAAATTTAAACTACATGTATCATGCTAAAATATCAAAAAATGGTTATTTCTCATTATATGGCAAAGATTTTTAAAAAGGGGTTGAAGTATTTATAGTGTGATTATTTTCCATAAAATTTCAACCAAATAATTTGTCTACATATCATAATCTAGACATGATTCTTTATTACCACCCAATTATTTTTGGTTCCATGTAAAAAAGAAAACCACCAAGAGGAGAACATAATCATGTCATAATATTTCTACCATGTATTAGACCACCAAACATCATAACATATATGTATCCATATACCCAAGAGAGTGAAATTGAAAAAATCGTACATGAGATGCTAAAGGAATGCATTATCATACATAGCCAAATTAAACACTTTTCCCTAGAGGTCATGTTTCATAATAAGTATTAAACTTGGAGGATGTTCTTAGACTATAGATATATTAACAAGTACACCATCAAATATATGTTACATATTCTAATAATTGATGATTATTAGATCAATTAGATGGTGGTGTTTATTTTACCAAACTAGATTTTCACCATAAGTATCATCAAATTCAGATCAGAGATGAGGATATACCAAAAATAAGTTTAATAACTCATGAAGGCCATTATGAGTTTATGGTCATGACTTTTGGTCTCAAAAAATAATGATATATATTTTGAAGTTTGATGAATATTATTTTTAAGAATTTTTGGAGGATGTTTGTAATTTTTTAATGACATCCTAATATATATGAAAACATGGGAAAAACATTTGAAGTATGTGAAACATGTAATGCTAGTTTTGGAACAACATCAGCTTTATTTCAAACTTTAAAATTTGATTTTGGATTCTAATGTGTGGATTACTTGGGTCAAATTATTTCACATGAATTATTCAAATTCTATTGTAAGAAGATCAAAACTATGATAGAGTGGCAAGTTCCAAAGAGCATGAATATAATATCAAATCTATGATGAAGTGGCAACTTCCAAAGACCTTAAATAACCTTTATGTAATTTTGGGGCTAATAGGTTACTATTAAAAATTATGGTATGATAACATCTCCATTGACAACCTTGTTAGAGAGAGAATCCTTATATTGAAATGAAATAACTACCAAGGTATTTGAGAAGCTAAAATGTGTTATGTGTACAATTTAAATGTGTTTAGAAACATTTTTATTTAGTTTTATGGATTATGATATGGCATTGATGAATTACTAATGTAATAATGAATACCCTTTGCATTTTAGAGTTATTAACTCAAGGGAAAAAACAAGCTCAAACCAATTTGTGAGAAATAAATGATGGTTATTCTTCATGTAGTCAATCAATTAAAAAAACTATCTAATGGGTAGACAGTTTAAGTCTAAGAGTGATCATGATAGTTTAAAATATATTTTTATTTATTTATATTTTAAATTAAAAAAAAATTGTTTGACTAAAATGTTTGGGTATGACATTAAAATATTCTATAAGAAAAGAAAAGAGAAGGTACCAAATGCATTATCTAGGAGGTATGAATTAGTTCAAGAATTGTTATGCTTAATGACCATTTGGTATGTATATTGGTTAGAAGAGGAAATATGTGAATGGAAGAATGATAAGGATACACATTTTATTATCCATAATATTTATCATGGTTATAATTTCTCTAAGAAATTTTAGAGGAAATAAAATTCATTATGGTATAAAAATAAATTATACCTATGTAATAATTGTATCCTCAAACACAAGATCCTTCAAGAATTTTATGAATATTCAATATGGGGCATTCAATATTTTTGAAAACATTTAATAGAATCAAGCATTATTTATTTTGGAAAGGAAACAAAGGGGATTTACACAAATAATTAGTCAAATGCATGATGTGTAAATAAAATAAAGGTGAAACATTTAAGAAACTAGGTCTTATGTAGCCTTTATCCATCCCTATCTAGAGGTGGGAGAAGGTTTTCATGGATTTAATAAAAGGGTTGTCATCATTTTAAGGTATAACTATCATCATGGTAATTTTATATAGGCTCATAAAATATTATTATTTTTATTCTATGTCATAATTATTTGTAGCTAGTACAGTAATTATTGCTTTTTTCAACACAATTAAAAAGTTGCATTGTACTCCCAATATCATTATAAGTAATCATGATCCCATATTTAATAGTAATTTTTGGGCTGAGTTATTTACATCTTTGGGTACGTATTAGGATCATATCTCATCATATCATCCTCAATATGGTGGTAAAACATAGGTGGTAAACAAATTCATAGAAGATAATATTTATTTTTTGGTGTCAGATAAAAGTTAAAGATTGGTTCATTAGATGCCACTAGTATAATGATGATATAACATTTAATTCCATACCTTTTACAAAATGTCTCCACTTTTTGAAATCTATGTTTATCATTCCCCATCCATCAATTCATCCTTGAAGGTGTATCCCAAGGTTCAATTTAATGAATAAAACATTCAACATAAACATGAGGTACTATCTAGTCTGAGAGAGAATATAAAAATAGAACATAATCAAACTAATTAACATTCATATCAACACCACATTAAGATGAATTTTTGACATACTTTATTGGGTTTTTATGCATTTTTATTCATGTATTAAAATGTATCTAAAGTGACAAAAAATGATAAATATTTTCTCCTATGTATTATGTCCCGTATCAAATCTTGGAAAAAATTGATAGTATGGGATACAAGCTATAATTTCCTATTATAATTATATATTACACCCTTTTGGTAGTAGTTTTTCATACCTACCTCATCTATCTAATACAATAGGATCACCTTTAGGTATGGGTAGCCTAGTTGGTGAGGTAAACCTCTAGTTTTGGGGATAACTCCCCTAATGCATCATCGATTGACTCAATTCATAAGCCTACACACTTGTTGATGAAAAGGGATATAAAATTAATTAAAAAAACTTAATATATGTGAGGTAATACACCAACATGTTATTTGCACTCTATTTTTACTTTCAATAACACTTGTGAACAAGACAAGGAATAGTGATTAGATCATTATCTCTAAATGACTCCTAAGCATCAATGCTTCACATGGAGGCTATACTAGATGATTAAAATTTTAGGATAGTGAATGGAAGTTATATTTTTATGACACTACCAATCATATTCTACTCCAAGAAAAATCACCAACACTCTCACACACCATATGACTTATTTAGGACAATTTTCTAACAACTAGGTGAGAATAAGGACTTGTAAAGGAAGATAAGAGTCAACAATTATGAAAATAAACAAGTATGAAACACACTAATATATCATATATAATTTTGATATTCCTTATATTTATTCAAAATGTTTACAAGATACAATTTGGGTAACATTTTTTCATACCTAGTTAAGGGATGCCTATAATGGCCTTTTTCTCAATTTATATAAAAAGAGAAGGGGAGATAAGGGAATATATCATGGAAGTGTGGAGGGGGTTCCATGATGATCCTAATTTTCTCAAAAATTAGTTATTAACATGAATAAGGATTAGTAACATCTCCTTGACCTCTCATTTTAACTACCTTGGCTACATAATGGGTTTCAATGAGAGTATAACATAGGAAATGGTCTAGTGGAGTCTCTTTAAATTTTGGTTAACCCTATTAAAAGCATGATCACCCCAACATATTTAACCACTTCCTTTTCATTTAGTTATATTGGTGGCATTATGATCTATTTGGCTTCCATGAAGCATTAAATAGCCTATATATCTCTTTTTTGCATGCCAATAAGGCTTAAAATTTTGATCTATCCTCCATAATGGACATGAAATGTTCTTCATCACCTCCATAAATCAATTAAAGTATATTTACAGCCCTAAATTTACTCCCTTAACATATCTCTACACCAATATACATCTCCCTTAATTGACCAAATAGACCTACTAAGTAACTAGGCTTATTCACTCGATGTTAGTTGCTTGGATGGCCATGAGAATTGCATGGAACATTAAGAATTGGTATGTGAGAATGTTTCAGGTCTAAAAAATCATATCACACCATTACTTATGTATTTTAAATAGTTCACACCTAAAACTCTCTCTCATTTAGGTGACTAGGACATCTTTCACTAGCACTTCTAGACTACCTCCTTAGTACATGATTTAAAAATCATTTTAGGAGGGGATTAGATTATTTTATGGCCTAATATAGTGTAATAAACTTCATACAATACTCTTGAATTATATACAAATGTTCATCTAGTTATATACCTTGGATTCATCACTAAATCTTGTAAAAATAGGGTACCTAATGCATACATACAACTATCCATAAAAATTAATGCTATGAATATGAACTTATTAGAGTGAAAAATATGTCTCATGTGTCTCCTAAGCTATAACAAGGCATTTGGATGCATTTACATCTAGTTTTCCTCCATTGGTTTCTTATTAGGGTTTAGGAAGTTTAAATGACCTACCATATTAATGATAGTTCATAGAGCATAGGCCTTATATTGAAAATTTAGTGCCATGGATGTTGAGTCCATATACACCCTCAGAACTCCATAATATCTCCTAGTCTCATGCACCTTATATAGTGAGCTTTGAGTAAAAGTTGGTATCCTTTTATTGTTCACTAGGAATTCTAGGTGAACTAGTAGTGTTATAGATCATTCATAGATTTGATATCCTAAATGAAACTCTCTCTTCAATATTTATTAAATTAATAGTGGTACCTAACTTCCCCTAATATCACTCTACCACATTCATCTTTCCATTTAATATATGAGCATTTAAATTGATAGCTAGAAATGGTAGACTAGGGTGATGGAGCTTGAGATGAGTAGTTAAGCCAAATTGAACTTTAAGCTACATTATTGTACTTAAAACACATTCTTCAAGACCTATATTATCATCATATGTCTCTTCATGACCTTAATTATACTTGTGAAGTATGATTGTGTCACAAGGAGGATGTTGGGGTTTTGAGGCTTAAGGAGGGTTATACACCTTATAAGCCTACACTAAGCCTCAAGAATTTAAACAAAATATAGGTGTATTAGTGAGTTCAATGTCATATTACCACCATTTTATATCTAAATTAAACCTTTTACACGTATAATTATTTATTTTAACTCCCATCTTTATGATTCTCTCTTTTAAGTATGTCATGATCATCCTTAACCCAATTTGAGTGTTTGGATTAGTTGGTATTAGAGACCTGAGTGGTTTGAGTATCTATTTTACTTAATATTTATATGGTTGGGGTTTCATTTAATGTTATCTTATAGTTTTATAATACCTATTAAACTGGTTATCCCTCAATTCTACTATTAAAACTCACTTCACAATCATGCACATAGGTTTCTGTGTCATGGATGCTCAATCAGACCCAATCAACATTCTTAAACTTGATCTTAGTTTAGAGGTCCTAAGGATTGTAATAATTACATATATTACCATCAAATCAATATCTATATAATCAACAAATAAAATCACTTGGATGTGGTTAATTAGGCATCTTGAGGGAGAAACTAAAACCTAAGATCTCACAAAAACCTTAAACAATTATAATAAACCATTAACCCTAATAAAAGGCTTATGAAAGCATTTAGAGCTAGTTCATGGTTTTTTTTTCTTTAGATCCATAAATATACATATGTAAAACATCTATGAAACTTTAATAAAACACCATTTACATGTTCATTATCTTGAAGAAGGACTATCTTGAGAATGACTAGGTCATTCTTGGAACCTTGTTTCCTTCCTTCACATGGTAAGATTTGAAGAGTTTAAAGGGGTATGTTATGAAAAAATTGTGACCAAGTGATTCATGTGAGTAACCTATATTAAGACATGGATACTTTCATGGATCACTTATATTCTTTTCTCTTTCATGACAACAAACTTGCACATGACTGCACTATGACAACCAAGGGGAAACCTTTGTTTTTCTAACCTTGAAAGTACTATAAAAACCATGATAATATGGGTTCCAAACATTAAAAAAGACCTTATATACCTTTATCCATGCTTAAGTTATCACAACAAGATCAAAATTTTGATGAATCTTCCTATAGATGAGCTTATGGGGTTTGTAAAGGGCTTAAGACCACCTATAGGTCTTAGTGATTGTTTATAAAGATCAAGACCCTAATCTATAAAAAAATACCAATAATTTAATCACAATAGGGACCCCACATCTAGACAATATATTTGGTTTTGACTCCTATATGAACCATACCATCCATGCCAAAGTAACCCTTATGATCTTGGCAAGGGCTTGATGGAGATCTTGCTTCCACTTCTACCTTTCCCTACACATCTAAACAATGAATCTCTCTATAAGGAGTCTATAAGAGGCCTCAATGATGCATATGACCTTCTCCTAACCCTAACCATAATTTATGGGTCTGTATAAGTTTAGAAACACCTATAAAACATCATTTACCTACATTTTCTCATGTTTGATATCTTTAAATGCTATTGGTTGTCAAGAGGTGGGAAATTATGAGTCAAAAATGATTTTAAAATAGGGATTATGGGTGGAAGGAATGTTAAAAGTCATTTTTTCACATGTATGGGTCCTCTTAGTGGTGAATAAAAGCATTTTACTTCTAAAATAAGACCCTTTTTCATATGAAAACATTATATAATAACATTATGATGATAATAAGACCCCTTTAAATGCATTTTACCTTTGATAATGATCTAATGGTGTCCTAGTAGACACAATAATATTATCCACATGCTATGAATACCCTTTGAAGGCAATATGCATGATCCCAAGTAAAATATCAATTGAAAGTTAACTTAACATTTAATAAAATACAATAAAACATGCTAAGTATTACACAAGAGTCATCATTTTTCTTCAAATTGGCCCCTTCTCCTGAATTCTACCATCATTTATGCAAGTTTTTGGCATATTCATCTGAGCATATGACTAGTCATAACTTGCAGTGTGTTAGATCACATTTCATGATTATGTTTGAATCATAATAAGGTCTACCTTAAAGATTACTATACACTATTTTACATAGTTAACACAAAAATAACACTTGACATAAGTTTCAACAAGGTGAGAAGATGACCACCATGAAATTCCTTGACATAAGTACACCACTTGAACATCTTGCTTCTAACTTCCTAATGACAACTCACCTCCTCTAGCTATCAAGATACTATAAAATACATAATTAGGAGACCAAAATTAATCTTAGGTATTCATTAGGCATAGGTTGACCCTTTCTAATCCCAAAAGTAGAAAAAATTCAACGTCACTAGTGACTCTAAAGGGTTGTCCTTGATTTTGCTTTACAGGACCCAAGATTTCTTGCATAAGAATCATGACTCAATTGAGAGGCCTTTATGACTGGGTTGAGACTTCATTCTCAACACTTTTCATACCTTAAGGAATAAAATAAGATATAATGCACACAAAAATACACAAATGAACACAACAAAGACACACAACTAAGAAGCAATAAGATAACCAAATAAGAAACTAACAAAGCATGTGGCATAACATTTGGAAGAAAGGAGACCTAGACTATTATGTACAGGGTTAGTATGTTCTTATTAATAACAATATTCTAAAAAAACCCCATTGAAAAGGATAGTAAGTTCCTCAAAATTCAACCTAGATAACTAGAATGCATTGTACTCCTTGTAGCTTGTAATAATGTAAGGTCCACTCCATAGGCTATCAAACTTTGAGTGCTTACCTGGTTTAGCATAGTCTTCATCCCATTTGATCACAATATCACCTTATTAGAAGTTACTTAAATAATATCTATTTTCAATTGACCTCTTTAATTGATTTTTATGGGACCACATCACATGCATAAAATTATCTCTTATCTCTTCCAACTCTCTTAATTCATTCATCCTTACCTTCATGACATCATTGTCCATTAGTTCAAGTTGATGTGTGATTTCTAAGGTTGGTATCTCATGTGATATTGGAAACCTTGCCTCTTCACCATAGATAAGAAGGTATGGTGAATGGATAGTATCTATACTAGGAGTGATCCTGTTGGCCCACAAGTTTATCCTTATTTTAGTATGCCAATCCCTTTGATTTTGCTCCATAGTTCTCCTTATGACTATTTTTAGGTTCTTGTTGGTGGAGTCTATAAGTCCATCACCCTATGGATATTAGTTTGAGGAAGTGTTGAGGTATATTCCATAGTAAATAAACCATTCACTCACCCTTTCACTACTAAAATCTAGTGAATTATTTGATATTATGGTGGAGGGGATCACAAATCTAGTTATTAGGTTGCCATAGAACTCTAAAACTAAATTCTCATTTTTCTCTTTAAGGGATACTGCCTCCACCCACATAGTGATGTAGTTTATAGCAAGCAATACCCACTTATTTCCTACACTATATGGAGGGTGAATCATGCCTAAAACATATATTCCCTATTTCATGAAGGGATACTCAATTTGGATGGGTTTGAGGGGCAAGGAAGCTAGTCTTTATTTCCCAATGAATAAGGCACACTTTTGGCATCTCCTAACCCAAGCATGTGAGTCCTTGAACAAGATTAGAAAAAAATAGTCTACTCTTATGATCTTAGTTTTTTTAGTATTGGATACAAAGTGACTTCATATAGGCCCATCATAAAACTAATCTAGGAGCTTATCAACTTGGTTAGATTCTACACACCTTAATAACAGGATATCAAGATCCTTTTTAAAAATAAATCCATCAACCAATACATAATGGATTCATTTTATCCTATAATACCATATTATTATCCTATTTTTGCCTATATGACATTTTCCTATTTGAAACAATCTTATCATGTTTGGAGTCTAACTGGAGGATGATGTAGGTCCAACTTCTTGGTGATCACTTTACATTGACAAAATGACTTCTTTGTTCTCCTTCACATCTGCTTCCAAGTGTTCATATAGTCTTTTATCCCTTAACAACCTTGTGATCTTCACTTATATGTAATATTCCATGCATTTATTCAACTAATTTTCTCTCTTTTCACTCAATTCTTGGTTAAGAATGAAGTCCTTAATGATAGGGTGAACCACCATGACATAGATCTTGTTGTTGGATACCATGTGTCTAATTTTTTTGAGACCTATCATTAATACAAGTACATGATTTTCCATGTATGTATACCTCTACTCATATCCCTCTAATGATTAACTAAATAAATATATGGTTTTCTCAAGACCCTCACTATTTTGTTTCATTAGCATGGAAGAAATGAAGTCATTGGTTGAGAAGGCATACAAGAAGAAGTCTCTAGAGAAATAAAGATTGAAAAGAGTGGGTGCTTAGTAAATTGCATATTTTATGGCTTCAAATATTATCTTTCCTTATTTAGTATATATAAAGTCCTTATGTTTCTTTATCATGAAGGTTATAGGCCATACCAACTCACTGAACCTGGGGATAAACCTTCCCTAGTCCACTTGCATACATCATATATTTCATGTATATTTTATAAAAAAGGTAATTAGAAAAATATTTTATACACATAATAAGTTAAAATAAATATATGATGAGTGTAAACTCATTTTGGAACCAAATTAGATCCTTCAGACATGCACTAAAGGGTTATGAATAAGAGATATTAAGGATTATTTGATCATGTGCAAGATTTTGAATCATGAAAACACAATATGGTAAGATGAAGCTTCCCTGCAGTAACATCTATAATTAATTTAATGTTTAGATAAATTTTGTTTTTATTGGGAGGGGCATGCTATGTATCTAATATTTAGTGTGTCTAGGGTATGTGTAGCTACGTTGTGGATTACATACCTTTTGTATTATCTTGTTGCATTTATGTCCTTTATAAGGTTGGCCTATGGAATTAGCATGGATAAGTAGGGTATATATATGAGGTAATTTTTAATATTTCATGATCATATTTTTATTTATTATCTTATTATATTATTGTGGAGTTTGACACCTCAAAGTGGCCAAGTCATATTTATCAAGTATTATACTCTTCTATCAATTTTTGTTGTGGATATGCTTATTATTTTCTTAACTTTATAATATGTTATTCAATTTTTTGAAACATTTAATTAATTGCATTACATTATGACATAATTAATGTCTATTGTATGTGCAATATTTACCTTTGGTGACAATCAAACATATCTTTTATATGTGAACCTTGAACATTATTATAGGACATTATGTTTGTTGTGTAGTGTTCTTGTTGAGTTTGTTATGTTTAGTTATTACCATGATCCATATCATGTACTACTAACAAGCTAACATCTCTGAGCCTAGGTCTTAAGGGGAGCATGGTGAACATAATACATATGAAAGAACAACTAAAATTAAAATAATGATGAATCCCTTACCTTCCTTGAGAACTCCAAGTGATTAGTTTGTGGATTGATCAACTTGTACTCAAAAATTATTTGGAAATGGAGTTTGGCTATCTCATCTCCTTGGCACCATTGTTGGCTTGTGGCTTATGCTTGCTTGATGTCTTGGCTTATGATTTTGACATTATAAAATTATTACTTTAAATATTACTATAAATTATATATTATAACTTTACTCTATCTAATCTCTCCAAATGAAGAGACAAATGTTCATATTTATAGGTTTAGGAACTAACCCCAACTCAAGGTGAGTTATGGTGTAGTTCAAACATAACCTAAGTGAATTAATTAATCCCAGTAGAGTTAAAATATATCAAAACCTCATGATTTTCAATGAATAGGAATGGGTGAGATATTTTTAGATATTTCAAAAGGCTTGACAACTCACAAAAGGTAATTATGAAAAAGCTAGAATATTCTTGATTTTTGAGTTTTCTTTTTTAGAATTTCATTAATTACACATGGATAATTCAACTAGGATTTTAATTTGATTTATTATTATTAGGATTTTATCATTTTCAAGATTTTATTTAATTTTATGTGTGCGTCTGACCCACTTCATAGGTTTGTAGGCCAAATTGCATGTTGTATTGTCATAGGATGCTTAGAGATGAATCCATGAGAGGTTTTTGTTGATTACAATAAGATACCCCAATTAGGGATGTATCAATAGGATTATAATATTTAATTTATGATTCATAATCAAATTTAATATGTTTAATGATTCTTAGGCTTAATTTACAAAGGTTGGTAATAATCAGTCTAAAGTCCAATATGCATCCAATGGTAGCCAATTTTAGGTGTCTATAGTTTTCCCCTATTTGAGAAGATGTTTTGAAATACAGGCACAATAAGATCTTCTAAAATAATTAAAAATTAATGTATGCCTAAAAGAAGATAATGATTGAAAAAAAATCTATAAAAAATATTTGGTAAGCCTATAATGATGCCCCCTCAATGGAGTTGATGACATATGTTTGATGGATGATCCCTAAAAAAAAACAATAAGCATAATGAGATTAACCCATGACTGAGATTAATCCAATAGATAAAACAAATTTATGAATTTATTTGAAAAGTATTAATTTTCCCAAAGGTGATTATAATTAGTAATAATGGTTGGAATACTAATTTTCCCATAGACAGTTATAATGAATGGAAATGGCATATGCCTCAGTTAGGGTTGATGATTCAAATTAATGATTTTCCCATAGGTGGTTATAATAATTAAGATGACATATATTGATTAAATATATTTAATTGTGCCCTAGTAGGGTAGATTTGAAATCATAACTCAAGGATATAACATGTTGCATAGATTAAAGATGAGTGGGCACAAACATAGATGTGATGGTCTAATTACTAAAGAAGACACAAACAACCAGACACATGAGGATGCACAAAGAATGAAAGAGATGAATATAAGATTAATAATTAACCAATGTGAATGATTTGGTTGTACCTATCAATATGAATATGCCCATATTTATTATCATTGATACATCCATAATGGTCAAGGGGTTGATTTAATCAAAGGTAGGAGGATTTTGCATTGATACCAAGGAAAACTTCTATAGATCCATTTATTGTAAGACTTCTTGAGATTTATTTTTATATATCACATGAAAATATGCCTCATGATAGAACACCATGATATATTTTTTTTAATATGCATAAGGACTGACTCCCAGTCCAATAAATAATTGAAAATAATACACTAATGATAAAAATCATGATGACAATGTTGACATATAAATATAGATAGAATCAAGAATAATGCACAAGGAATCACCCAATGAATGCATATATACTGAGTCAAGGCATAGTAATAAAAGAAAATAAACAAGCATGCAAACAAACAAACAAAAAACACAAAAAATAAACAAATAGGAAAGTAAAAAAATAGAAAACAAATATATAGAAAGCATGAAAAAAAAAGTAATAGAGAGCATCCTGACAATGTATTTTCCCAAATAGGGTGGATTGAGGATGACTGATTAGGCTTAGGTAAGACAACAAATTTTGTATCTTGAATTTTTTTGAATATTTTTGAAATTTTCTAAGCATCTCAACCTAACTGTGAATTATGAGATACTAAATGGTCTAGCTCTCAAAATGGTGAGAGTTTTGGCTTAGGTTGATCACAAAATGGTGAGAGAATATGGAAAGGGGGACTAAGCTAACCTTGACATGAATTTTTCATAGCCTACATAGTCCTAAAATGACCTCAAGTCATAGTAACTCTACCCACACAAAAAGTTAGTGAGAATCGACTAGGTCACAAGTTTTAAAATTAAGGCCAAATGACAAGACAAATTAGAATAGTAATGGAAAGGTGATGTGGAAATGCATAATAAATTTGTTGTTCCTAATTTTCACATAGGAGGTTATAATTAACAATTCAAGTTGGACTAATAATTTTATGATAGGTAGTTATAGTCAATTACACCTTTCAAACATGAATAAAAGATAACTTCCCAGCTCCATTATCACACTAATTTCATAGACTATCTTTTAAAAATGAAATTATAAAATGGTTAAAACTAAATGAAAATCCCATAATGAAATTTTTGGGAAGAACCAAAGGAACAAAGATCAAAAAAGGTTGGGTAGGATGGCTAAAACTAGGCTTTGGTCTAATATAAATGGTATGGTAGGATGGTATAGGATATTTTTTAATATGATGCTGACATGAGAATTAGATAAAATGGTATGAGGGTTTCCCCCAAGTGTTAATATAAGGTAAAAAATAGGGTATGAAGCAATGATAAGGGAATGTCAAATGACAATGACTAGGCAAATGGAAAATGGAAAGATATGGATTTTTATTTTTGGCATGGGTATGATAAATGATTCTAGTGTTCCTACTGATGTGGAGATGCACATCCTAATCATAATATGACACAACCAGAATAATCAATAATGTAAAATTATAGTGCACACCTCTTATAAATAGTTTCTTTATCAAGAACTTGCCACAGTTTTCAACATAAATGATGTTTTTGTGATCTTTGTTGGTTGTTGATTTTATTTCCTCCAAACATCTAAATAAGATATATTTATAGCCTCTTAAAAGGAAAGTGCATCCATATATGGTAAATATGGATAAATATCAGATGATAGGTTTGATCTGGTGATGTAAAGGTGGATGATAATGGAATGTATAATGCTTAGAAAATAAATGAATATCAAGGGTTTTAGGCACACATAATGTTGTTGATTTTATATTTGACATAACTTTCGATGTGGTTAGGTCAAAGACTTTTAAATATGCTCTTGATAAGACCACTAGTTTGGGATTGAGAGTAGCTATCATATGATTAGGCTATAAAAATGGAAGTTATATGGATTTCACATTGATTTTATCTTCATCAAATAGTGAAGAACTATTATTCTCAACTGTTATTTTCACCAATGAAGTTGTCTTGATTATCCCATAGTACCTATGAGAATATTTCACTAAGTAAAATTTAATTTTGAATTTGATTATCTCTTGGTGCCTCTGAAAAGTTTCCACTAGAAGATGTTGATTTTGAACTTTGATTGTCCCCTTGTACCTCCAAAAAGGTTTCACTATGAGATTGTTCTTCTTTGACATGAATTCAGTATTACCCACCTGATATTATATAACTAATATGTCTCCATGGATGTATTTTAACAAGGTGGTATTCTATAGGTCCTAATCAACACTTGTGGGAGATAAAATGTTAATATAATGGCTATTCTAGTTGTCAATAACGGCATGTGGAATGGGGAGAGGCCTCATAATCCTCATAGAATATATTAGAACTTATGTCAAAACTAAATTAATCATCCTCAAAAATTATAGAGGGATAAAAAATATATTCAAATTTATCTATGAGGTATGTATAACCAATGTTATAACAATCATGAATGTATTCTAATTCTAAATCTGATTCTGACTCAAGGGACTATGAATCCAATGTTGAGATTGACATTGATTTTGATTTTGATGATAAATATGATGTTAGTTCAAGAATAAAACCTAAATTTAATGTTTATTCTTCATTTGGTGTGGATTTTACTATAATTATGTCTCATTTAATGTTTGTTATTGGATAATTAATAGCCTATGATGGCATAATGGGCTCCACAGAGGCTGGTTTTTCAAAGTGAGACTCCTCATCAATAGGTATAGGACTAGGAGGTGATTTATCATAGGATGAATAATCACAAATGGTTGGTAAATAAAAAATCTTGGTTTGGTTGTTTTTCTTTGCCTTGGTTTACAACAAATTATAAAATACCAATTTTGAATACAATTTGGTCCTCAAATGGTTGGCTCAATTAGAGAGGTAATGATTGGCTTGGTTGGGGCTAGACAATTATTAAGGATTTTTTAAAGTGGGTAATTATTGGGAATGGTTTAATAATGGCTATTAGTTGGATAATGATAGGGATTCATTGATCTTGATTGCTCACACAAGCTAAAGGATGAGGTCCTATAATGGTAATGGTATCATGGAGCTTTTTTCTCACACAAGCTAAAGGATGATGTCTTAGAATGGTAATGATAGGGTGTCATAGAGCTTGATTTATTTCATAATCCAAAATATGAGGTTTTATAAAGTTAATGTGAAGGCATTGTGAAGATTTGGTTCTCACACAAGCTAAGGGATAAGGTCTTAGAATGGTAATGATATTCTTTAGATGCAATGGATCTTGGTGGCTTGTGTAGTCCAAAGGAGGGTTATAGATATAGGTGGGGGATTGTGTAGTATCAAAAAGGTAATAATCATATGTCAACCTACCAAAATAAGATATCACCAAATCTGGTACTTGGCTTTGTTCCCTAGATTGAGGATTGTAAGAGGATAGGAATCCATCTCATAAACCACTTTTTCACCATAGGGGTCTCAAAAAAAGATAATTTGTGTGGCTCTTTTATCATAACTTGGATTGTATGTACCTCTACCATAATCATAAATATCTGTATCCACATCAATAATGAAAGATCCATAAAAGGTCTAGAGTTCTATAAAATCTAAAAAATGATTCCCAAAGAACAAATGGTTCAAATTTGGTCTGACTTGGTTTAGGAGAGATGTATCTCCAAAATGGTCTATTATAAAACTTGGTATAAAATAATCTAACACCAAATATATCACACACAAAATGTCAAGTGGATAAATAAAAATTGACATGCAAAAATATATAGATAAAGTGTTTCAAATAGGTTTAATCTAGGAAAATAAAAGTTACTAGGTCTTTGGCCAGACATGACATCAAAATCTAAGATAAAACAAGGGATGTGCTAGGAATTTTAGCCAACTATAGCATCAAAATCTAAAATTTAAATAAAGGTGATATTTTAATCTAACAAACTTGGAACACTTTGGCATATACTTGACATACAAAATTCAAACATGAACTTGGTTAGTTGGCATAAGGCATAAGGAAAACATCATATGAAGAGATAGGTTATTTTGTCCCAAATAAAAGGCACAAACTATAATGAAAACTAGGATCCTATAAATATACAAGCTAGACAAAAATTGAATGGCATAACAACACTATGCAAAGATCTAAGAAATAGTTTTCAAACTTGAGTAACGAATTAGCCTAAGTTGCATAACCCAAAACATAAAGATTGATTTCTAAATCCTAATTAAACAAGGCATTAAAAAAATAAATCAGTGTTTGAATTTGAACTTGGCAAGGTTAATTAAAAACTCAACTTAGGAAACTGGGTATCCTCAAATAAAGAACAAGCTAGATAAAATGGAATGGTATAAAAACACAAGATAAATATTTCAAAAGACATATAAGGAATTGGTTCTAAGAAATGACATTTGGCACAAAACAAACAAGTCTATCAAACAAGTTTGAGTAATGTAATGACATTATCATTCTCTAAAAATGTAAATAATGGTTGGTTTCAAGACTTAAAGGCATAAAACCTGAAATTATTTAGGTAGTGTAACATGACCCATTTCAA
This sequence comes from Torreya grandis, assembly GCA_037957365.1. NCBI lineage: Eukaryota > Viridiplantae > Streptophyta > Pinopsida > Cupressales > Taxaceae > Torreya > Torreya grandis. The sequence goes on from JARHVA010004498.1 coordinate 71,770, forward strand.
TCAAATGACATGTACACAAACAAGTTCAACAAAAGTTTTATGGCAAAAGGTGTGTAACAAAACGGCTAGCATAATTCCTCCACAAACAAAGAAGTGGCATACAAACAAAACTTAATATGATGTGGCATAATAGGTAAATGGTTTTAGACTTAAAAGACCCAGTAATAAAAGGATGAAATGACATAACATATAAATTTAATGTCCTAGATCCTATAATTGATAAGGTTGGTCAAATGAGGTTGACTAAAAGTATAGTTTTTGAATGTCTAAATTGATCCCAAGTGTCATTAACACTATCAAAGCATCATGTCAATTGAGTTCATACCAATTAAATTACTATGCAAGGGTCTATTACTTTGCATAAGAATTCCATCCATGAACTACTTAGTGGAATCCCCTAGTTAACTAGACGTAACTTGATTTTTTATTATGAAATGAAAGATTAGCCCATTAACCCCCTAGATCTCATAGTACGTGTACCCTAGTTTATATACCCCACCATGAAGTGGGGTTAAAACACTACTAAGAGATTAGACCCTAGGTCAATGCTTCCCTCAAAAACTCATGAAGAAGTTATGAATTCTCTTTACAATCCAAATTACATGAAAATAAAACTAAGTGGAAAGACTTTAGAGGTTGTTTTTAGATCACCCAAATCATGCAGGATTTGAGGAGATCTTATAAAAAATTCTTTCCAAGCCTTGGACTAGGCACAAATTTAAAGTGAAAAGGAACTTTTGGTCACCCAAGTTCCTTTTAGGGGATGGGGGGAGATCATACAAGCACTCTTCATTTTTCATAAATAAACAAACAAGTAACAAATAGTTATAAGAAATTTCAATCCAAGTGAATGTTAATTCGGTACACCAAATGAAATGTTTGATTAAGTTCTTTGGCCCCTTGGCTTATTTTCGAAAAAAAAAAAAAATTGATAGCACAAGCTAAGAAAAAATACCCGTGTTCATTTTAACCACTTAAAATCAGATGTTTAAGATTTATATAAATTTATTTTAAGGAACCAAAATGAAGTATTCAAGACTTAACAAATCTAGGTTCCTTTTAAGCACTAAAATAAAGTGTTCAAGACATAACAATTATTTTTAATACCAAAATGAAGTTTTCAAAAGTTAACTAAATTCATTTTAAACACCCACAATGAAATTTTCATTAGTCTAAACTTGAAAATTATTTTATTCATGCCTTGGACATGTAAAGGTTAGAGAGTTTCCCCCTACTTTGAAGCACTTTCAATGATGAACAAACAAGATTTAAAAACATATCTATTAGGTTTCTTGATTTTAACATGTAGAGACTGATATCAATCACGTATGACCAATGCCTATTACTAGGGAACTAATACCGATTGGTAATAGCCAATATCGATCGATAAGGACTGAGATCAGTTACCTATAAACGTAAAGGCAAAACCAACATGAGGTAAAAACATTAGTTAATAAATTTTTATATCAAAAAATCCACAAAACCTATAATGATATGATTAGGTATAGATTTTAAACATCAATGAAACCAAGAAATTACCAATAGGAATGCTAAAAAGATTTAAAATGCAAGTTTTGTAACCGTTTTCCCCTACACCCTGATTGATGATGGTCACCCAAAACCAATCTTGATTAGGTAGAACCAATGATGGTTAGGGACAACCAATTATGGTAAGACATAATTGATACCAATTATGTTTTATCGATGTTGGTCTCTATGTATATCCGAGTTAGCATAAAAATTAAAATTGTGACAAAAAAGAGCTAAAACTATAATTTTAAAGATATTCAAGCATTTATTTGAAAAGTTTGGAGTTGTATCTTGGTATCCTTGGTACATGGGGTACTTATAATCCCACCAAGCATTTCATTTATGATCATATGAATTTAAACAATAGAGAGGAGGTTATAACAAATGTTAGTTTCATAAAACAAAAATGAAATCAACACACTAACAAGCTAACTTCTCTAAGCCTAGATCTTAGGGAGAGCATGGTGAATAAAATACATATGAAATCATAATTAAAATTAAAATAATGATGAATCCATTACCTTCTTTGATAAATCCAAGGGATTAGTTTGTGGTTTGCTTAGCTTATGCTCAAAGAGGCTTTGACAATGGAGTTTGGCTATCTCCTTCTTTCCTTGGAACCATTGTTGGCTTGTGGATTATGATTTATTGATGTCCTATCTTATTATTTTGGTATTATAACATTATTTCTTATAATATTTATATAAAACTTTTAGTATAACTTTACTCTATCCAATCTCTCCAAATGAAGAGTTAAATGCTTGTATGTATAGGTTTAAGAACAAGCCCCTACTCAGGGTCAGTTAAGGTGTAGTTTAAATATGGAATGGGTTCAAACCTAACCTAAGTGAGTTAATGAACCCTATTAGAGTTAAAATGTGTCAAATTTTCATTATTTTTAATTAATATTCATGGGTGAGATATTTTTATATATTTACAAAGGCTTGACAACTCACAAAGGGTAATTATGAAAAAGCTACGATATTCTTGACTTTTTAATTTCCTTTTTTTTAGAATTTCATTAATTATAAATGAATAATTCAACTAGGATTTCAATTTGATTTAGAATTTTTATTAATTATGATTAGGATTTTATCATTTCCAATATTATATTTAATATTATGTGTGTACGTGCCCCACATAATAGGTCTATAGGCCAAATTACATGTTGTGTTGTCATAGAATGCTTAGAGATGAATCCATGAGAGGGTTTTATTTCTTATGGTAAGATACCCAGATTATGTATGTCTAAATGGTATAATAAGATTTTAAGGATGCTTCACAAGGAACTTTGGGACATATAATTATTCTCAGGCTTAAGTTGCAAAGGTTGGTAAGAATCAGTTTCAAGTTTGGTACGAAGCCATTGGTGGCCAATTTAAGGTGTCTACACATAACACATAACTTAGAGGTTCAGTTACCTCTAGAATTATGTATATAAATCTAGTATTGATTTCAATTAATTTCACATTTTGGGTTTATGAAAATTAACTAATTTAAATTTAGATTTCTACATCCCTTAATGGGTGTTATTTATTATATACAAGTGAACATTTAATTTGGAGATTTATTGCCTTCAAATTATCCATTGTTTAAGTGAAGGAAAAAATACTCTTATAAGTTATTTAAGGAATAAAAAACTATCCAATTATTCAAGGAAACATCATATTTAATAAAATTCACAAATAGCAGTATTGGTTTCACATATAAAGGTATAATTCTTCCTTGTTATTTTCAAATTAAAGTTACATTTATGTTTTTAGTTTCACACATATGACCATTAAATTATTTTTTATCATTATAGGATTTTCCATCAAACACCTTGAATTATTTTTATCTTCTCCTAATTTCAAAGTTTATTGTACATATTAAGTTATAATCTTCCCTTTAATATAGTAATTTCATTTCTAGACTATAGAGAGTGAGGAAAATGTAGACACCTAAATACAATCACAAATACTTAATTATTTAATGCTTTTTCATAGTTCAATATAATTAACTTATTCACTTATTATTTACCTATTTTACCCATTCATAATATCCTATGAACTTGCATGGACTGATTTCTCTCTTGAATTAATATCTCACACTTATTGAAATGTTCTCACTATTGAAAATACCCCTAAGAATTTGTTCAAAGAAATACAAAACCTAAAGCCACATGTTTCCAAAAAGAATAAAAACAATAAATATGGTACATTTCTATCTTTAGTCCTCTAATAATATTTTATTAAAATTAAAGCCTCCCTTTCTTTTTAAATTTGTGTTTTTAGGATTCCTAGTGTATGGTTTATACTTTTGGATTGTTAGAAAGGTATAGTAAAGAAATTGATTTCACCACCTAACAATTTCAATACAAAGGCATACTTACATTGTTACAAATTGAGCAAAGCATCCTTAATATTTATAATTATAATTATAATCACTTGAAGTAATCCCCTACTAATTATGAAGCTTGTTTTATCAAATTTACAGTAAAACATGATCATGTATTCAATCCATCCTTAGATACACTCATATAAGAAAAGCAACTAAATAAAAAAAAGCATTCTCCAAGTGGGAGGAATATGTGGGATTGAATTACATCTCCAAAGTATCAGACATGTAGGCAATATTAAATCATAGTGGGGGTGATTGGAGTCAACTCATCCCATTTACATTGCATTTATTACATGCCATACTAGGATTTGAACCTTTGAAAAGTTATTTGTAGGTCTTTCACACATTTTAAAAGGTTAAATATCATCATCTATACCCAGTTCAATTTTTAGAATGTTATCATTACCTAAGTTCCTATTTTTATCCAAAATTAAAGACCAGTCAACTCAATTCAAAAGTGGCAGTCAATCTTAACTCAAATAGGATGTTATTGACATTTATCACCTTAACTCATAGTTTTTAAGCACTTGTAGAGTGTGTTCATATTTTCATTAGTTATACATATGTCAATCAACATGCTAGATATAATATTAAAACAACTAGTTTTCCATATTTCATTTCATAGTTAGTATTATTTTTTCCAATTACACTTTGTCAAATTTAGAGTTTGATTTCATTTATACTTGACATAACTCAAACTCCAACTTTTTGATTTATTTCATTCCATTTATCTTAATTATGTTTAGTTCAAATAGTAATAAATTTTTTTATTAAAAATAGACATGATGAAAACCCAAAAACATGTCAATAACACCTATTTTTAGACCAATAACCAACAAGCACACAAACAACCTAAAATATCATACAATTTAACAACTAATAAATGCTCAACAATGATTATTAGGTGTTTTCAAATTTTTTAATTTAATGTAAATTAAAAATAAATTAAACTAAATAATCATAAGTTAAATTTAATTACATCTAACATCCATTAAATATTTTAAATTATTTTCATATTTAAAATATGATAAAATATAATTAGTTCAAGACATGTCACACATATTTCAATTTTTATATTCTTCACATTAATTTTCAAAAATTATTAAAAATAAAACTTTGAAAATTTGTAGAATTATATAAGACTTATTTATATGTTTTTAACCTTTTATTAAATTTTATTTTTATGGGATAAGGGTTAAAGGGGTTAGAATAGCCTCATTAAATATATGAATAAAATTATTCTAAATCATAGAAATTAAATTAATTCAAGTAACACAATATAGTGAATCCAAAAAATTACCAAATATAGAAAGTATAATTCCAATTGATATTTTTATAATTTTAACATAAATAATATATATTTTTTACCTTGTTTATAGATGTATAGGTAGATATAATACTATGTGTAGAAACAAGTAGACTAATTCTCAAGACACCATTATTAGATTATCTAAATACTATTTTTGAAGGCATAGACACTACCATCAACTTGTGGACATTGAAATTGATGTTTCTATCCATGGCTTGATGGTTCTATCTAGTACAAAATATTTTTTGTATTCAAAAGTGACCACCTGTGAGTGTTAGGGTTTCTTGTCACCCTTTTATTGATATATTTAGATCTTGCACATAGAATATGTATGATTATATATATCTCAAATTATAGTTATTCAACTTAGGTTATGTCATGTTACCAAAAATGGATTACTAAGATCATTAATTTATGCTAACCTCAAGGACCCATATATCAATGAACATTACCTACCTATACAATACTCTAATGAGGGCATCATACATATGTAATTATCCGTTAAGTGTGGTATTATGTGTATGTAAGGGTGAAAATGTTATATGCAAGCGTATGCAATGATCTGGCCTGTAAATTTAAAAATATTTCTCATGGGTTGGTTTTTTATTAATTCAGACTAGTTATATAACTACTCTTATGATTGAAATAGAAATAAGGAATAATAGAGTATTAGAATGATTGATAGAATGAGTTTGACTAGGTGATTGCTTGGTATTTCTTATATGGCTAATGAGTAGGCCTTTAATCTCATAGAAGGGTTAGATAATACAAAAAGGCTAACCCATATATTTTGAAATATTTTTAATTTGGATGACTTTTGAGGTGTAAACACTAGATAAAGATTCTAGACACTAGCATCAATGCTAGTATCCCTATCTAAATAGTAGTGTCTGATGTCATCAAATTTTTTTGAATGTATTTAAATTATAGTGAAGGATATAAATCGTGTTACAAGATTGATGTAGTGTATTGATGATCTTAGTCATCATAATGATAGGTTTTTTTCATATGATAAGTAGTTAGGTATAGTGGAAAATGTGAGCCTTTTAGTAATAGAAAGGTCTAGAACTCAAGGGTAAAAAATTGATTGATAATTTTCAAGTGAATAAGACTAAGATGTTATATTTAATCATATTTAAGTATATATGGGTATAAATATACCCTTATATTCAAGTTTTTAGTATATTTTTATCACTATACGATGTTTATTAAGTAAAAATATGGTGATTTTACAAAATATTATGTTAAAAACACTTTAATTTATTTAAATGTTTACTAAACACTTAAAAATTATGTGGACTTTGTTCCTTGATTTGTTTATTCATTTTTACCATCATTTTTTAGATAAATTGTGAAAAATAGTAATATCCATCAAATACTTTGAATAGTGAACATAATATTAGTAGCATATCCAATCATATAAAGGTCAATTATTATTAGTTAATTTTTAGATATGTTGAATTTATTAAAAATCAATTGATATCTAGTTTTCTAATATCTAAAAATATTCTTAATATATGTTTTATGTTATAGTAGTAAGATATAATATATTGCAATATATTTTATAATTTAAAATAATATCATTTAATGGGTAATTTAATTGATTATATAGGACTCATCTCTGAAAGCATCCAATCAACTATACATAATGAAATTATAGTAAGATAGGATGGAAATCAAGCTGACACATTTATGAATATATCTCATTAAGAGATGGGTTTCAAATATCATGAATTGTCATTATGAAAATGGGAGGTGAATTTATTGCTTAAGGAGTGAGGTAACATGCTTTCTAAGTTTATTTTGGTCCATTCAAACCAAGATTTTATAAAACCTACTAAACTTAATCCTCAAGTTTTTTTTGGCATAGATAAAATTGGGGGGAGAGATGGAGAGATTGGAACCAACATATTTTTCTAAAGTGTGGGTATTAAATAAAGTTTGGAATAAGCTATGGTAGGGTAGACTCATAGAATTGATGTTGAGGATTATCGATCATGATGTTGATGTTTCAAGTGATTTTGTTGCTAGATAGAATAAGTGAGTGGTGGAGATGAGAGGAATTAAACTCATAGTCATAAAGGAGGTTATAGGATAAGCCATGGGCATGCCATGTGACAAGTTGAAGGTGCACAAAGATCAGTCTAAAAAAATGAATTGTTTCATAGGTTCTTCCACACTAATGAGTTTTTTAAAATGAATGAGAAGGGGTTCCCATGTGCTGACCTCCCATGGAAATGGCTTGAGGTGTACCTCTCAGTGATGAAATATTTGACACTCAAAAGTAAGCATATTTTAATTTTCTCCCATCACTTTTTATTATTAAACCATTTCCAGGGATATAAAATTAGTCTCTCATTATATCTCTTAAAGTATTTGGAGAGCACTACTCTCTCCCATCAAGTTAATGATTTTAACCCTATACTATACCAAGGTCTCATCCTATTATTGGTAATGTATGGACAAACCTTATGGGGTAGGGAATTTTTTTGGGGTGTCTATAGCTGAGGACTCCTTTGAGGAAGACCCTACCTCAAGATCTTACCACCCTTCTACCAATACCTCCCAAGCTAGCATTTCCAAAGCCTCCATTGATGACCTCCTGAAAAATGTATTTGTCCCCTAAACTTAAATTGATTATATTTGATGAGGGAACCTCATTGGAGTTCACTAAGAAAGGTAAACTTATCCTATATAAAGAAATGGAAAACAACAAATAATATTTGTAAATCTTCAACAACAAGTTACATGAGGTCGGGATGAACTTGGTATATCTCATTCAAGAATGGAATGCCTTGAATAGGCAAACATACATGATTTTCCAATATTTCATCCATTCTAACATGGTGAATAAGAATCTCATTAAACAACTCTTAAAGGTGATGGATACCCCCCTCCCCACCTAAGATCCCTAGTATGACTCAATCAAGAAAACCCCTCTATAATAATAGGGATAAAAAAGGTTGTGGATGAACCTCCCAAGAGATGACACTAAAGGACCCAATAATAGGATCAAGAACAAAGTTTCCAAGAACAAATGAGATGCACCTGAGAAATATAACTAAATAATATAAGTAACCACTAGAGAGTCCCCCATCCTAATCTATTTATTTTATTGTGGATTTTTTTTGCTTCCTAGGGGGTTTAGTAGCTAGTAATTTGTTTTTTTGTTGTCTCAACCTTTGAGGTTGGTTAATTTATTTTACAACACTATTCTACGGTTCATGGTCCTTGTAAAACTAGTTATTTTACTTGATCAAATAAAAATGTAAATGATTAGTCAAATAAAATGTAACTATGGAAAAATATTAACATGAAAGTGAAAAAAAAAAACTAGCATACAAAACTTAATGAAGTGTTACAAATTTGTTGACTTTAGCTATGTTATAAATTTATGAGTATTCATTACACAAATGATATTCTTATCATATATTTTTGGTAATAATTATAAGGAAAAATTACTCACTTTAGTACACATCAATAGTAAGCATTTTCTAGAAGTCATGGAGGAATGGTAAATGTAATTCACCACTTTGGGCTTCTTTTATCCTAACCTATTTCCCTATTGGTAAAATTTTGATGAGTGTAATGCTTTGGATAATAGTTACTCATGGACTTCATTTAGATAATTACTAAAATATGCACACATAAAAATATCACAAAAATTATTAGCTAATTAAAATTAATTTGAAAATCCTTAAACTTAAAATTATTAATATCTCAAAGCTTATGGTCATAGTGTATAGATACTATTTTTTAAAAATAATTTCTATTTTTATTTTTGATAAAAAAAATTGTAGTTCAAAAGGTTTTAGTCTATTTGGGAAGGATGATAATTTTTTAATGAAACATAGCTTATATTTCTTTTACTAATTAAAATTTTTTGATTAGAATGTGGATTAGTTAGGGATAAAATTAGGGCATAGATCCCCATATGATTTATTAACTAGTTGAATATAAAACTAATACCAAATATTACTAGATGTATACAACTATTACCAACAATCACCACCATTAGCCTCAAGAATATCTAATATCCATTAACACCATCAAGAATACAACTAATAGCCATAATCGGCCTCATATACCTTTCCTTAGATTTGAGCTTCTATGGGGCTTGAAATAAGCAATCCACTTAAATATCTCACCCACATCTCATTAGCTAAAATTTTGGGTAATAATTTTTTTTAAATGGATATAGAACTGTAAACATTTTTATAACTAGAATGCCCAAACTAGTGATGAATAATATTCCTAACCATGGACTATGGACTTGCCTTATTGCATTGAACATAAGTTTTAGGTCATATGTCAACCGTTATCATATTTAACATTAAGCTAGTAGTCCATTGCATCAAATAATTTTCATGAATAACCCATTGTATCCTAGTGTGAGAACGATGCTAGATAATGGTCATCTTAGGAGTGGACCTAGAGACCTCCCACTTTTAACACTTAGCTCAATCATTGCTAGGCTATCATCACTATGTTGAAATAAATATTATATTGTTAATATAGATATATCAATATTCAAAATATTATTCACAACAAATAAGGTGGCATGAGAGCATACCATAATGACAAATTAGGTCATGATTAGGAGTAAACACAACAAACAACTAGGCCAAGAGTAGGAGTATAACCTAGAAACCACTAGGTCAATCTTAGGAAAAATATAATGCATAAAAAAAGGAAATTAAGTAGTGATATAAAATAATCTAGTAGAGGATAAGTATTGATTAGGTGGAATACCCAAACTAGAATATTACAAATCCTTTCCTCTAGTGATAGAGTCCCAACTAGAATTAGAAATGTGTTGATGGCCATCCTCTTGATATTTAGAATCCTATTCTAACTGATGAGGCAAAATAGTTAAATCCATCCTAATAAATCCTTTGTTTAGAGCTTCTTTATAGCATCCTAAGATCCCCATGTTCAAAATTACATCAATGTTGGCCCATAGGGGTAGAAAAACCCACCCTTGAGATTGTATTTAATGAGGAGGTGGATAATCTAAACCTATACATGGGGATAGGTGAGGAGATCAATTCCATGATAGAGAACTAGTAACATGATTTTGAGAACATTGATAATACTAGTTGTGATCAAATACACCCCACAAGGGATTAATACCACCTCTCTATGATGTGTTCTATGGTGAGAAAGGTGGTACATAATAAAAATTACATGGGGAATCACCTCAATGATGAAGTATACATTACAAGTAATCAATCTCCATGACAAATTTTTTAGTTTGAACTTGAGTCTATAGAATCATATTATAAATAACCATAGTCTTATTATATATGAAGAATATTTGAATAGATTCATGAGTATAAGTTTTAATTTAATCTAAAGAAGTGCATGTTTGGTGTCACTTCAATAAAATTATTAGGCTTTGTTATCTCTCATGAAGGCATTAAATTTGATCTTGCAAAGGTGAAAGCCATTACCAATATGCTTCCACCTTCCACTTTGAAACAACTTTAAAGTGTACATGGAAAAATCTAGCCTATTAGATGTTTCATTTCATAGTTGGTTGATAAATACCATTCCTTCACTCACTTGTTGAAGAAAGGTGTTACATTTGTTTGGGATTAAGAATGTCAAAATTTATTTGAGCATCTGAAGGAATATCTTACCAATCTACCAATGTTATTACCATTAATGCTAGAGAGGACATTTTCACTATACCTATCTACCATTGATAAGGCTCTAGGGGTACTTTTATCCTAGAATGATAAAAATGGGAGAGAGCATTCTATGTATTATCTAAGTTTTACATAGTTCACATATGAATATAATTATATGATAATAAAAAATTATTTTTTAACTATGGCCTTTGCAATCTAGAATCTACATCATAACATGCTTAACAAAAAGACCTAGATCCACTCAAGTATCTACTATCAATGATAAATTTACAAGGATACATGGATAAATAGATCTACTACTGAGTGAGTTTAAGATTGATTATATAAATTAGAAGGCCATAAATAGACAAGTACTTGTAGAATAGCTTGTTGAATCTCTTTTAGATTTAAAAAACCACTAAATTTTACTTTCATAGACAAGTCCATAAATACCATCAAAGAAACACCTCTTGAGGACTAGCATTGGAATATATATTTCAATGGGTCATTCACATATCATGGATTATGGGTAGGCCTATTATTTATTACACCACATGGGGATATCATTCCCAAAACATTCTATATCAGCTTTCCTTATACTAATAACATGGATAAATATAAATCACTCATTTTAGGGATTAATTAATCAATATGATATATTATAATATTCAACATATTATGGTTCATGTTGATTCTTATTTAATCATAAATCAGGTTATAGACCACTTTTAGACCAAGGATGATAAGTTGGTACCATAAAAAGGCCATGGTGGACATTCTCAAGTATTATATTTACCACATATAGTTTTGACATATACCTTAAGACAATAACAAGACAAAAAATTCCATATCTACCATTATTTATTTGATTCATAGCACAAACAAGGTAAAATAATATCAATTGTTCATTAAACATATTCTAGTACCTACTCATGAACCTTGAACCATTGTAATGAATTGTGGCATTGTTGGTCTTAATTTTATTTGGTATTTAGACCTATATAAATAGATTCAAAATCACATACTTCCACCATATGTATTACATAAATAAAAAAAGGCCTTTACATACCAAGCCTCTATCTATACTTTACTTGGCCCAACCCTTTACCATGAAATCTTTGATAGAACTCTGATTCATTGTTTAAATTTGGCAGAACAAACATTAGTGTTGATGGAAGTTCTTGAAGGAGTATGTGGACCCTATACTAGTAGGGACATATTTTCCTAAAATATCCTAAATACTGGTTACTATTCATCAACCATGGAAGTAGATGTAGTTGTTTATGTAAAAAAGTGTGACAAATGTTAAAAGCATTCCAATTTAATTCATGCTCTAGATAGAAAAATCAAACCAGTACTTACACCATGGCAATTTTCAACATGGGGACTCAATCTCATTGGGAATATTAACCCAACCTCATATGACATCCATAAACACATCCTTGCCCCTATCGAGTATTTCACTAAGTAGGTTAAAGATATACCCCTCACTTATGTAACTAGATAATAGATTTCTAAATTCATATTAATCCATCTCATATATTGCTATGATATCCCATCTCAAATTAAATTTTATAATTTTGGTGTTAACTCACCAAACTACATGCTTAGGAGAGGATTGTTTAGACTTATCGTAGTTTGGGGTAACATGGGATTAGTCCAAGGGTTGTAGGTCACCTATATATGGACTAAACCTCTAGTTTATGCAGTTATCTCCCATGTTGCATCAATTTAGTTCAATTCCTAAGATTAATGACATTTTTAGGTGAAAAGAGAGAGATAAACATGAACTAAAATATAAACTAAAGGAGGCGATGTACCAATATTGATATATCCACTCTAACTAATCCTTAATCAACACTTTATGAACCAAAAAATAACTAATGATTGAAAGAAGTTTTCCAATGCACTCATAAAGATAAATAATTCATATGAAGTATCTAATGGATATATAAAACTTAAATTTAATTCATAATAGGTATGTTTTAGGCACTATCAATTAGATTACTCTTAAAATATAGTTACCAATACTCTAGCACATCACATGACCTACATAGAATATCATCCTAGCAACTAGATGAGAGAAAGAACTTGAAAAAAAGAATGAAAATTCACCAATTATTTAAATCAACAACACATAAAAAGCTAGGATAGTAAGTAAATATGAAAACAACCCTTTTTTATTGATTCACAAGGCTTATAAGATATAATTTGGGTAGAGTTTCATCATACCCAACTGAGGGATAGATACAATGGAATAAGATCCTAAATTTATAGAAGAAGTAACAAGAGGAAGAAGAGAATATGGTGATGAAATTTCATGAAGAGGTCATGAATAACCATAATTAATTCAATTAATAGTTACAATTAGCCTCCACACTTCTCCCATGTGTTACCCTCATGGTTGGTGGTCTTCAATGAGTATTTTGGGGCACTGAAGTTGAGTAATGAAGGATAGTTCAACCTTATTTGACCCCATGAAGAAAATTTTCATGATATTATGGTTAAATTCATCTTATTTTTATAGTTACAAATCATCAAATTGGTTTAATTAGGTTCCTCCATGAAGCATTTAGTATCCACCTCCTTCTTGCATGTCAATATGACTTAGAAAATTGTCTCATCCTTCATGATAGATAGTAAATGGTCATGATTACATGAATGAGTTAGTTATAAGGTTATTATTATCATGAATTTACTCCATAATATCCCTATATGCCAATGAACATTTCCCTTTATCGACGAAGTAGGCCTATTAAGCAATTAGGCCTAGTTACTTGGTTGTGCGCTACTTAGATGATTATAAGGGTTGAATATAAATTTAAATATGAATGATTGGGCCTTTTTAAAGACTAAAAAATCATAACATACCAATAATTATGCCTTCTAAGTAGTATACACATGTAACCTTAGTTTATTTAGGTGACTAGGTCACCTCTCATTAACATTTTTAGATTGGATTTTTAGTGCAAACTTGTAGGGGAATTTATAGTAATGTTTGTGAGTTTTTTTATGGTTTTAAAAGGTGTAATATGCCTCAAACTACAATTTCCCATGATTCTCAACCTTTCACTAAGTTTTTCACCTTGGATTTATCCTTAAACCTTACTACAATAGTGTTTCTAGGAGGTTTGTATAATTATTTGTAGAGACCAATGCCATACATGGGATTTCCTCAAATTTAACTATGAAAAAAAATAGTCTACCAATCCATTATAATGTATTTGGATTAAATTTATTTATTATTTTCTCCATCGGGTCACTATTAGAGTTTTAGGGAGGTTTAAGGGGAGTTTCGATTCTTAGCAATTGTTCATAAAGTTTAGGCCCTTCACCTATGAACCAATGCCACTATTTTATTTTATACAAGGTCTTTCTACTTATAAAAAATTATTAGAACCACATGAAACTATTACATATAGTTATGAGCTCATCAAGTTGTTCCTCAAGTAGCAATTATGCATTCTATACAGTCTCAAGGTAATTTAGGGCCACATTGACCAATTCTAATCTTTGATTTATAAACCAATGTTTCCCACACACTAAAAATCCTTAAAAAAATCAATAATGGTTTGAGGTATCATATAATACCATTTTTTTAATGTTTCCTTCTTCAAGTATCACTACCTTGAGAAAGGTGTTAGGCTAACAGACCTAAAGGTAGTGTTCCTAGGTTTTGACTCAAAAATAGAATGGTGAGGGTACTTTTCCACCCCTAATAGTATTATATCTATCATTAGGACCTTAGATAATATATTTTATCTAAATTAAGCAATTTTTTTATTATTTATGTACACATAATCCTCTACTTAGGTACCTAGGCATGTCTATAAGTGACTATCAGACATGGAGGCTCATGTAGGTGAACATTATGCAACTATTTTAGACATTTTGATCCATATCCATCCTAAAATACATATATTATGTGCATACCTCTTCCAATATCTTTTATATAGGCTTAGAGTAGCTTTTTTAGGCCTGATCCATAAATCATATACATTGCATGTGCCAACCAAAATACTATTTAGGTGCCCATGTGACCTGGGAGGACCATCAAGACTATTTAAAGGTTAAACTTCCTTATTTCGGAGTGATTCATGATTTGAGAGGATGCCATACTAAACTAATATTGATCCAATATCCTTCTAAGTACGTATTTTATTTAATCTCTAGACATGAATTTTGAGGCAAAAGGGGTAAAAATTAAAATGTCTCAACTCTTATTCAAATCAATCACACATCATAGAGCTCACTAACAGATTTGTATCACATTTTTTAATTTTGAAAAATGGAGTCATAATCACAAGATATTATTGGTCAAAAGTTAACAAGATGGGTCAACACTGGTCAAGATGGGTCAAAACTGATCAACAAGCATCAAATTCCATTCATGGGTCATGATAAATGTAAATGGAGCCATTTAAATATTTATTTAAAAAACCCATCAAATTACCTTTTTAAACCACCCACTTTTCAACCCCAACATGGTATGGGATTTTAAACATGGAGGAAATTTTTTTTTTAAAAGAAATGCATTGAATATGGGATGAGTGTCATCCCACAACCAAAGGTATGGGAAGGGGTTTTATCCCTTTTCATTTATTTAAACCATTTTGATAAGCCTTGGCCGATAAATCATAGGAGGCAAATAAGTATAAAAGGGCACGAGGTGTCATTTATAAATCATATCTTTGAGCTTATGAAGTGTGTTTAGCTTCATATGATAGGAATTAAAGTTGAAAGAGCTAAAGTACATATATTAATGTGATATTGGCTAAGAAAAGGATGTTGATTCATAGGGTTTTAAGGATTATTTTGATGTACTTCAATATTGTAAGTTTTACATTAAGATATTAACATATCAATTATGTTGGAGTAAACATGGGGACATAGACAATTATCAAACCCCAAAAAAAAACTTGTGTTATCATTATATATTTATTTTGTTTAGGTTTTCCTATTTATAAGTAAAAATACATTAAATTATAAATAGTTTATTTAATTTATGAGAAGTCAAAAAAATATTAAAAACCCATATTTAAAGAACGTTATTTATCAAATTATTTAAGATCATTATTTGATAACATTAATAGATTAATTTGGTATCATAACTAGTAATATGCACCAAATAATAGTATTTTGGATTGCAAGTGGATTGTTTATGATAACCAAGTCAAGATCTATACATGGTGAAGGTTAATTTTAAGAGTAAAATCCTAATATAGTACATAGTGTATAAGTCAAATGACACCAATAGAAGGGGAATTAGATTGGGAATAAGAGTTTCATCAATATTTTAAGAAAATGAAAATCATGATATAATATCTCTATCATGAAAGGCATAGATGAAGAGGAAATTCCTTGGTCTCCTCAAAATCCTAGTAAAGGTGATGAGAAACCATTAAAAATATCT
Source organism: Torreya grandis (assembly GCA_037957365.1). Lineage (NCBI taxonomy): Eukaryota > Viridiplantae > Streptophyta > Pinopsida > Cupressales > Taxaceae > Torreya > Torreya grandis. The sequence continues at coordinate 88,034 of JARHVA010004498.1, forward strand.
GAGTCTTTTCCCTCTTTAAATCTCAAATTTAATTTTGAGTTGCCTATATATAATGGAGAATTGAATGTACACAAATTGGATAATTGGATCTAGTAGACCAATGTATATTGTAGGATTCAAAATATTGTAGATGAAAGAGTGAAAATTTAGTTAGTTACGCTTTGCATGGGTGGTACAACACTTATTTGGTGGGAAAGCAAACAACAACAAAAATTGTTCAAACAAGGTAATGTGACTTCTTGTAATTAATTCATTTTTTAGTTATGTAAGCAATTTTATCCTTTGGGATATGCAACAAGCCATGATGGATTGGCAAACTTTTAGGAAAGATAAGGGACAAAGTGTACAAGACTATACATAGGATTATAAGAAGCAAAATTTATGTTTGAATATTACTTTACACACACAAGAAACTTTGATGAAGTATATTGGTATTTTATATAGTTATCTATGACAAATGATACTAGCTTTAAATCCTACTAATCTATATTTTGTTTGTGTATAAGCTGCTCACTTGGAAGGTAGGGGAAAATTCCTAAAGAGAGATTTCCTAAGAAAAACCCAAGCAATATAAAAGTAAGGACAAAGGTTTGAAAGGAAAAGGTAAGCTATAAAATGAATTATGCAGTTAAATAGGAAGATGAAAATCCATTTTGTAATCATTATAAGAAAAATATAATGAATCTAAGTGTTAGAAATTACATCAAGAATTAAAACCTAAATGTTTAAACAATAAGAAAATAAAAGAGATGAAAACCAATACTATGGTGCATGATCTTGTATCTAATTTTGGTGATGAGACTGAGATCATGGCCATGAGTTTACAAAGTTGTAATTCTTCATCTTCTTCTATCACTAGTTCATCTAATTTACATCTTCCTCTAAACAAAAATCTATGCATGATGAGAAGAAAATAAATTAATTTTTCCACATTAGAATTATTTTTAAACATACTAAGATAGACACTATATTTGATAGTGGATGTAAATATAATCTAATTTTAGAGGATGTTGTGAAAAAACTAGAACTCTAAACCAAACCATATCCTAATCTTTATCCTTTGGTTTGGGTTTGTGATGATTCAAAATTATAGGTAACAAGAACTTTTAGACTTAGATTTTTTATTACTAACAAGTTCATTGATGATTTTGATATGGATGTTGTTCCATTAGACATTTGTGGTGTTATTTTGGGAAGTCATTATCTTTATGATCATAAAACAATCTTCTACAAGGATGAGATAAGTAATTGCTTGTTAAATATGGGATTGAATATATTATTAGAGCTCATCATGTGAAAACAAGTCTTTTTTTTGTTACTGTAGGGTAGTTGAAAAGACTTGTAAATTCAAGAAATAATTTTGTACTCATGGTGGTCAAAGACAAAGAGAAAGATCATGAAACGTCTTTAGATAATTGTGATCCTAAACTTCATAATGAATTGGTTAAAATTGTTTCTAAACATCATGATGTTTTCTAGATATATAGGGTCCACCTTTGAAAAAAGCGGTTCAAAATGTGATAAAATTATTATAGGATGCACCTCTTCCTAAAATTGGTATGTATAGATTGTTTACAATTGGAAATGATGAAATCAAGAATCAGGTGATGGAACTATTGGCAAAAGTAATTATTTGCCCAAGTTCATCCCCTTGTGGTTTAACTATAATTTTGGTTTCCAAGAAATATGGAACATGGTAGATGTGTGTTTATTTTAGTACCTTGAATAAAATCATGGCGAAAAATTGTTACTCTCTTCCTTGTATTGATGATTTATTAGATTAGTTGAAAAATGTTGTTTATTTCACTAATTTAGACTTAAGAAGTGTTTATCGTCAGGTGATAATAAATGAATATGATATTTGGAAAACTAATTTTAAAGAAAAATAAGGTTTGTTTGATTGTATTTTTATGCCTTCTATATTATACAATGGAATGACTACATTCATGCATGTGGTGAATAATGTTTTAAGGCCATTCATTCATGATTTTTTGATAGTCTACTTAGATGATATTATTATTTTAAGTCAATAATGGGATGATCATGTCATTCATATTTACAAATTCTTAGATTCTTTGAGAAATGAATAACTATATTTGAAGATGTCTAAATGTAAATTTGGGAAAACATCTTTGGTTTATTTGGGTTATGTTGTGGAACATGTTAAATTGAAAATTGATCCTATAAAAGTTGAGGCCATTATTAACTAGCCTAAACTTAATAATGTAACAAAGGTTAGGAGATTTCTTGGTGTAGTTGAGTACTAGAGAAAATTTATTTCTAACTTCTCATTAGTGCATCTCGTTTCCATTCTTTGACTAGCATTAACTAGATATTTCAGTGGGGAGGCAAACATAAAATATATGTTGATACAATGAAAGAGAAAATTAGTACCACTCTTGTCTTAACACTTTTAGATCTATAAAAACCATTTGAAATTGAGATATATTCAAGTGAATACAATATGGGGGAAGTTTTTATGTATAAAAGGAAACTAGTTTGTTACCATTCAAAAACATTCACAAGTGCAATAAGAAATCCTACTTATGTTAAATAATTGTATGACACTATGGGGGAAGTTTTTATGTATAAAAGGAAACTAGTTTGTTACCATTAAAAAACATTCACAAGTGAAATAATAAATCCTACTTATGATAGATAATTGTATGATTTCATGTAAAGTGTGAAGAAATGGAGTCACTATTCGATGGGTAAAGAGATAGTGATTCACATTGATAATCAACCACTATAATATCTTGAATCACAAACCAAGCTACAACCATCAACACATTTTCAATGGATGGAATTATTAAAATAGTTTCACCTTGTGATAAGGTATAATAAAGGTGCATAAAACAAGGTTGATGACATTATTTCTATACCTCCTATTATTTAATCAGTTCTTTTACAGAATAGTTATTTAGTGCATGAAAGTTATAAAGAACAATATATTAATGATGTTGACTTTAAATAAGTGTATGAAGATTTTATGAGTGATAAAAAGGTGGGATAAATTGACTATCATGTGCATGATAGACTCTTATATCATCTTGGAAAAATCTATATTCCATAATATGAAGATTGCATATGGTTAGAGAAGCTCGCACATCTATTGTTTCAGGTCACTTTAGTGTTGGTAAGATAGTTGCATAATTACAAGGTATTGTTATTGGCCTCATATGAAATAATTTATTGTAAAATATATAAGGATTTGTATTATTTGTGCTAAAATTAATCATATTAATAGGAAATTAGGTTTATAAATACCTCTCCCTATTCTTAATAGACCTTGGGAAAGTATCTCTATGGATTTTGTAGGAGGTTTACCTATGACATGAAGGAAACATTATTATCTCTATGTCATTATGGATATAATTAGTAAAATGTGTGTGTTATTTTCTTGTAATAAACATATTACAGGTGAAAGGGTATCACACTTATTTTTTAACATGTTTATGTTCATTTTAGATTGCCCACATCTATTATCTTGAATTAGGATTATCAATTTCTTGGAGCATTTTTTTCAACTTTGTAGGACTTGATGGACATTAAGATGAAGAAATGTAATGCATTTCATCCACAAAATAATGGATAGATAAAGGTATTCAATTTTATAGTGATATATCTACTCTAAGGTTACTACACCAAACATCCTAAACTATGGTATGAACATCTATGTTATGTTAAACATGTTTATAATTGAGCACTACATTATTCCACATAAAAGTCTCCTTATGAGACTTGTTTGGGTTATCTTCCTATGTCACCATTGGACTTCACATTTGAGAAAGAATCAATTTTAAATGGATGAGTTGATGTTAAGAAGGCCAAGAAGTTCATTCAGAAGATATAATTGGTTCAATAGACTATTAGGGAACAGTTGGAAAAAACTCAAGAAAAATACAAAGCTAGGCATGATAAACATTTAATTGATCATCATTTTCAATTTGGTGATCAAGTATGATTTCATAATAGTAAGGATATGCTTACAGGTTAACGTAAAATTCTTAAACCAATTTGATATGGTCCATTTAAAATTTTGGAAAAGATTGGTAATAATGTTTTTCCATTATATTTACAACCATACATGCAGATTTATTTTATTGTGAATGTTAAAAATATGAAGTTATAAGAGCCTCCTAAGATTCTAGATTATGATGAAAGTGTTTTTATATATTCTATTAAATTTTTTGCTTTTGAGTATCTAAATGAGTTTTAGGAAGATATTATTTTTGAGATGAAAGTGAAGACTTCGCGAAGAGGTGATGTTGAATATCTTCATGTGGGTCTTAAAGGGACACATCTAGGAAAGACTAAGTGGATGGAAACCAAAAATGTGAGGGATAAATACCCTCACCTAATTTCAAGATAAAATTACTTTTAAAGGTCCAAAATATCCTTAATGGGGAGTATTGGTCTAGGAGGATCTCCTACTAAACTAACACCGATCCAATATCCTTCTAAGTACCAATGTAATTTACTCTCTAGGCATGAAGTTTGAGGTAAAAAGGGTAAAAATGAAAAATTTTAAAATCTTATTCAAACCATTCACATAGTATAGAGCTCATTTATAGCTTTATGTCATACTTTTTGGTTTGAAAAATGAAGTTTATAAGCATAAGATATGGCTAGTCAAAGTTGATCAAAAGTCAATAGGATGGGTCAACATTGGTCAATGTAGGTCAAAATTGGTCAACAAGCATTAAATTCCATTCATGGGTCATGATAAATGTAAATGGGGCCATTTAAATATTAACTTAAAAAACCCCATCAAATTATATATTTAAACCAGCCACTTTCAACCCCCACGTGGTATGGGCCTTTAAACATGGAGGAAAAGTTATTTATTTTAAGAAATGCATTGAATATATGATGAGTGTCATCCCACAACCAAAGTACTAGGAAGGGGTTTTATTATTTTACCTTTATTTAAACATTTTTTTATAAGACTTGGCTGCTAAACCATGAGAGGAAAACAAGTACAAAAGGCCACGGGGTGTCATTTTTAAATCATATCTTGGAGCTTATGAAGTGTGTTTAAATAGGAAGTAAAGCTAGAAGAGCTAAAGTACATTTATTTATGCGATCTTAGCTAAGCAGAGGATGTTGATGTATATGGTTTTGAGGATTCATTTTTTATGTACTTTTATATTGTAACTTTTGTATCAAGATATTAATGGATTAGTCACACTAGAGTGGACCCAGGGACATAAACAATTGTCAAACCCCATAAACAAACTTGTGTTATTATCTATTGCTTTTGTTCAATTTTTCCTATTTATAAGAAATAATCCATTCAATTATAAATAGTTTTTTTAAGTTAGGAGAAAATGAAAAACTATTAAAAATCCATTTTTAATGAATGTTATTTATCAAATTATTTAAGATCATTATTTGATAACATTAATGGATCATTTGAGGGTGTAACTTATTCATCAAGTCTTAATCAGGGTTTAGAGAGGGTTTTGGTGGCCTAACATCTTACCAATGGCTCATATATTACATGCCTAAAAACCAAAACCCTTTTCCATGCATGTCTATCCCATATACCCCTTTAAATATCTTAAATAGATCTTAGTCCCATGTAGACTATACTGTGAGTGAGTGAAATTTGGTGACCTTCATGCTCTTGGTAAGCATTTTAGGTGGGTTGACAATATTAGGTATTGTTCATAGAGTTGGGCTCCTAAATCCCACTCTTTCCTCCATGGATCTTGAATGAGTATGGGTCCTCAACTCCCCCTAAGAGCACTAATATTGAGTCATCATACCATGGGAGATATGAGTGCTTGAGTTAGTAGGTTAAAATGGTTTATTAGGGTAGTAGAACTCAAGAGGGGTGATAGGACTATGTTAGACACTTCTATGATTTCTTATACCTAGAAAAAATCCTTCAAGACCTGAACCATATATATTTTTATAGCCTTAGTTTTTCTTAGGGGTTTGAATCTACAACTAAGGTGGAGATGGGGTCTTAAGGGTTAAGGATGGCTTTAGGTCTTATAGGCCTAGATAGATTTTGAAGACCTTGATTGACCTTTACATGTGTATGTGGCTTCAATATCACTATAACACCCTTATATATCTAATTTACACCCTATATACTTGACCTTATCTACCTATACCACCATCTCAACCCTTCTCTCTCTTAGGTCTACCTTAACCATCACTATCTAGTGCAAGTTGTTGAAATAGTTGGTACTAGAGAATTGAGTATTCTTTTTTCACTCTCTATAGTGATATAATTGGGGATCAAGTAACCTATTATCAATATATAACCATAAACTTTAAGTCTTGTTCTCTTTAACTCTACTATTATATCTTACTTACATGGTCAGGTGTATAGGCTTGTGTGTCTTGAGTATACAACCCAGACCATAGAGGTTTTAATATTTACCATACCTATAATATACTAAGGAGGATGATTTCCATTTAGGTTTAATGATCTAAAAATTATTTTCCATGCCATTTATATTAGTGAGTCATTCTGACAAGTTAGGCTCATTTGAATGTATATGTACATGCTTAAGCCAATTCATTTCACTCTTTTGAATTTTATCTATCTTTCAATAGCATGACCTTTACATTATAACAATAATCAAAGTTTTATCTCTCCCATGTGTGAATATATAGTTTAATATTAAATTTTGGGGATATAATACCTCTAATCCAGTAGGGAGTGATCTAGGTATGTTGATTATTAAGGGTCTTTAAGGAAGCTCATGATCAAGAGGATTTATTCCATGTTATGCTTGAGACCCTATTGGAATTCATTGAATTGAAATCACACAACTTTAAGATAAATAATTTCATAGTCTATGACCCTTATTTGTATTTTAAGATTCAATTATATATGATGGTTTTGAAACCCTTTGAAGGTTGGTTCTGAGTTGGCCTCTCAAACTTGGTTATGTTTTATCAATAATATTCATGCTTGAATATGCCATTTTATCATATTTTAAATAGTTATTCATAGTAATATATAGTATTTAGACATTTTTTATAATCTTTGGGGTTAGAAATAAAGGCTTGAACTCGCAGGTGGTAGTCATAGGTCTTTATGGAGTTTTAACTTCAAACCAAGGCCTTTTGACAGGTGAAATCATTTGATGTAACTATGACATAGTGTATACCTTTTGAGAGATTACATGAGGTTATTTGATTCATGTTTAAGACCACCTAAGGGGACCATAGATGTATTTATTCACACACTCAACAAGGAAAGGCATTTAGAGTTCATCAATCAAACACATGGACTGAGAAATTGAAACCTAAGATTCCTTGAATACCTTAACTTTTACTAATGAAATGTAACCTCTGCTAAATAAGTTTGTGAAGGCATTTGAGAACTTAATCATGGTTTATTATATATAAGGTACATAATTAGGTCTAATATTTATGAGAGAGAAACTCTTATACATGAATATATGATACTTTTGATGTCTCTATGATGCTCTAGTGACCTTAAACAACCATCACCATAAATACTCTATTCACATTTACAATGAAGTTCAAATATGTAGATAGTCCTATTTCGAGGTAAGATATTTTATAATGTGAAGAATAATTTGATAATCATTGTTTTAAAGAGGAAATAATAATTTAATAAACTCATTAAACTATTATTCAACATCAAACCAATGTCCTTTTCTACATATGTGTGTTGAAGGTCATTTTTCATCAAGGGAACCTTGCATGTAATCTATAACTAGTGATAACTTGGAGTTTTAATGTTCTTATATAACCACACGTGTGAACCAAGGGTAGATAACAAATGGAAGGACCTTGAGGACTTATATAAGAGATGTAAAATCATTGTTTTCATCAAATAGGCTAAAATGTATTGAAACCTTTCATATGTTTACCCTGTGTAGATGCATAAGACCACTTTGACTACCCTAGTTTCTTAACCATTATTCATAAATCATAGGTCACCATTATAAAAAATAATTCTAGGAATCATAAGGTCATCACACCCCCTTCCTCTATCCAATAGATTAGGTTTCCATCTTCTCTCTCTTGTCCATACTAAAAAAGAACCTAAGGTGTTATCCATGTATTTTAATAAGAATGATGGCAAGGAGGGGTAAATTTTTGATATTTATTATCCTTAAACTTCTATATTATCTCACTTGATGTCTTTAATAAATGCATTCTATATATCCTCGACTCTTTCTAACCATGTTCATACTTTATGGATCTATACCTACTCGAAAACTCATGTAAAACACTACTTTCCTACATTTTCTCAGGTTTTCAAACCTTGAAATGTTATTGGTGCATAAGAAGAGGGAAAATAGGGGTCAAAATTCATTTAAAAACATGAATTATAGATGGGGAAGTTGAATATTCATTGTTTCCCACATGTGGACCCTTTTAGTGGATAATAAAGCATTTGACTTATGAAAAGACATCCCTTTTGCATATGAAACCATCTGATCATGGCATTATCATAATGATGGAGGCCTTTAAAGGTTTTATTTATGGTATTAGTCATGTTTTGGTGTCAAACTAGCATCATTATATGGTCAAACAACCTTTTTGGAGGTAATACATATGATTTCAAGTGAAAGCTCAAATAAAGGCTACTTTAATATTTGTCAAGAGAACTTAAAACATGCTAGAGACCTAAAAATTTTTATCATATATTTATTATAACATCATTAAACCTTCTAATATTAAAAAAATTTATAGCCTCTCCACATACTAGATGGATTCATGATGGGTCATGAGCTACAACATTGGGTCATATTCATCATGAGTAAATTTAGACTATTAGAATTACTCCAAAGCCTGTTATAAACTATCACACATAACTAACATAAGAGATCACTAGACACAAGCTCAAGTAGGATGAAAAGGATAACCATGATGACATTACCTAATAGTACACATCACTTGAAATCATTATTTTAATTTGATGACTAGTGATCCTCTTTTGAACTATCCTAACACTTTAAGAGATGTGATGGGGGTCGTCAATCCCCTTCATTTAATGATGTCAATATAGGGTTAGTGTCCAAAGTCAATATGAAATAGTAGAAATATATCTCTATGAAATGGTCCCTTATACCACACTCCATGCTTGAAAAAATTAGAAAACACTCTTGTATAAATTAAATCACACATGCATGAAAATAAATCATGTTTATAGGAAAGTAAATTGTTGAATTGAAAAGGAAATGATAAACAAATAAAACACATGTAGGTTCACAACAAACTATAAATAAGAATAATTATAAACATAAATAAATAAAATAACAATTTACAACAAAATAATAATTATGGAACAAAGAAATAAAAATACATTTATCTATCTTCCTTGGAATGAGTGGCTAACTCATTCCTTGGAAGAGGATTTATTCAAATCACAAGCTTCATAATAGATTAATCAGAAGTATGGAGAGAAAATTATATTTATTATTTAAATTTAGATGTGGGAGGTTGCATTTATAATGTCATTCTTTCAACCAACACTTAATTTAGGAGTAACAACGTAGATATCCTAACGTATCTCAAACTCCACAAAATATGAAGAGAGTTATTTAATGAATGAAATCATACAAATATATATTTAGATACAATCTATGAATGGAAAGTATATATATATATATATATATATAAAGACTCTAAATGGAAAACTTTCTAATGATTGTTGGCAATGATCTTGGTCATCTTAGAATAGACCAATAATAATTAGAATGCTTTAAAATACTTTTCAAATGAGTTTGTCGTTTTATCATAGTCTATATAAAGTCTACCAAAGTTCATATATTGCTTGTAGAAGTCCATAGATCATGTTTTAAAATATATAGCTTGCATGTATAAGTTGATATATTGGCTATGGAAGTATGTAGATTTCTTTGATAAGTCTTTCGCTATATATTGGGTGAGTCTAAAGATAGTTTGTAACTATAGGCTAAGTGAGTTTGAAGCTAGTTCATAGTTGTAGATTGGGTGAGTTTGAGGCTAGTCCATAGTTGTAGACTAGGTAAGTCTGAAGCTAGTATGTATATTGGCCAAAATGCTATATCTTATTTAGGAACTACTATAAAAGACTCAAAAACTACTCCATCATTATTCTTGAAATGGTTACTCTTCATAATCCATATTTTCTAACTTAGTATGGATTGCATATGCACATATTGACATCTTTTTCCTGATAATAATTATAAATAACTAAATAATAATAATAATTAATTATAAATAAATAACCATGATATATACTTTCTATTTTATTTCAAATAAACTATAAGTTTAGAAACTAAATTTATATCCAATTCTTATTTAATGAAAAATGATGTTATTTTATGGATCATGAGCCATTTTTAATGCTCATCATCTCCCCCACATCTAATCTCATGCATTTCCTCATGCATGCAACTATCTTTATCTAAAAAATCTTCTTGAGATACAAATTCATGAGTTAGATTCATTTCCTAATATTTCAAACTAGCTTAATTATTCAAGGGTAGGTTCTTATGTGGAAGTTTTCTTACTATCCTTAGTTTCTCTTTGACATAGGTTCTTATGTGGAATTATTATGATGTTATTTCTATAGACACCTAAATCTGGCCACCAATGATCATCAATCAGGGTTTTGACCAATTTCCACAAAAATGCACAATTTGGATTAAACACAATAAAACACATTAAATTAGTTGAATTGATATATTAAAGTGATGCTTTTGTACATAGTATCATTAAATGGGTCAATGTAATTTATGAAGAAGCTAACTTTGATCAAATCATTTTGAGTCAAAATGCTAATTTTAAACCTGGGTGCTCTAGATTACTATTTTTATATCAAATTTCTTGTATGAGAGACATGCCTTTATTATTTTGCATTGACATCATCCTAAATGGGATAATGGTTCCAATGCATCTAACATCAACTTCCAATTCTAATCAAGTCGAATTTTGATCCAATAATATGATATTTTAACCAATTTGATTAATTTGTGCACAAATTGCTAAGTTTTGCATTAAAGATGACTAATCATGTTTAAGGCTAATTAAATCAAATCAAGAGTTTAAGTTAATTTTCAATATAAATTTTTGAATATTTATTTTTAGAAATTGATATTGAATATCTACATCACCAAATGACATTATTTTTTAGAAAGACATCCCTAGGCCATAAATGCATAAAATATCTCATCAAGCCACCCCATGCCTTATTAAGACCCTCCCATGCCTCATCAATTCCTCCCATGTATCTTAAATTCCATTTATTCCCAAATATTTATGAGTGATATTTATGAATTTAATTACATAATTTGGATTAATTCATGGCCACACATCAAAATCTTGAGATGGATGATCCTGGTCTCAAGATATAAAGAGGAGACCTTGCCTATTGATTTTTAATCTCTTTTATGCCAAAATTATAATGCCCAAATGCATTCAAAATCATTTCATCTTAGTGTTATAATGCCCAAATGTTGAGCCAAGCCAAACTAAGTGAAAGCCAAACAAGATGCCAAGGAGAGATGGTGGTAGCCACACTTCATTGATGCAGACTTCATGAGCACAAACCAAGCGAGCCACTTTAACAAACTATTTGGAACATCCAAGGAAGGTTATTGAAGGTTTATTTTGCATTTTAGTTGTGTTTTCCCTTCTAGTCTTGTTAACTAAGCTCCCCCATTGAGATAGGATTAATATTTTGGTTATTAGTGTGTTATTTTGATTTTGATTTCATATACTAACATAATACTAATCTTCACCTATTGCAATCCTATGTTCACAAATGGCACGCCTAGTGGGACATTTGTGAACATAGGATTGCAATAGGGGGAGATTAATATTATGTTAGTATATGATATCAAAATAAAAATAACACACTAATAACTAACACCTTAAGCCTATCTCATGGGGGAGCTTAGTTAACAAGACTAAAATGGAAAACAGAACTAAAATCCATAATAAACCTTCTTTCACCTTCTTTGGATGCTTCAAATAGTTTGTTGAAGTGGCTTGCTCAGTTTTTGCTCATGAAGTTTGTATCAATAAAGTGTGGCTACCTCCATCTCTCCTTGTCACCTTATTTGGATTTAACTTGGTTTGGCTTGGCTCAACATTTGGGAATTATAAAATTTGGCCCAAATCACCTATCAACCTAACATGCCTATCCAACCCAACTCGCCTATCAACCCAACTCACTTGTCAACCCAACTCATCTGTCAACCTAACTCAATTGTCAACCCAACTTGATTGTCAACCCAACTCAACTATCAACCTAAGAGCAAAATTCTTAATGTCATTTTGTCAAAATCTTAAGTGATTCAAAGCAAGTCATTGTAATATTGTTTTATCAGGTTGAGAGGGTAGTTTTGAAGTAGATTTAAATTCTTCTGACTAACCACACACCTTTCAAATTGGGTTTAAAAAGAACTTGATCAAAAATCAAGCACACTTCAAATTTGGCTTAAAATTAACATGCGATGTTTCTCACACATTTGAATTGGTGACTAAAATAAACCTAAGATTTATCTAATTCTTAGGTGATTTTAATTTAGTTCTTAAAATACATCATAAATCTTTCAACATTTTCAATTTAGTGTTTTAATCATGAATCTAAGCTAAGTCTTGAATTTTTAATTTGGGTTTAAAATCAACTTAGGTTTTTATTGCTTCATGTGGTTATTTTATGCAATATTTTCCATTTTTTTACTAAATCCAAATGGATGGTAATGAATTAAATCAAACATTTTCAAATGTGGTGCAACAAATCAACATCACTTCAATTATTTACAAAACTTTCTTGTTGATTGTTTTAGTAAAAAGAGATGTGCATATATGCTCTCCCATCCATCCCATTTAGGGAAATTTTGGGCTAAAAAGAACCATCTCATAACAATTTTAGCCTATTCTAAGGCATAAAAATAATTTTATCTAAAGTACTCCCCAAATACTCATAATAGTTTACGTGATCTTGAAATGACCCTAAAGTCTTTCTATTAGTCATTTATTTTATTGCATCTTGAATTGTGAGGGGGGCTTCGTTACCTATAATAAGTTTTATAAGGAATATTTGAGCTAGGGTTTCATCTCTCGACACTGACTTGATCCACTCCCACTAGGTTTAGATATTTGAGTAGTTAAACTACCTTTTAGTGTTGGAGTTTCACATGAGATGTATCTACACTTTGAACATCAAAATACACTAAGAAAATCATGGATGTAGTGATTGCAAAAAGGATAAGAATTTTTTTGCAACAAGACAAGTGTAGTTGACACCAAATTAAAGTGTTGCTTCTCTTATTTTCTTATTTGAAAGTTGGTAGACATGGGATCCATCTAGAAATGATTGAAAACTAGTTAGTTTTAGTCAACCCCACTTTGCCACACCCTTAATAGGAATTTGGCCAATTTGGGTTTAAAATTAACTTAGGTTTTTATTGATTCATCATGAATCTAAGATAAGTCTTGAATTTTCAATTTGGGTTTAAAATGAACGTAGGTTTTTATTGCTTCATGTGGTTATTTTGTGCAATATTTTCCATTTTTGTACTAAATCCAAAGGGATAGAAATGAATCTAAGCAAACATTTTCAAACTTGGTGCAACAAATAAACACCACTTCAATAATTTGCAAAATTTGATTATTTATTGTTTTAGAAAAAATAAACATGTGTGTATGTTCTCCCATCTTTACCCTTTAGGGAAATTTTAGGATCAAAAGTGCCATCTCATCACAATTTGAGTTTAGTCCAAGGCATAAAAATAATATCATCTAAAGTACTTCTCAAAACTTGAAATAGTTTGGATGATATTGAAACAACCTAAATTCTTTCTATAAGTCATTAATTTCATTGCATCTTCACTTGCAAGGGGGACTTCATTATCTCCTATAATTTCTATAGGGAAGATTTGATCTAAGGTTTCATCTCCCAAAACTAAATTTAACTAATCCCACTAAGATCAGAGGTTTAAGTGGTTAAACCACCTTATAGTGTTATAGATGTACATGGGATGTAGTTTAACTTTGGAAATTACACTACACGAAGCAAGCAACATATGTAGTGGTTGCAAAATGGACAAGATGTTTTTGACAACAAGATAAGTGTCATGGATACCTAATTAAAGTGTTGCTTCTTGTTTGTTAATGTGAAATTTGGTAGGCATGGGATCCATCTATAAATGATTTAAAACCAAATAGTTTTAGTCAACCCCACTCTACCACACCCTTAATAGGAATTTGGATGATTTACTTGTATTTTGTTATTTTTTTACTTGATGTTTTAATACTAAAACTAGTATGTTATTTTGTAAACTATGTCAAAACCAATTTATTTATCTGTCACTCTTTTTTCTAAAGAGGCATATTTTATGTATTTTACACCATACTTGTGCTTTGAAATTTTTGATAAATATGTTTATGTGTGTGTTATTTGTTTGAGGGGAGTAGCTTTATGCTACCCAAAACATGTCAAACCACTTTTACCTTTGAGTCTTTGAAACATAACATTGAACACATCATTCAATCATGCTTAAGTCATTAGGCTACTCAATTTTTTTCAAGACTTTTTAACCATTGCACAAAAAACTATTTGTTTCAAAACATGTCACATCAACCATTTGGACCTTGTTTATGCTCCATCATGTTGTCCAATCTTGTCTAGCTTGTTTGGTCAAATCCTAGTTTTTAATGTTGAGTTTTCATTTAACCTTATCAAAATTTGTATTTGAACATTGATTGATTTATGTTAAGGCATCAATTCATGGGGTTGATACATAGATCTTTCTCTTTTTGGTTGCATAAATTCAATTAATTGATTACCCAAATTTGAAGACTATTGATTATTTATTTGTTTAATGCCTATCCTAACCATTGTTTATGCCTTTCTTTGGGAGAATATAGCCTTTCTCCAAGAGCCTTTTACCTTATATCTTATACCAGCTAATCATATTTATGTTTGATTCCATGTGTCAGGGATTTGTCAAAGTTGTTTCAAAACTTGTTAGATTAAATTAAATTCACATCAATCCTTTGTTTCAAGTCTATCTTTTGACACCATTTGGCCAAAAGTCCTAGCACAACCTATTTGAGCCTATCTTTTAACTCCATGTTTGGACAAAATACCTAGCAACTCTTTTCCCTCTCCTAGTTTAGACCTTGTTTGGAATACTTTGACCTAGACTTTGACATTCCAATTTTTATTCAAATGATTGACATTTTATGTGTATGCAATTTGACATTACACATTTGAAATTAGAATATTATATGCCAAGTTTTAGCACAAACCATTTTGGATATACATCTCCATGATTAAATTGTTGTTTGGAGATACATCTCTAATTTCAACCAAGTTAGACCTAGTTTGAACCATTTGTCCTTTGGACATAGTTTTTCAATGTTTGTAGAACTCTAAGCCTTTTATTTCAAAGCTTTCATCATTTATGAAGATATGTCTAGCTACACTTATGTTAGAGTTAGGTAAAATAAAATTTATGATAAAATGGATTCACAAAATCCCATTAGGAACCCCTATAGAGAGATTTTCTAAGGAGTTTTATTATTCTCCCTACAGTACTCCACATGGGGAACAAATTCAAGAACCATCTTATAATCCAAATTGAGTTACTAGCTAGGATGATATGGCTTATGAAGAGGACTTGGATGCTTTAGCTTTTGTAAGTAATCAAGAACCACCATATCATACCATTTCTATACCAATATCTCATCCTTTGGATTGTGTGAGTAACCATGCTCCACAACACCCCAAAATTATCCTAACAGGACCTCATCCTTTGGCTTGTGTGAGAAATCAAGCTCCACAATGCCCCTTCATCACTCTAAGACCTCATCCTTTAGCTTGTATGAGTAATCAAGTTCTATACCTCACTATCATTACCATTTTAGGACTTCATTCTTTGGATCATGTGAGAAATTATGCTCCCCAATGCCCTACCATTATCTAACCATGGGCCATTCCTCTTCTAGTACTAATGCCATCAAAACATTAATTGATCCAATCATTTAAAGATAAAGTTGTGTTCAAAATTGGTATTTTCTAACTCATGGTAATCCAAGTCTAAGAGAACCAACCAGTCCAGTATATTTTTGTTCAACCAACCACTTATGATAAATCAACCTATAATGAATCACCTATTGATCCTATATCATTTATCAAGGAGTATCACTCTAATGAGCTAGTTTTTATTGAGTAACTTATTAATGATTATAACCACCTTTGGGAAAATCATTACCTTGACCATATGACTATTTTTCAAGAGCCTCCTATTAACAAGCTTATCTCTGAGAAGTTATCTCTTGACATTTTTCCCATCCTAAAGGACTCAAAATCTGACAAACTAGTTTTTTATTGATCCCATTATGCGATCATAAGCCATTACTTATCCAATACCAAACATTCAAAAAGACACCATTGTAACAAAGCACCTATTAGTGCCCAAGATTGTATTTAGGTAATTAGGCCCTTGTCAATGGATAATGCTTGAAATTTTGACTAGCTAAGCTTTAAATTCCATGTCTATGTCTTTTTGTCCTCATGCTTTCCTTAGGAAGGTCTGGTTCATAAAAAATTGGTTAAGTCCATTGTGTGTTGTCTTTATATGTTATCTTTCAGGTCAATGCACTCTCATAAATAAATGAAGTCTCCTCATAGGGTGGAATAATGTTACACCCCTCTTGGAATTGATTACCAAAGTTATAGTTATTTTCCAAGGTTAAGACTCCTCAAATTATGCCATGTGTCTATCTCTCAAGGGTCTTAGTTTTTGGGCCCTTTGGGAAGAATGCCTTCTCTCAAAAAATAGGAGGAAGTGAAATGAATCCTTGAGGACTGGGAAATTAGGGTGGTAAAGTAGGATCATGACATGTGGAACTTTTATGGGAGCCTAGAGTATATTACACCAAGACACCAACGAAAAAGAAGGATGAGACATTACAAATGTCATTGGCACCCTGAATGCTCATATTTTTAACACATGACAAGTTTGTTCTTTTCAAAGGAAAGTTTGAGGCATGTGGCATTTCCTCACTAGAGAATATGAGCGGTGAGGAGGTGAAAATGTTCCCAAAGAGATGATCAATTTTGAAAGTGTATTTTCACTTATTTTATGCCATGTGTTATAGGGGATGATTGTTTAGCTAGAAGAGGAAGTGATGTCAAGTTTCCCTCCTTTTCTTTTGAATAATGCTTGAAGATATTAATGTGGTAGTTGAGTATTAGCTATTCCAAATGAAGGCTTAATTGATAACCTTAATTTCAAAAGGGAGTGATTATAAATAAGTATTTTCCTTCATTTTAGTCCACCCTTAGCAATTAGATCTCATAATTTTATTTTCAAGCAATTTGCAAACCAGAATGGTGTGAGACAAGAGTAGAATCTACTGTCATATTTTTCAAGCATTTTCTTTCTTAGGTTGCATATTTTTCAACCTAGTTAGAAGTAAGTATTCTTTAGGTTGTTAATTTAGTACTTTGATGGATAAGTTTGGAGGATTTACTAAGTTAGTTTCCAGGGGAGGGTATTTTTTAATTTAAGGGAAGATGGTGTCACATCAGTCTAAAAAAATGGAATCTTATTTTGTCCCTCTGAAAAGTACCATTACTTCAATTCTTGATGGGACTAGGGACACTAATGTCCAAGGTTTAGAATTAACTAGCCTATCAAATATTTTTAAAAAACCTAATCCCCTTAAGGTGGTATAAAATTTGGGTATGAGTTATATGGATCCAATAACAAATTTTCCACTTGTAACCTCAAACCCAATGTTGGTCATTACATCCATAAAGGTGTACCATGAGGATATAAGAATTGTACTTGATGGGAGATAACTAGTTAGCTACTCATTGACCCTTTATGATCTTAGTGCCATGCTCAAGATACCACCACTACTTGGGAGAATTATTTTGACTATGGAAGAATGTCAGGAAAATATTGATGAGAATGATATCTTCATTTGGGAAATTATAAACACTTATTGGCTCACCAAGAAGAGAACTAAGGTTTCTATATTGACTAGGAAACTTAAGTTAATAAATTTCAAGGAGCTTTCATGATATGTCATCAGCATGGCTAGTAGGGTCTATGGGGTACCCATGATAGAGAATTTTGAGCCATGGATGTTTTTCATCCTTAATTATGTGCTAGAAAGTAAGAAGTAGCTCGACTAGGAATCAATTTTGAGTAACAACCTACACAGCCAAATAATACAACTGTATGTGGCCATCTCTTCCAAGGAAGCATTTATTGGTTCATTTTACATGACTTATTACCTCATGTATAACTTAGTACATAATATATATTTCCCTAAACTCACTAGGCATCCCTCTGATCTCAGAATTTATGAGTTGTATCCTGAAATGACTTTGGAAGGTTTTAGGAACAACTGGGCTAAGGTCTATAATTATTTTTTCATAATCATGATAATTTACTTCTACCCTCTAAGGAGCTTAAAAATAATGACCAATGTATCTAGGGAGGTGATTGACAAGTTAAACATAGTGTACATTCAATTCTACACTTTTACATACATCTGGGTGAGTGGTTATTCAAGGGTACCCTATAAGCTTCCTAGGTATGTTGATCACAAGGCAACACTTACAGAATTGTGTAGACAAATGGTTCCCAGATATGATATTATTATAAAAAATAATATTGACAACCCCTTCAAGTCCCTACATAGATAAGATATTACACATGTTCTACTCTAACCAAAGCAAAGGGATTAGAATAAGAAATGGGGTGTTTTTAAATAGAAAAGATGCCTCCTCAACCCAACTATGACATGAGGTGGTTGATTAACACTACCACAAGTGTATTTATGCACCATGCACACTACAAGGAGATCTAGTCAAAATACACAATGAAGGAGCAAGTAAGTGAAATTGACTACGTGAGGCTCACTGTTTAAGAGATTGTTACATATGACATGATCCCCATCCCCAAGGACATGGTGAATGATAAGGCTACTATGTAATTAACTTACACTAAGGAGAATATAAATATGAATCATATATCTCAAGTAAATTTATTAGTCCCATAGAATTATTTATTTCCATGGAGGGCATGTCATATTATGAAAAGAACATTCAACTACCTGAAGTCCTGAGGTTTAGACCTTAGTGCACATGATATCCCTACCCTCAAGGAGATCAGATCTATATAGGATCTCAAGGTGATTCTTCTCCCTCACACTATATATTTAGTAGGCCTTCATTTGGAGGCCATAAGAAAAGGGAATAGGTTGGTAGGTGATATCAGTTTCACCAAATCGATCAATGTTGATGAGATTACGATAACATAGTCCAAGTCCAAGTTATATTTCATAAAATCAACCAACCTTGATGAAAGTTGGACTTGAATTTCCATAAGGTATGTTCATCTTTCAAGTGTTTTTCCCATTTTTATTTCTACTAAGGGAGCTCCTACCACTTTAGCTAAACCAACCATTACACCATCCCCTTAGGTTGTGCAATCCCCAGAGCCTATTCCACCCCAAAAAATATACACAAGGAAAAGGAGAAGGGAGGATTAAGTCTAGTAGTTAAAGACTAAAATGAAGAAGAAGGTGCTACAACCTCTATCTATATCCCCAAGGAAAATGAAATAGGTCATACATCTAGATGCACCCTCTTAGCATGAATCCATACAATCCCAAGGAGAAAAGTCCTCATATGCCTAAAGAATAAGGGATATGAGTCATGAAGAAGACTCAGATGATGATATGTCTATTATAGAAGTAGTAAAGTAGCTACAGGCATTCACTCCTTACCTAATGAGGACTGCCCAAATAAATCTGAGGGAAAGGCCATATACTCTTATCAAGGTTTTAGTAATGGGATTATTTAAACCATAAGTAACCTTGAGAGATGAAGACAAAGGTAATAAGGAGACTATATTGGCCTAAAATGACCCTTTGTTCTTACAATATGTGACATAATTAGGTTTTTAGGTATCCATGCAAGCCTAAGCTCTACCCTAGAAATAAACTATCTCTTCAAACATAGAAGCATTTGTCTAGGTTATGATCACCTAACCAACAGGATAAGAGGTAGAGGATGAGACAAAATGTATGCAAGGACCCAAGGAGAAACTTAAAAATGAGTTGAGGATAACAAAGGAATCCCTCACTAGTAGTGAAAATTAAGAGGCTCAAGGAAAACAATAATCAGTTGTTGTGGTAGTTGTGGAGACAGCGCCATAGAACCATCCTCTCTAGTACACATAAGTTCAATATAAGAAGGAGAGGTTGTACTTGAGGGAGATAGGGTATTAGGTTTGAAAATGGGTACCCCTACACCTATAGGTATAAATAAGGACTAAGGTGATGAAGTTTTATGGGAAGGACCATCCATGATAATTACTTCTATTTAAGTACCCTGAGGGCTCCTTCCCTAAATAAAGTTCAATAATCCTATTGGGCACAAGATTTTTGAGGCCATGATTGGTGATGAGCCACCTAAGGGTGACAAGGAAGACAATATATCCTCTTCTTATATTTCCCAACCAATTACACAATTTGATCTGGAAGCAAGACCACCTCCTCAACCTATAATATAGGAGAGTGCCATTGATAGATTGATAATGGGGTCCCAAAAACAATCTAAAGTAGTTATCAAGGTCTTGAAATAGGTTAACATAGGAAAGAGGGATAGAAATAAGTTAAAAGGAAAGATTAAGTGTTGGAAAGTGATGATGATATATAAAAAATAAAAATAGGCTCACACCTAACCCCTATCACTCTCACTCTAACAACTATTCTAGCCACACCACCATTCAGTGTGTCCAAACTGGCTTCAAGGTCCACAACTCCAATGGTTTTTTAGTATAAGACCCTCTTATGGGTAGAAGAATAGATTAAGGAGAAGTTGGGAATTGAAATCAAATTATGGGATATAGATGTAGTAAATATTACCTAGTCATATAGGGAAAAAGCTCTTAAGAAAGCCAAAGCACTCTCCTGAACTACATTCACTAATACTAGGGAGAGAACATAAGAGATAATTGTCCCCCCAAAAGGTGTTACAAATAGGTACTCTCCCCTTGAGATATATATAGTATATAGATATGATCTAAGGGAGCCTTCAAGAAATGAGATCAGGCATAGCTCATAAGTTTTAACAAGCATGGTGGCTCATTAAATGGAGAAAGACAAGGCTTCAATGGTAGAGATTAAGATGCATAACCTTGTAATGACCTAGTACTTGAAAAAGTTACTAAGTGAGCCTAAAGTATATCTTCTAACTATTAGCATAGCCCCAAGTCCCCATATTTCCTCTTGGGATCCACTTGATTTTGGCCTAGGTGAAGATTTAAAGACTAGAGGATGGGTGACAAAAGAGTGGAAAAAATAATTGATAGTTTAAGGCAAGGAGGTGATATATGTAGCATTGGGATGGATTGATGATGCAACAAATAAATAAGAGGAATGCAAATCCTTTTCATTGGTTTATTAATTAGATATCAAGAGATGGGAGGAACTTGGGCCCAAGGTAGATGAGTTGTGTAGTTTGGGAAAGGATACCTTAATTATAGAAAAGTTCATCACCTCAGATGGTCCTAAAATACTTAGAGACTACCAACTAGCCATAAAACATAGGTTAGAAATGCTTAAGGATGGTGCCTTCAATATAAAAATGAAAAAGTAGTTAGTCAAGGCTGATAGGATGGAAATCAAGACCACCTTAAGGGGACTAGTGAAACATGATGATATGGTCAACATGACATAAGAATTGATAAAAGGTGCCCTGAAGAGTCTTGTCGATGCACCTCATGGAAACTCTGATGCCCAAAAAATAAGGGAGTTGGTGCAAATCAAAAAATCCTATGATCAATTTAAGGAATTGGTTTAAAAGAAACAAAAACCACTCTAGGGGACTACCAATTAGTTATAGGAATATGAGGTCATATTTAAATACCAGGTGGGCCCATATAAGAAAATCCTCACCACCATGATCAAGAAGTTCTTTGATTACAAGAACAAGTTGGTGTAGGGCTCAGTCATCAACATTAATTCCATGATATGACCAAATAATTTCTATTTTTCCTTGATTGATGTAAAGATTATTCTCTCATTTTTTTAATCTTCTCTCTTTTTCCTTTAGTCTTTGTACTACACCCATTAGTGGCACATCTCACATAGGAATATTCTTTGGAAAAAGTGACATTTTGGTTTGGTTATGCAAGTGGACAAAGGTTATTTTGTCTCTTGTTTTGGTCTACTTTACATGATGTATGGAGAGTGTCCCACTAGGATGAGATATCAAACATGTCACTTTCATGGGAGCACATGTATTATCTCAAGAATCCTTTTTGTAGTAACTAATGAGCTTCAAACCCATGAATGCTTTCTCAAGCTAGAGTATCTCCTTGGGATATGCCATGCATTTGTTTGAAAATTTTATAAGTAAAAGAGGTTTGTTCCTTTACAAAGGTTAGTCAATCAAAAAAATTGAGAAAAAGGTATCACCCTGGTGATGTTTTTCTTATGTAAACTCTTTAGTATCAAATTGGTTTCTTGTGTAAAATCATTGACAAGCTCTAAGATCATATTGAAATGTTCCCCTATTACAAAGATGACTTTCATAATGTACATTTTGTAGAATTTCCACCACATATTATATGTATCTAAGTTTTAGATAGATAATGGAATATGTTTGTGTTTTATTACTCTATCTTATTGAAATCTAATGCATTATTCTAAGTTCTTAATATATTCGTGTTCTCAATCTTTCCTTTTGTGGTGGTCATATAGGAAATGTGTTGAGATTATAAAATCCTTTAGTTATAGATTTTCGAATGAAATACTAATAGTATTTTTAGGGGTAGTCCCAGTCTCATGGTTCAATGAGAAAGAGCTCTTAAATGATTACTTGTAGCTTTACTTGCAATTATTTCAAGGAAATTAGAAGTATTGTTTCATTTTGTTTGTTTTTGAAGGTTCTAAAATAGTTTTTTTTGGAAGTGACATAACATTTAAATGATTTTCTCCTCTCTTATCTAACACCTATCCATATCTTTGTTTGAAATCAACCCACCTTGTCGTACCCTAATCTTAACAAACCAATTGATTATCATAAGTGTTACTTATGTTACAACTATATGAGATATTACATATTTGGAATGTATTTTCACTTTTGTGCTTAAAATATTAAGAGCTATAATTTCCTATACAGTTTTTAGTATTGAGTGTTTCTTAAAATAGAGATTGTAGCCATAATTTCATCTATCTCTAGTATCTTGTATATGATTTAAAGCATTTGTACATTTTGTAGGATAACCCTTACAGGTGAAGTGTGAAAACTTGGTTATGCTTTGGTTATTTTTCCTTTATGTTCCAAGAATCCTCATGAATATTTACATATAGAACCCCTCCATGTGAGTAAGCTACCCCATAGGTTCTCTCACCTTGGTTTTGGTAGAGCCAAAAGTCACAGGGAGTTAACCATACCCTTTGTAGGTGTCTCTCAATCATTGTCTATGCTTAGTTCTTTTTTTGATAATAAACCCTTCCCTAGCTATAATGACATATTAATAGGTTTTTCATATTTGTTTTCCATTTTTTGTAAGTGTGCAAAGCTGAGCTTATGAGTTGTACAATTAAGAACCAACACATTTTTAGCACCATTATAGGGACTTTTGTAGAAGGCTTTGATCACTTTTGAGAGTTTATTTTCCTAGCTATGGTGTGTGGGAGTTATGTATTTGAAGGTGTCTAACCCCTTTTGAGCATTGTCTTTCATATTGTATTTTTGTCCTTTATTTTATAGAAGTGTGTTTTTAGTGGTGACTCTAAGTTTTTATTCTCCTAGTTATTACAAGACCATTGCCTATTATATCCCTCACCTTGTTAAGCTTTCATTTCAAGTATACCATTATTTAAAAATTTGGAAGGATTGATATCATCCTTTAGGACTAACCCTTTAAAGTGAATTTTCTTTTTGTTGTGTACTCCTCTGAGAAAAGGGAGATTAGCTTGGAGACCTATTAGAGGGCTTGGTTCTATCATTAAGATTTATCCTAGTGCTACTAACCTTCAAAAAGTTATAGACCAACCTCTTGTTGAAGATTACCATAGCTCTTCTAGTAATTCTAAGCCTTATAGCCATGTTTCCTATCTCAATCCATCCCCACCAAATCAATCCCCTCTTAAATCTGACCTACCCAGTCTTCCTCATTCCCCTCCTCACATCCTATTGCTAGTGGTTTTTGAACCCCAAGATATCCCAATCATGAGGCATAAAGACTAGGAGGAAAATGCATGCCCTGCTTTCTATATTTCTAGATATAGACCTATAAATTTTGAAGAGATGGAGGGTTTTCCTAATGAAGTTACCAATGAAATAAGGAGCAAGCTCCCAAAGTTTTAGGGGAACAATATTGTGAGTGGTGATCAAAATTTTAAGGCCTTAAAAAATGTTATTAAGGATTATGAGGTTGAGCATGAGGATATCTTAATTAAGTTGTTTATGAAAATGTTAGAGGATGATGCTAGAAATTGGTTCAACTACCTCCCCACTAGATACATTGACTTGTGGGAAGAGATACAAAATTTCTTTAGGATTTAGTATGGAGAAAGGCTAGATCTAAGGTTCCTCTTGACTGAGTTTGAAAATATCAATAAAAATCCTAATGAGTGTGTGTAGGATTTTAATACCCATTTCAAATGGCCATTACACATTTAACTAAAAATATTAGGACTAATGATACTATTTTTCTGATAAAATACTATGATGCTTTTGACAAGAAGGTTGCATACTACTTAAGAGACTAGAATCCACCAAACCTTAGGTTAGCCTTTAATATTTCCATCCAAATTGAAAATAATATTAAAGCTATCAAATATCCTATGAATAATATGGTTGATATGAAGCTATTCAATCTTGAAAAGCCATGGTTTGTCAAGGTCACCAATGTAGAAGAAAATGTCAAGACTTTGGCCTCTACTGTTAAACAGATGTCATACAAGTTGGATAAGGAAAAAAGGGCATTCCACATGTATCTTATAGCCATGATAGGGCCCCAAATCCATATTAGTGTCAATGAGACCCTCCATTCCATAACTGAGAAGTTGACAAAAGAAAGAGGCCTACATGTGAAGACTAGCCAAAAAGGAATCTAGGTAGGGGTATTGGGAAGGAAATACCAAATCCCTTAGATGCTAAGGTAAATGTTGTGAGATCTGATATAGACATTGATTAGTGTTATAGATTCTTCCTACCCCACCCACCTTATGATATTATTAAAGTAGTGGATCAAGAACTAGATGAACCAAAGGATGCACCATTTGATTATGAAGTTTTCATGTTTGATTTTCATAATCCTTTAACTAAAATAGTGATTCTAATAGGAAATGCCTACTAACACCATGACTAGTGAACTTTGGTGTGTTATTGAGTTGAAACATGTCCCTATCATTGATTATGTGTGTGATGTTAATGTAGCAAAATCATATGAGTTTCCTATGCATGATTTTGATCATCTGTGCTCTATGATGATCAAGATATATCTAAAAGGAAATCCATAAGAGGAAGATCTAAGAGCTACCCAAAGAGGTAAGATTAACTTGAGAAATAGGTAGGTAGGTGATATCCCTCAAGAAATTACTCCTATTGACCTGAAGGTAAGGGATGAAGGCAAAGAGGTAAAGAAAGTTGTAGTTACTCTAGAGGCCTCTCAGAGGGCACCTATTGCTCAGGATTTTAGACCTAGATAATTTATTACTAACAATAGTAAGATGCCTATGTTGACTAGTGTCCCTAAGGGTAGTAATGAGACTAAGTAAAACCCACCATTTAAAGATCCAATAGAGAATAATAATCCCCCTCAACCTAATCCATTTCATGTGTTGACTAAGCATATCCCTACTAAAAATGTCACCACTCTCCCACCAGACACACCCCTCCCTCAGTATAGTGTATGTGATATGGCCTAGCTATTGAGTAAAATAAAGATCACTATTTCACTCATTGAGTTGTTATAGATCCCTAAACATAGGAAGAGAGATTTTGAATATTTGGATTTTGTTAAGGCATCAACTACCAATGAGTTTGAAATATCCCATATGCTATGAGAAGATCAATATTTGGGGGACGTTTATGAGATTTCTCCTAAAGTCTATCTAGGAACTACATTGGTGGAAAGTTAGTTGGATGTGGAAATATTTTATACAACATTGATGATTAATGGTATGATTATTCATAATTACATTTTTTATTCCAGTGCATCTTACAATATTATGCATTTTTGTGTCTTGATTGAAATTAGTGCAAAGATAATGTCTGATTTTGGCAAGTGATATGTTATAGATTCATGAGAAGTACTAGTTTTTGGGTAGGTCAAAGGGTTATTTGTACAATTGGTGGTTCACCCAAGTAAGTTTTTGAACATGGATGTGGTAGTTGTAGATTGTCCCCCCAAGATGGGGAATGTTGCTATCATGAAAATGGGCTGCAAGTATGGGGAGAAGTGTGCAAATGGACCTTTATTATGCTATCATCCCCCTAGAAGGTAAAATGGTCAAACTTCATAGGGAGCCTAAGATTTTACATATAATTGAAGATCCAAATAATTATCTGAATGAATTAATGTAAATTAATGTTAAACTAGGTGTTTTTATTGGCATTGTTGATGTGGATGAATAGTCTATTATCATTGATGTTCAGCTTGGTATAGAAGTTCCTATTTGGGAATTTTTCTTTGATGGGGACTAATATAGTATTTTTAATGGGGTTGGAGTGATTATAAATGATCCTAATGGGGGGTGGTATACTTTTTCCTTCCACCTTGCTTTCAATTGCACTAACAATGTTACTGAGTATGAAGCACTTCCACTTGGTTTGAGGATTGCATGTAAGCATGAGATCAAGTGTCTCTCTATCAAAGGGTAACCATAATTAGTGGTGAAATAGATCCATAATGCATATGCCACCAAGTGTAAAATATTTAAATAGTACCAAAAAGTTGTATGGGATTTGATTGAAGGATTTGATGCATTCAACATCTCCTATCATGATAGAGAATTCAACCAAGAAGATGATAAATTTGCTAAGAAAGGAGATTAATTTGATATTTTAAGAATGAGCCCATATTATTAGTACCAAGTGGATGTGCTTTACTGACCCTTAGTCCTAGATAATATTTATAACTAGTAGGTGTTCGAGGACAATGACCAAATCAAAAGGTTCTTGACTTGTGAAGTAGAATTTCATGGTCAACTTATGGACTTGGAATCTATGGTTCAGAATTATAATGTAAAAGACACTTTATTTGGGAAAGAGGTCATTCAACTCAAAATGAACACTATCCCTAGGGGATTGGTCAGTGTAGAGGCATCCTCTGATGGAGAAAATAAAGTGATGTCAATAAAAGTATTTATCTCAAGGGATGTCACTGTATATGATTTAGGTTCCCTTGGGAATCTAAGAAAAGTATGGTTGGGTACTTATCTTAGCATGAAAGAGAAAAGAGATTATGTACAACTACTAAGGAAATATCAAGACTACTTGGCATGGTCTTATTTAGAGCTTAAAAAGTATAGGGAGGACTTATTCCAACATGTCATCCCACTACAGGTGGATAATAAGCCATTTAGGTAGAAGCAGAGGCATATCAATCCCATCTTGGACACCAAGATGCATGATGAATTGAAGAAGTTAAGAGATGGTGTTATTATTTGTCCTATTAGGTACTCATCTTGGGTGGATAATTTGGTCCCTATACACAAGAATTATGGTGATATCCACCTTTGTGTGTATTTTTTCTATTTGAATAAAGCTTCCCTAAAAGATAACTATCCCTTACCCAACATGGACAATTTATTACAAGATGTTATCAGGTCTAAAATGTTAACTCTAGATGATTTCTCTAGCTATAACCAAGTTGTGGTCAAGGAATCTGAGAGGTTTAAGACTACATTCACCACACCATAAGGTACCTATGTGTATATGTGAATGACTTTTGGGATAATGAATACTAGTGAAACATTTCAATGTGCTATGGACATTATTTTTCTAGGGATGATTGGTTAATTTATTATCATATATTAGGATGATGTTACTGTGTACTCCAAAATAAGGGATGAACACTTGAGACACTTGGAAAAGGTATTAATTAGATGTAGAGAATTTGATATTTCCCTCAATCTTAAGAAGTGTAATTTTGGATTTTGAAAGGATAAATTTCTAGGACATATAGTGTCCAATTAGGGTGTTATGATTGACCCTAAAAGAGTTAAGGCCATTGATAAAGTGCCCATCCCATATTCTAAGAAAGGAATTCAATCTTTCTTTAGACAGTTAATTTAGTAAGAAGGTTTGTGTCTAACTTTGTAGAAATCACCCTACTTATTACTTCTATGTTGAAGTAGAATCAAGTTATTAAATGGGATAAAAGGGTTGTGTAAGCATTTAACGATGTCAAAGGAGATTTAAAGTTTTCTCTAATTTTAGCCAATCCTAATTACACCAAGACATTTCAGATTTTCTCCTTTGTGTCACCCCATACCATAATTGTGTTATTAAAAATAATGATGATGGTCATGATCAACCCATAGCTTTCTTTAGCAAATATATGTAAGGGTTTGAGTTGAATTACACCCTTATGGATAATAAGCTTTCACTTTGTTGAAAGTGGTTAAAACATTTAGATCTTATATATTGAGTTTAAAGATTATTGCTTATACCCCTCACACCATGGTTAAGGATATCTTGACTCAGACTGATGTCTCCAGTAAAAGGTGTAGATGGGTAAATAAGTTACAAGAATATTATATGGACATCCAAACCACTAAATTGGTATGAGGAATGAGCTTGGTTAGGCTTATGGCTAAAATGAATTTGCAAGAAATTAAAGTGAATATCATTATTACCAGCACCAATATCACTTTGGATTAGTTTAGTGCATCCTAGTGGTATAAGGACATTGTTTATTTCTATATATTATGTATTGTCCTCCAAACTTGGACAAAAATTAGAGGACTCTTAAATTAATCTGCCAAAAGTACCTCCTAACTAATAGTGGATTAGCATGGAGAAACATTGATGGGATCCTTCTAAAGTGTGTGTTAGAAGACCAAGTTGATGGCCTAATTGAATATTTTCATAGTGGAGTGTGTGGTGGCCATTTTTTTCTTAAATTTAATGATCATAAAAATCATAGAACTATTTATTGGTGGACATCACTATTAAATGATATTGTTTAGATAGTCAGGTGATGTGAAAAGTGTCAATATTTTATAGGAAGATTAAAGGCATCTGGTTCTCTCCCTTTACAACCAATTTATGTTGAATCTCCATTTAGGTAATGGGGCATGGATTTCATTGGTGAGATTAGTGAGGCTTCTAGTGTTAGACATAAATGGATATTGATTATAATTGACTATTTCACCAAGTGTGTGGAAGCAATCCCCACTAAGAAGGTAAAACACCAAGTTGTGATGTAATTCCTATTGAATTAGATTATCTGTAGGTTCGGTATGCCAGTCAAGATCATTGACAACAATGTAATGAGTTTTAAAGCTAAGACTTTAGAATTAATGTGTAAAGATTATGGGATTGAGCTCACTTATTATTATAATTACAATCCTCAAGGGAATGGACAAGCATAATCAAGTAACAAAAACTTTCTCAAGATTATCAGAAGGATATTGGAAATCAACAAGAAGAGGTGGGGTGAACATTTGAAATTTGCCCTATGGACCAATATGATTAATCCCAAAAGAGCCATAAAAAGGAACCCTTTTCATCTAGTCTATCAAACTCAAGTAGATTTACTGATCCAAAACTCAAAAATTTTGATTGAAAGATATTTAAATAACATAGTAATAATGAATTCTCTAAGAAGAGATGTTTTATTACTCAAGATCGCAATACAACTATATGATTATGTCTAGGAAGAGATGTTTGATTTCCATTTTGGGTTACATATTCATTTATACACATTTTGAAAGTAAGAGGAGGATGTGGAAGGTCACCAATATTGAGGGATATTAAGTGGTTAAACTTCCATAATTTAAAATAATATATAATTTGAGGAATTACTATTTTTAAACTGCACTACTAAAATTAAAACTTAGGGTACTTCCATTAGGTTTCAGGTGTTTAAGGACAATAATCAAATATCAATTCCATCTAACCAAATTATTCTTATTATTAGGCTTCCAATGGTTCAAATGGGGAGTCAATTAGAGATACGGTACAAAATTTATGGCTCCTAGAAGTTTCATCATTATTTAGGGTAGAACTGTCATCTGAATTATCACCTAAATTGTTTCCCAAATCATTCCTCCCTCCTTGAGAAGAAATGGTCCCCATTGCATCAATATTCATCATTAGGTGTGGTATTTTTGTCTTAATTTGATTCTCTATGAGCCACTCACCTTGGTGGCTAAGCTAACCACTTTTGACCACTTGATAAAGTGAAATAAAACATCCTCTTGTTGTCTTCATCTAAGTGTCCACAATTTGATCCTCCTCTACTAGAACAGAACTCTATGGATCAAGCTAATAAATGTCTAGTTGTTCTATTATGATTGAATTGTTCAAAAGAGGTGGATGATATGGTTTGAAGAGATCCACATTAAATATTGGATTCAGACCAAGGTAGGCTAGTAGGTTCAACTCAAAAGCATTTTCTCTAATTTTTTTGTGATGGTGTAGGGACCATATCATAGAGGATAATTTTTTTTGTGTGGGCCTATAATTCATTCCATCTAAATCAATAACCAAACCTTGTCACCCATAGAAAAATGGTGTGTAATCCTATGTTTGTCATGGCATTGCTTATACTTTTGATTCTTCTTCTCCAAGATGTCATAAACTTGTTGCTAGATGTGTTACATTTGTTCAATG
Organism: Torreya grandis; assembly: GCA_037957365.1. NCBI lineage: Eukaryota > Viridiplantae > Streptophyta > Pinopsida > Cupressales > Taxaceae > Torreya > Torreya grandis. The sequence continues at coordinate 118,860 of JARHVA010004498.1, forward strand.
AAATTTGTTGCTGTTTCGGCCTCAGATCTTATATGAGGTGTGTATTACATGATGTATAATGAAATGGATATATAATTAGTGCCATGGGTTGGAACCCAAAGCATAATTATAATGGATTGTGCTTGGTAGAGCTGTGTAGGCCCTAATTATATCCATGTTGTATGAAAAGAAGCCCCTCATCCCATGTGCATGGATGTTTGGAGTTACACATCTAAATCATGTGAATAATTAAGTAGTTCACCACCTCTATCTGACCATTAATCTATAGATGGAAGGCTATGGACTTCATCAGCTTGGTATCCATCATCTTCCATAAAGTGGAATAGAAGATGTTTAGGAACTTGGTATCTCAATTTGAGACAATGGACTTAGGGAGACCAAAATTGATCCATACATGACTAAAATATAGTTGAGTAGTTTTTACAGTAGATATATTTTTCTTACAAGCAATCATGATAGCCATTTTTTTAAAATGATCAACTACAATAAAAACATAGTCCTTACCATGTTTTAAGGTGGGCAAACCTAAGATAAAATCCATTGAGATAGATTCCTATGTCCTAGTTAGTTCTAGAAATGTCATGTACAATCTTTACTTATTATTTGTTGGCTTGGATATCACATATAGGGTACAAGATTTGAGATAAATATCCACATCCTTTCACATAGAGGCTAGTAGAAGTGTTTTTGAATAACTACCAATGTCTTTTCTACACCAAAGTGTCTAGCTATCTTACTTAAATGTGCTTCCCATATCATCTTCTATTGTTCTATAACTGGAACACAAATGTGCCCCATATGAAAAAGGACATTATCTTAAAAATATAAATAAAAAACATGTTTACCTTTTTGAAGCACCTGATATGTATTAGTGAAGGTAGGATCTACTTCATACAGAGCACCCCATGTGGTAGTCTCATATCTACATAGGTCAAAAACTATTGTGAGTGTAGTATTTGGTGGGAAGCTCAGACAATCTATGGCCATATTTGAGCTCCCCTTTTTATGTTTGATTATCAAATGGAATTTTTGTAGATATGTGGTCCACTTTTGGTACATCTCATTTTTTAGTTTTCTCTATGTCTGGATGAATTCTAATGGTCTATGGTTAGTGTGGATGATAGTCTCTTTCCCCAAGATGTAGTGTTTCCATTTTTTGTAAGATTGTACAATGAAATAGAGCTCCTTATCATATGTCATGTATTTCTTGATTGTATTAGTGAAATTTGTTGGAAATATTGTCATTGATGTCAAAAGTCTAGCAATTTTGGTGATAAAGGTCCTATTGCATTTACTAATGTTTGTAATAGATATATCTTGGCTAATGTGTGTTAATATTTATTTAATATTAACAAATAATTTTTGGTTGCATATGAGACAAAAGAAGGGCCCATGGAGAAGTCAAAGAGACATGGGGTAAAGACAAAAGAAGGATGGGATGCATTTTCCCATGAAGAGTCATCTTGGGGAATTCCAAGAGTCACCAAGTGAAGTCAAAAGAGGAAGGGAACAATTTCTCATGAAGGGACACTTTGAGGAATATGAAAAGTCACCAAAGTAAAGACAAAAGAGGGAAGGATGTTTTTACTCATGAAGGGTCACCACATGACTTTTCACAGGCATGGATATGAAGGGTCATACAAGTTTGGCACCATTTTTCATGAGGATTAAAGGGTCATAAAGGTGGAAGGCCAAAGGTCATTTGGAAATCTATAAATAAAGGCTTGAGAAGCCATTTGTAATATGTTTGAATTGATTTGATATTGTATTATCTAGCTTAGAAGAGCATTTGTGAGAGATGAATATGATTTGTATTTGTTATATCTAGCTTAGAAGAGCAAAGGTGAGAGAGAGGAAAGAGATGTTGTAATGAACTATCATTTGTTGAGATAACAACATTGAGAGATAGTTGTGTGGTTTACACAAAGGGGTTGGTGCTCCTGTGGGTTGGTGCTCATGAATTGTTGTTATGTTGGTGCTCAACAAAGGGGTTAGTGATCCTATGGGTTGGTGCTCATGAATTGTTGCTATGTTGGTACTCAGTAAAGGGGTTGGTGCTCCTGTGGATTGGTGCTCATGATTATTGTTGGGTTGGTGCTTAGCAAAGGGGTTGGTGTTCCTGCAAGTTGGTGCTTGCAAATATTGTTTGGGTTGGTGCTCATTCATATACATGAGATTGTTATATGTGGTTTTTCCCACATTGTTTTTCCATGTTATATCTGATGTCTCACTCTTGTGTGGTGTTTATTTTTTTATTTTTATTGCATATCTTGAATGTTTTATTAAGTAGAATTTGATTAATGGAAAGTTTTATAAGATATATAATATACTGATTCACCCCCCTTCTCAGTATATTATATGCTTAACAAAATTTTCATTATGATATGTAATAGGATGGCCATGTTGTATGATGACAACTCCCATGGCATATTATGATGCATCTATCATCAAATCAAAAGGTTGATGCAAATCTAGCAAGGTAAATATAGGGGCTGAGCAAAGTCTATTCTTAAAATTATCAAATTCCCCTTATTGTATTTCACCCCACTAAAATGTAGCTTTATATCCTCCTTTAGTCACTTGGGTTAGTGACCAAGAAACATGTGAAATTCCAAGAACAAACTTGTGATAAAAATTTGTAAGACCCAAGAAGGTACAAAGTTCTATGAGGGTCCTTAGTGTAGGCCAGTCTTGAATAACCTAAATCTTCTCTAGATCAACATGGACCCCTTCCTCATTCACAAAGTACCTAAGGTAATAAATTATTTTCATCTTGAATGTGCATTTGTAAATATTTGGATATAACTTGAGCTCTTAAAGAGTTTGAATCACCTTAAAAACATGTTACAGATGTTCCTCCCATGTTCTACTATAGATGAGTATGTCATCAAGGTAGAAAACTATGAATGAGTTGGTGAAGGGTCACAAGATGTCATCCATCATCCTCACGAAGGTTGTAGGTACATTAGTTAAGCCAAAATTCATAACTAACCATTCAAAGAGCCCCTCCTTAGATTTAAGTGTAGTATTCTAGACATCGGTGGGATTGATGGGAATTTGGTGATAGCCATATGTGAGATCAATTTTGGTGAATAACTTTACACCATAGATTTGGTCCAATAGGTCATCAATCTAGAGGAGGGGGTAATGATTCTTCATAGTGACTTTATTTAGGGCTTGATAGTCAATGTAAATCCTCTATGTTCCATATTTATTTGGTGCTAGGGAAATTGGGCTACCATAGGGTAAAGAGCTTGGCCTGATGTGACCATTTTGGATCAATTCTTGAATCTATCTTTTTATCTCATCATTCTCCAAAACTAATCTATGATATATGTGACTATTAGGTAAAGGTGATTATGGGATCAAATCGATAGAATGTTTTACCTAGTAATATAGTGTAACTCCTATGGGTGACTTGAATAAGTCATCATATTCTCTTATGATTTTACCTATCTTCTTATGTTATTGTATTTATTTTGTAGTCAATACTACAACATCAGCCTTCTTGTATTTTTGTGGTTTGCCCACCATAAGAAAAAATTGATTTGTGTTCACCAATCTCTCACATTGCTTGGCACTAATCAAGGAGATAGATGTGGGAGGTGGTACCTATGGTACCCTATAGAATTTCATTCCAAGAGTGAGGGTAATTATTTAGGTTCATTATTCATAGATTCCATGTTGATCATTCATGAATGACTAACTAAGGAGTACATCACAAACATCTAGATTGACCACATCACATAAGACTTCATCTTGGAAAGGTTTTATTACATATGAAAGAAGACATTGATGGGTGACATGGAGGTCTCTCCCTGGGTTCAACCATCTAATACTGTATGGCTTTGGGTGAGGCTTCATGGATAGATTTATACTTTTCACAAATTTAGTAGAGATTAAATTATTTTGACTCCCATTATCAAGAATGAAATGCAGACGCTTACCTTTTACCCATAATTTGGAGTGAAACAATATTTCCTTATCATCTAGCCTTTCCTTATGGGTCTATAATGAAGTGACAATGGTATTGGGATTAGCATCTACAATCTCATATTCATCCTCTTCAACTATAGGTTATGTATGAGACAAAGTAGTAGATGTCAAGTATTATGACTCAAAAAGTAGTGACTTAATGGATTGACATTCTTCTTTGGAGTGAGTTCCAATTTTTTGGTAATCACACCATTTTCCATTCTTCCCCTTTTGGGGTTTCTTATCTTGAAACTCATTTTGCTTCCAGTTTTGACCTCATGTTTGAATTTCCTTGTCACTTTTCCATTTTAAAGGTTGACTCATCATATTCTTTCTTCCATACTTCTACTCAATCTTCACTACAAACTTGTATGCCTCATCAAGGGTTTTTTAATTTAAGAGTTCCATTTCCCCCCATATGTATCATTGTAATCCACTATGATATTTGAGAGTATTATGTTTCTCACTTTCTTGGATGCCTAATCTTGTAGATAGAGAATGAAAAATGTCTATGTAATCTTGAACAGATTGGTCCTTACCTTGGTGAAGTTGTTTCCATTATATATACAAATCATCATATGCTCCAATGGGATAGTGTTCTTCCTTTACCACCTCCATGAAATCATCCTAGGTAGGTTCCACCTCAACACCAATTTCATCTATAATGAACCTCTTTTTGTACACTTCCCACTAGTTTTTCATAGGGAATGATGCTTTCAAATATTACACAGACATTTTTCATTCTCTATCTACAAGATTGGGCATCCAAGAAAGTGAGAAACATAAAACTCTCAACTATAGTGGTGGAATACAATGGTACATATGGGGGGAAATGGAAGTCTTCAATTTTGAAACCCTCGGTGAGGCATACAATTTTGTAGTGAAGATTGAGAAGAAGCATGGAAGAAAGAATATGAAGATTCAACCTTAAAAATGGAAAAGTGACAAGGAAGGTCAAACATGAGGCCAAAATTGGAAGAAAAAGGATTTTCAAGATAATAAACCCCAGAAGGGCAAGACTAGAAAATGGTGTAATTACCAGAAAACTATAACTCACTCCAAATAAAAATATCGAGCCATCAAATCATTTATTTCTAAGTCACAATACTTTACATCTACTACTCTATCTCATACATAACCTATAGTAAAAGAGGATGAATAAGAGATTATAGATTCAAAGCTTGATACCATCATCACTTCATCACAGACCCATGAGGAAAGGCCAGATGACAAGGAAAGATTATATGACTCCAAATTATGGATAAAAGGTAAGCCTATACATTTCATTCTTGATAGTGGGATTCAGAACAATTTAATCTCTATTAGAGTTGTGAAAAGTCTAAATCTATCCATGAAGCCTCACCTAAAGCCATACAGTATTGGATGGTTGAGCCTAGGGAGAGACCTCCATGTCACCCATCAGTGTCTTATTTAATATGAAATAAACATTTTCCAAGATGAATTATTGTGTGATGTGGTCAATCTAGATGTTTTTGATGTACTCCATAGTCAACCATTCATGTATGATTGACATGGCATCTATGAATCACCAACCTAAAGAATCACGCTCACTCTTGGAATATGGTGCTACAATGTACTAGAGGTACTACCTCCCACATCTATCTCCCTAATTAGTGCCAAGAAATATAATAGATTGGTGGAGAAGACAAAGTAATTCATTCTCATGGTGGTTAGACCACATATATCTAAAAAGGTTGATATTACAGTCTTGACTACATAATCAACACAATAATAAAAGTAGATGGGACAAATCATAGGAGAATAAGATGAGTCATGCAGGTTAGCCCATGAGAAGCACCTCAGGTTGAAGGAGAGGTTAAAGTAAATATTGGATAGGAAGATCATTCCCCAAAATTTTCAAATAGTTTATCTAGTTCTACTTTTGGATAGCAAGCATGAAGAGAAAGGTAAGCATGACAAGATTAATGTTTTGTGGATGGGCCCTTACTCAATCGACTCCAAGATTAGGGAGCACACTTTTTTTAATAAGAGAATTGGATGGAGAAATATTAGAGTTGCCTATCAATGGCAAGAATTTGAAACATTTACTAGATTGAGTCCACCTATAATTATGTACCATATTGTACATTGTTTTATTACTTTGTTTTCTTATTGTTTTGTTGCCCCTTTGTCTAGTCCTTATTTGTGAAATTATTTTCATTTTGTTTTTATAACGTCTTCATTATTATTCCCTCCTATTCCTTTTCTTTTTTTAGGGGTGTCATGTTTTGTTCAACCTTCCTATTTATTCAAAGTTGATTTGTCCTAACTCTGTGGCCCAATGGATTGGCACCTAGTCTATTTTTGTGGTTCTTTGCACACCCATGAGGGGTATGCATCACTAAGCGATAGCCTATGTTAGTGCCTAAGATTGGATTGAGGCAATTAGGCCCTTGTAAATGGATAATTCCTAAACATTTGACCATGTTGAGCTTTAAAGTTCATGCCTAAGTCTTTTTTTCCTCATGTTTTCCTTAGGAAGGTCAAGTTCTTCATTAAAAATTGGTTAAGTCCATTGTGTATTGTCTTTCAAGTCAATGCACTCTCATAAATAAATGAAGTATCCTTAGAGGGTGGAATAATGTTGCACCCCTCCTCAGGTTGATTAGTGGTACAAAGGTAAAAAATATCTAAAAGTCCAAGCGAGAGTTTATGATGGATATGTGGCAGCATCCAAAAATGTTTTTGGTTTTAATTCTTTTTATAAGGTTGTCACACTTATGTTTTTGATTCCAAAGGTGCAAGTATTTTTCAAAGTTTAGACTCCTTAAATCATGCCATGTGGATATATCTTGGGGGTCTTTGTTTTTGGACCCTTTTGGAGGACAACCTTATCTCAAAATGTGGGGGGAAGTGTAATGAGTCCTTAAAGACTAAGACATTGGGGTAGTTAGGTAAGATCATAACATGTGGCACTTTAATGAGATCTTAGAGTATATTACACCAAGACACCAAGGAAAAAGAAGGGTGAGACATTGTAAATATCCCCAACACGCTGAATGCTAGATTTTTGACACATGCCAAGTTTGTTCTTTTAAAAGGAAAGTTTGGGGCATGTGGAATCTCCTCACTAGAAAATATGAGGTATGAGGAGGTGAAAAGCTTCCTAAAGATCTGATGGGTGTCAGTGGTGGATTTTCACTTATTTGATGCCAATTTTAATAGGGATGATTATTCAATTGATAGAGGAAGCTTCATCAAGTTTCCCTCCTTTTATTTTATATAATACTTGAAGATATTAATGCAGTAGTTGAGTATTATATGTTCTACATCAAGGCTTAATTGATAACCCTAATTTCAAAAGGGAGTGATTATAACTAAGTAGTTTCTTTAATTTTAATCCACCCTTTACAATTGGACCTCACACTTATAATTTCAAGTGATTTGTGAACCAGAGTGGTGTGAGATGAGAGTAACAACTACTTTCATATTTTTCAATCATTTTCTTGCTCAGGTTGCATATTTTTTAGCATGGTTGAAAGTAAGTATTCTTTAAGTTGTTACTTTAGTGCTTTGAAGGAGAAGTGTGGAGGAGTTACAAAGTTAGCTTTTAGGGGAGAATATTTTTCAATTTAAGGGAAGATAGTGTCATGTTAGTCTAAAAAATGGCATCTTCTCCTTCTATTCCTATGAAAAGTAACATTACTTCAATTTTTGATGGGATTAGGGACATTGATATCCAAGGTTTAGATTTTGCTACCCTACTGAATTTGTTATAGAAACCTAATCCCCCTAAGGTGTTAAATAATTTGGGTATGAGTTATATGGTTCTAGCAGTAGCTTTTCCACTAGCAACCTCATACCCAAAGTTGGTCATTACATGCACAAAGGTGTATCACAAGGATATAAGAACTATACTTGATGGGAGTCAATTAGTTGTCTACTTATTTACCCCTCAAGAACTTAGTGCCATGATTGATATACCACCATAATGTAAGGAATTATTTTTACTATGGAAGAATGTTAGGCATATGATGAAAATAATGATATCTTCATTTGCAAAATTATAAACACTTGTTAGCTCACCAAGAAGAGAACTAAGGTTTCTAGATTGACTAGGAACCTTAAGTTAATAGATTTTAAGGATATACCATGATATGTCATTGCCATGGCTATTAGGGTTTATGGGGTACCCATGATAGAGAATTTTGAGCCATGGAAGTTTTCCATCCTTATCTATGTGCTAGAACGTAAGAAGAACTGGACTAGGCCTCAATTATAAGTAACAACCTACCCAACCAAATAATGTAGTTATGGGTGGCCATATCTTCTAAGGAAGCATTTACTAGTACATTTTACATGACTTCCTACCTCATGAATACCTTAGTACATAATAGTTATTTCCTCATACTCGCTAAGAATCCCTCTGATCTCAGAATTTATGAGTTGTATCCTAAAATGACTTTGGAAGGTATTAGGAACAACTAGGATAAGGTATATAACTATTTTTTTAATACCATTATAAGTGTCTTATACCCTCTAAGGAGATTAAATAGAATGACCAAGGTGGCCAGGGAGGTGATTGATAGGTTTGACATAGTGTACATTCAATTATGCACTTTTACATACATTCAAGTGACTAGTTATTCAGGGGTGCATTGCAAGCTACCTAGGTATGTTTATGATAAGGTATCACTCATGGAATTGTGTAGACAAATAGTTCCCCCACATGAGATGGTTACAAAAAATAAGATTAATAACCCCATCAAGTTCCCTATACAAATAGGATATTACACATGTCCTACTCTAGCTAGAGCAAAGGGGTTATAAAAACAAATGGGTTATTTTCAAATAGACAAGATTCCTCCTTAGCTCAACTATGACATAAAGTGGTTGATTAACACTACTATATGTGTAGTTATTCACTAGACACACTATGAGCACATCTAGTTAGAATGCACAATAGAGGATCAAGTAAATAAAATTGACTACTTGAGGCTTATCATTTAGGACATTGTTACATATGGCATCATCCCCATCCCTAAAGGCATGGTAAATGACAAGGCTACAATGTCATTGGATTACACTAAGGAGAATATAGAGATGTATCCTATATCTCAATCAAAATTTGTAGTCCTAGAGAATGATTCAATAACATGGAGGGCATGTCATATTATGAAAATAGCATTCAATTAGCTAATGTCTTGAGGTGTGGAGCTTAATACACATGATACCCCTACCCTCAGGGAGCTTAGAGATGTATAGGATCTCTAGGAAATTCTTCCCCCTCACATTGGATATTTAGTAGGCCTGAATGTACAGGCTGAAGGCAAAGGGAAGAGGTTAGTATGCAATATCATTTTCACCAAGCTGGTCAATGTTGATGAGATTATGTTAACATGGTTCATTTCTAGATTATATTTCACAAATTTGACCAACCTTGCTGAAATTTAGACTCAAATTGCCATGGGGAAGTGTAGCTTGCAAGTGCTTCTCCCATTTTGATCACTATTGAGGGAGCTCCTACCACTTTAGCTAAACCAACCTTTATACCAGCCCCTTAGCCTGTATAATCACCAGAGCCCATTCTACCCCCAAAAATGTACATAAGAAAAAGGGGAGGGGAGGAATAAGTAGAGTAGTCAAATACTAAAAGGAAGAAGAAGGTGTTATAACATTTGCCTATGGGCCCCAAGAAAAGGAAAGAGGTTGTACATCTAGATGTACCCTCTAATCATGACTCCATATAATCCTAAGGAGAAAATTCCTCATATGCCCAAAGATTAAGGGATAAGAGAGATGAAGAAGACTTGGATGATGATAGGCCTATTGAAAAATTAGTAAAGAAGCCATTTACACTCACTACTTATATAATGAGAACCACACAATGAACTCCAAGGGAAAGGATGTAAACTCCTATTAATGTTCTAGCAATGAGATTTTTTGGACCATAAACACCCCAAAAATACAAAGACAAACTTAATGAGGACTCTGTGTTGGCCTCAAATGACCATTTTTCCTTCAAATATGTGACACAAGTAGGTGTTGAGGTGTCCACTAAAGCCCAAGATCCACCCTAGAAAAAAACTCTCTCCTCAACCATAAAATCATTTATCTAAGCTATGATCACCCAACCATTAAGATAAGAGGTAGAGGGTGAGACAAAATGTATGCAAGGACCTAGGGAGGAACTTGAAAATGTGTTGAGGCTAGAAGAGAAATCCCCCACTAGTTTTGAGAAGTTAGAGGCTTAAGGAAAATAAGAATAAGTTGTTGTGGTAGTTATGGAGACAACTCCATAGGACCATCCCTCTCCAGTACACACAAGTTCAATACAAGAAGGAAAGGTTACACCTAACAGAGATAGGGTATTGGGTTTGAAAATGAGTACCCATATACTTTCATGTATAAATAAGGACTAAGGTGATGAAGTTATAAGGGAAGGACCTTCCACTAGAATTACTTCTATTGAAATACCTTGAGGGCTCCTTCCCTAAATAAAGTTTCATGATCTTACTGGGCATAAGAGTTTTGAGGCCATGATTGGTGATGAGTTACCTAAGGGGGATAAATAAGACACCTTAACCTCTTCCCAAATTTCCCAACCAATTACAAAATCTAAGCTAGAACCAAGACCACCTTCTCAGCCTATAGGATATGAGAGTGTCATTGATAGACTACTATTAAGGTCCTAAAAGCAATCTAAAGTAGTTATCGAGGTCCTAGAATAGGTTAACCTAGGAAAAGAGGGAGAGAAATAATTTAAAAGGAAAGAGTTAGAGTTGGAAAGTGATTAGTATATAGAGAAGATAAGAATAGGCTTGCAATCAACACCTATCAATCTCCCTCTAACTATTATTTCAACCACACCACTATTCAATACATCCAAGTGGGCCTTGAGGTCCATAACCCCAATGGGTTTTTTTATTAGGCCCCTCTTATGGGTCAAAGAATATATTATGGATAAGTAGGGCATTGTAAGTAAATTGGGGGGTATAGACATAGCAAAGATTGCCTAGTCATATAGGGTGAAACCTCTCAAGAAAGATAAAGCACTCTCTCAAATTACTTTCACTAATAATGAGGAGAAAACATTGAATATAGTTGTCCTTCTATAGGTTTTTACAAAGAAATATGCTCCCCTTGAGAGATATTTAGTATACAATTATGATCTAGGGGAGCCTTCAAGAAATGAGATCAAGCATAGCTCATAGGTTCTAGTGAGCATGGTGCCCCATTAGATGTATAAAGACAAGGCATCAATAAATGAGCTTAAGATGTAGAACCAAGCAATGATCTAGTACTTGCAAAAGTTACTAAATGAGCCTAAAATAGTGATTCCAACTACCATCATATCCCTAAGTCCCCCCATTTCCTCTTGGGATGCACTTGATTTTGGCCTAAGTGAAGATTTAAAGACTAGAGGATGGGAGACAAAAAGTGGTAGAAATACTTGATAATCTAAGGTAAGGAGATCATCTATGAAACATTTGGATGGCTTGATTACATAATGGATAAACAAAAGGAGATAAAATACTTGTCATTGGTGTATGAATTAGATATCAAGAGTTGGGAGGAACTTGGGCCAAAGGTAGACAAGTTGTGTAGTTGGAAATCTCTAGGTATTTTAGGATCATTTATGGTGATGATATTTTCTACAATCAAGGTATCCTTTCCTACACTACACAACTCAGATGATCCTAAAATACCCAGAGACTACCAAATAGCCATAAAATATAGGTTATCAATGCTTAAGGATGGCTCCCTCGATATAAAAATGGAAGAGCAGTCTCTAAAGGCCACTAGGATGGAAATTGAGGCCACTTTAAGGGGACTAGTGAAGCTTGATAGTATGGTCAACATGATAAAAGCATTGATAGAAGGTGCCCTAAAGAGTCTTGTTGATGCACCTCATGGAATCTTCAATGGCCAAAAAATAAGGGAGTTGGTGCAAATCAAAAAATCCTATGATCAATTGAAGGCATTGGTCAAAAAGAAATAGAAAACACTCCAAGGGAGTACAAAGTGGTTAGATGAATATGAGGTCAGATTCAAATACCAAGTGGGCTTGGATAAGAAAATCTATGCCACCATGATCGAGAGGTTCATTGTTTATAAGAAAAAGCTAGTGTAGGGCTTGATCATCAATGTTGATTTGATGATATGACCAAATCATTTCTATTTTTCCTTGATTGATGTAAAGATTCTTATCTCCTCTCTTTTCCTCTTTTTCCTTTAGTCTTTATACTACACCCATTAGAGACACATCTCTCGTATGGATATTCTTTAGAGAAAGGGACATTTTAGTTTGGTTACGTAAGTAGACAAAGGTTGTTTTGTCCCTTGATAGGATCTTATTTAAGTGGCATATGGAGAGTGTCCCACAAGGATGAAATATCAAACATTTCATTTTCATGGGAGCACATGCATTATCTTAGGAATTCTTTTTGTTGTAACTAATGAGCTTTAGGCCTATGAATGATTTCTTCAGCAAGAGCATCTCATTGGGATAAGCCATGTATTTGTTTGAAAATTGTATAAGTAAAGGAGGTTTGTTCCTTTACAAAGGTTGATCAATTGGAAAATTTTGAGAAAAGAGCTATCACTCTTGAGAAGTTTTTCCTGTGTAAACTCTTTGTTGTCAAATTGGTTTCTTGTGCAAAACCATTGACAAGCTTTGAGATCATATTTAAATGTTCCCCTATTACAAAGATGACTTAAGTAGTGTGCATGTAGAATTTCCACACATATTATATGTATCTAAATTTTAGAAGGATAATGGAATATGCTTGTGTTTTATTACTCTATCTTAATTTTGAAACCTAATGCATTATATTGAGTTCTTAATATATTGGTATTCTCACTCTTTCCTTTTGTGGTAGTCATCTAGGAAATATGTTGAGATTATAAAATCCTTTAGTTATAGAATTCATAATGAGGTACTAATAGTCTTTTTAGGGGAAGTCATAAGCTCATGGATTCAGTGAGAAAGAGCTCTTGAATGATTACTTGTAGCTTTACTTGTGATTATTTCAAGGAACTGTGAAGTATTATTTGTCATTATTTCAAGGAACTGTGAAGTATTAGTTTAATCTATTTGTTTTTGAAGGTTCTAAAATAATTATTTATGGAGTTCATATTATAGTTCAATGATTTTCTCCTCTCATCTGGAACCCATCCATATCTTTTTTCAAAATCAACCCACCTTGTCTTACCTTGCTCTTAACACACCAGTTGCTTATCATAAGTGTTACTTGCATTGAAAATGCATGAGATCTTGCATATTTGGAGTGTATTCGCATTTTTGTGATTAAAATATTAAGAGCTATAATTTCCTATACAATTTTTCTTATTGAATGTTTCATAAAATGGAGATTGTAACCACCCTTTCATCAATCTCTAGTAGCTTATATATGACTTAAAGCATTTGTACATTTCATGTAATAACGCTTATGGGTGAAGTGTGCAAACTTGGTTATGATTTGGTCATTTTTACTTTATGTGCCAAGAATCCTCATGAAGATTGAAGTATAGAATCCATCCATGTGAGTAAGCTACACCATAAGTTCTCTCACCATGGTTTAATCAAAGCCAAAAGTAGCAGGGAATAAACCATACCCTTTGTAGGTGTATCTCATTCATTGTCTATGATGAGTACTTTATTTGATTCTAAACCCTTCCCTAGCTATAACAACATATTAACAAGTTTTTTATCTATATTTTCCATTTTCTGTAAGTGTGCAAAGATAAGCATATGAGGTGTAAATCTACAAACCAACAATACCCATTAATTTAAGAATAAAAATTAGAGTCAAGTTCTATTCTTGAACCAACATCAAATTTAGCATCAGAATTAGCATCAACATCATTCTTAACATCAAATTTAGAGTCCACTGAGCTAGAATTAGATTCTGATATAGAATATGTTCATGAATATTAAAATATTGGTTATGCATGTCTTGTATATTAATTTGAACACATTTACTATCCTTCTATGATTTTTGAGGATGAATACTTTAGATTTGACATAAGTTATCCTAGTATATCCTACAAAGATTGTGTAGCCACCCTCTACTCCATTACCATTCCACAGACCATTACCACCAACAAATATATCCATTTTATTGACATTTCATCTCCTAGAAGTGTCAATCAGGACTGATATAATCATTACTTGTTTAACTACATCCATGGTGACATAATAGTTGAAGAAGAGAAAGGAGGCCAAGACCACATTCATGTAGTAAAAGAACACTCTCCTAGTGAAACCTTTTTAGAGGTAGGGGACAAGCAAAGTTTAAACTCAACATATTTTAGTGAAACATTTTTGGAATCACTAGAAGACAATTAGAGTCAAAATCCAATGTTCATTAGTAAGACCTTCTTGGAGGCACTATAGGACAAGAAAGACAAATTAATTAGTATAAACCTCTTCAAGGTGCCAATAGCTAAGTATAAAAGTTATTCACTATTTAATGATGACCTAATCAAAGATCAAATCAAAATAGCTTCCAATCTATAACCTAATTAGATTGTAGCTACTCTCAGGCCTAAATAACAAAAATATTTGGTGGTCATATTGAGAGAACATGTATTCATCTTTGCCACATCCAAATTTATGTCAAATCTAACATCAAAAACATTACGTGTGATTGAACATCCTGATATTCATTTATTTCCCAACCATTACCCATTTCATTATAATTTTCCATTTCATTTCATAATGAAACCTACCATCCATTATTTTTCCCTATTTACCATCCATGATCACACCTTCCTTATTAAAAGATACAAAGATACCTTATCTTGACATTTGAAGGAATCATAATCAATGACCAATGAAGATCACAACAACATTCTTAGCATCTAGATCTATAGCTAGTTCTTAACAGAGCAACTCTCCAAATGAGGTGTGGGATAGAAATTAACAGGATTAATTATTCTATTTGTATCATTTGTTGATTAGGATGTGCATATCCACTTCATCAAGAATAACAAAATCATATGCCATCTACCATATCCAAGACAAAAACATTATAAACAAAAAACCATCAACGAAGCCAAAAACATGTACCATATCCATTTACCATTATCACATATTCTATCATTCACTCCTTGCCACTTGGGGGAGACCCTCTTACCATTTTATATAATATATCAAAAATTTTAATTATCCTATATAAAGACCATGACATTCTATCATTCCATTCCTATCTAGACCAAAGCCTATTTTTAGTCATTCTACCCAATCCTATTTTGATCTTGGTTTCTTTGGTTCTTCCTACACTTTTATGAGGGGATTTTGATAAATTTTCAATAATCAATCACATCTATGTTTCAATGATAGTCTATGAAAGTAGTGTGATAGTTAATCTGGAAAGATATCTTTCATTTAATATCTTATATCAAAATTAGTTTATGTGATCCTGATTATAATTGCTTATGGGTAAATTAGTGTTTCATTAGTCTTGCTACTAATTATAACTACCTATGGGAAAATTAGTATCATTTATCTATGCCATTATATCCTAGTTATAACTACCTATGGGTAAACTAGGGGAAACATTTGTTTATCATGCATTGCCATCTCACTTTGCCATTACTATTTTCATTTGATTGGCCATTTGCCAGATATGAGAAGTTGTTAGGATCTACTTGGTTTTTCCTCACATTTTGTGTGGATGGAATTACTATGACTTGATGTTATTTTAGGACTATGTAGGTCATATTTAATTTATGTTGAGGTCACCTTAGTCCCCATAAGCCATGATCTCACCATTTTATAAGCAACGTAATCCAAACACTCTAACAATTTTATGAGTAGCTATCTTATCATTCTCAATCGAGTTAAGATACCTCAAAATTACAAAAAAAATTGTCTAGTCTAATTCTAGTAAATTATCTTTGATTCAACCTATTGGGGCATGGTCATTATTAAGATGTTTTCTTTTGATTTTGTTTTCAAGCTTTTTGTTTGTTTGTTTATCTCAAATTTGTTTGTTTATTTGTGTGATTTTTGTGTTTCTTTCTTTGTTTATTTTATTTCATATTTATTTGCTTTTTACACTATTGCCTCAACTCAGTCTATATGTATGTAATGGGTGATTCATTTCACACATTATTCTTGAATCTATTCATATTTAGACATTAACATTATCATCATGGTTTTTATCATTGGTGCATTATTTTCAATTGTTTATTAGATCGAGAGTTAGTCCTTACACATATTTTGAGATAGTCTTCATAGTGTTCTATCATGATGTATCCCATCACGTGTCATAATAAAAATTATCTTCAATAAGGTGTATAAGTAATGGATCCATTGAAGTTTTTCCTTAGCACCTTGTCCAATCTTCCCACCCTTGATTGCATCAATTGATTGACTATTCTAGTTATATTATTTCTAATAAGGATGAGCATATCATCATTAGTAGGTATAACTTAATAATACATATTGATCAATGTTATTAATATATTCATATCTTTCATCACTTTTCACCCACTCATCTTTAATATATATTAAAAGTTATATCTTTGAGTTATGCTTGCTAATCAGCCCTAACTGGGGCATAATCATCTTTATAAAATAATCTAGGTCCCCTTAATGACTATAAATACCTATGGGAAATCATTATTTCAACTTTTATTCTTGATTATAATCACCTTTGGGCAAATTAATATCATTTTTAAATTAATGCATGCAAGCATTTTCTCGTTTGGATTAGTCTAAATCGAGGGTTAATTCCACCTTTCTTATTGCTTCTTTTTCAAGGGATCATCCATCAGAAAATGTGATGACCACTCCCTTGAGGGAACATCTTCATAGGCTTCCCAAACAGTCTTTAGAGATTGTATTCAACCATCATCTTCTTTTTGGCATACATATCATATCACATTATTTAAGAAGACATTTCTTTGCCTATAGTTTGCAACATTTTCCTAAATATGGGCAAACTATAGACACCTGAATTTCGCCACCAATGATCATCCATCAAGCTTTTGACCAGTTTCCAACAAAATGCACAATTTGGTATAAAAACACTAAAAAAACATTAAATGAGTTGAAACTGATCTATTCAAGTGTCAATTTTGGCCACAATGTTATTAAATGGGGCAATAAATTTTATGAAGTAGCTAACTTTGATCAAATCATTTTGAGTCAAAATTCCAATTTTTCACCTGGGTGCTCTAGATTGCTCTTTTCTATAAATTTATTATATGAGACGCGTGCCTTTATTATTTTGTGTTGATAACATCTTAAATGGGATAATGGTTCCAATGCATCTAGGATTGATTTCTAATTCCAATACAATCAAATTTTGAGCCAATAATATGACATTTTGACCAATTTGATTAATTTGTGCATAAATTGCTAAGGTTTTGCATCAAAGATGGCTAGTAATGTTTAAGGATAATTGAACCCAATTAAGAGCTTAAGTTAGTTGTAAATGAAAATTTATGACTATTTATTTTTAGAAATTGATATTGAATATCTACATCATCAAATGACATTATTTCTATGAAAGACATCCCTATGACATAAATGCATAAAACATCTCATCAAGCCACCCCATGCATCACCAAGACCCTCCCATCCCTCATCAATGAATTACATGCCTCTTAAATTCCTCTTATTCACAAATATTTATGTAGGATATTTATGAATTTAATTACATAATTTGGATTAATTCATATCCACACATCTCAATCTTGAGATGGACAGTCATGGTTGACCTTAAACCATTTTAAAAATTTATAAATAGGAGGCCTTGCCTAATGATTTTTAAGCTCTTTTATGCCAAACTTATAATTTTCAAATGTATTCAAAATCATTTCATCTTAGTGTTAGAATTCCCAAATGTTGAGCCAAGCTAAACCATGTCAAAGTCAAATAAGGTGCCAATGAGAGATGGAGGTAGCCACACTTCATTGATGTAGAATTCATGAGCTCAAAATGAGTAAGCCACTTCAAAAAATTATTTGGAGCATCCAAGGAAGGTGAAAGAGGGTTTATTTTTCATTTTAGTTGTGTTTTCCATTTTAGTCTTGTTAACTAAGCTCCCCCATTGAGATAGGCTCAATAGGTGTGTCATTTGTGAACATAAAAATGCAATAGGGGGAGATTAGTATTTTTTTAGTATATGAAATCAAAATAACACACTAATATTTAACATCTTAATCCTATCTCAATGCGGAAGATTTGTTAATAAGACTAAAATTGAAAAAATAACTAAAATATAAAAAGAGACCTTCTTTTACCTTCCTTGGATGCTCCAAATAGTTTTTTGAAGTGATTGGATTAGTTTTTACTCATAAAGGTTACGTGCATGAAGAGTTTCTACCTCCATGTCTCCTTAAAACCTTGTTTGGATTTGACTTGGTTTGGCATGGATCAACATTTGGGTATTATAACATTTGGTCCAATTTACCTATCAATCCAAATTACCTATCTAACCCAACTTACCTATCAACCCAACTCACCTACCAATCCAACTCGCCTATCAACCTAACTCACCTATCAACCTAAATTGCCTATCAACCCAACTCAATTGTCAAAACAACTCGACTATTAACTTGAGAGCTAAACTCTTAATGTCATTTTCTCAAACTCCTAATTTATTCAAATTAGGTCATTATAATCTTGTTTTTTTAGGTTGAGGGGGTATTTTTGAAATATATTTAAATTTTTTTGACTAACCACACACCTTTCAAATTGGTTTTTAAAATAACTTGATCAAAAATCATGCACACTTCAAATTTGGCTTATAATGAACATGTCATGTTTCTCACACATTTAAATTGGTTCCTAAAATGAACCTAAGATTTATCTAAGTCTTAGGTGATTTTAATTTAGTGCTTAAAACACATCATAAATCTTGCAACATTTTCAATTTGGTGTTTTAATCATGAATCTAAGCTAAGTCTTAAATTTTCAATTTGGGTTTAAAATAAACTTAGATTTTTATTGCTTATAAGGTTATTTTGTGCAATATTTTTTATTTTTGTACTAAAGCTAAAGGGATAGTAATGAATCTAAGAAAAAAATTTACAATATTGTGAAACAAATCAACATCATTTCAATTTTTTACAAAACTTGATTTTTAATTATTTTAGCAAAAAGAGACATGCGTGTATGCTCTCTCATCCATCCCATTTAAGGAAATTTTGGGATAAAAAGCACCATCTCATCATAATTTGAGCCTAGTCCAAGGCATATAAATAATTTCATATAAATTAGTTCCCAAAAACTCATAATAATTTGGGTGATCTTAGAATGACCCTAAAGTCTTTTTATCAGTCATTTATTTTATTGCATCTTGACTTATGAGGGGGTCTTCATTAGTTCCCATAAGTTCTATACAAAATATTTGACCTAAGGTTTAATATTCCAACATTGACTTCAACCAACCCCACTAGGATTATATATTTGAGTAGTTAAACCACCTTTTAGTGTTAGAGTTACGCATGGGACATATCTACACTTTCAACATCACACTACACTGAGCAAGCAATGGATGTAATGGTTAAAAATAGGACAAGACCTTTTTTCCAATAAGACAAGTGTCACATATACGCAATTAAAGTGCTTCTTCTCTTGTTTGTTGTTAAAATATTTTATGCCAAGTTTTAGCATAAAATATTTTGGAGATACATCTCTATGATTAAATCATTGTTTAGAGATACAACTCCACTCTCTACCATGTTAGACCTAGTTTAAACCATTTATCCTTTGGACATAGTTTTTTAGAGTTTACAGAACTCTAAGACTTTTATTTTGAATATTTCATCATTTATGAGGGTATGTCTAGATATAATTATGGTAAATTCATGTACAATTCAATTTATGATAGAATGTCTACAAAAAATCCCATTAGGAACCCCTACAGTGAATTTTTTTTTAAGGAGTTTTATTATTCTCCTTACAATACTCTATATGGGGAAGAAATTCAAGAACCAGATTACAATCTAAATAAAGTTACCAACTAGGATGATATGGTTTATGAGGAGGACTTGGATGTTTTGGCTTCTATAAGTAATCATGTTCCACTACATCATACCATTTCTATTTGAAGACCACAACACCTAGCCATTTCAATACCAAACCCTCACCCTTTACATTGTGTGATAAACCATACTCTACAACACCCACAATGTATCCTACCAGGACCTTTTCCTTTGTATTGTGCAATAATTCAAGCTCCATAATGCCATTTCATCATTTCAGGACCTCATCCTTTGGCTTCTGTGAGCAATCAAGCTCCATAATACCCTATCGTTACCATTTTAGGACTTCATCCTTTGGGTCATTTAAGTAATTATGCTCCCAAATGCCCTATCATTATCCAATCATATTCCATTCCTCATCTATTACCAATCCCATCAAAACCATAGCTGATCTAATCATTAAAAGACCACGTTGTATTCAAAATTGGCATTTCCTAACTCACTGGAAACCAAGGCTAAGAGAACCAACCAATCCAAGATATTTTTGTTGAACCAACCACTTGTGATAAGTTGACCTATGATGAATCACTTATTGATCCTATATTAATTATTGATGAGTCTTACTCTAATGAGCCAATATTTTATGAGTCACTTCTTAATGATTAAAACTACCTTTGGACAACTCATTACCTCAACCATATGCTTGTTTTTAAAGAGAATCCTATTGACAAGTTATTCTATGAGGAGTTGTCTCTTGAAAATTTTCCCATTCTAAAGGAGTCCAAATATAAAAAAAAAGTTTTTTTAGAGTGCATTATGCCATCACAAGCCATTACTTATCCAATACCAAACATTCAACAAGACATCATTGTAATAGGGTACCCATCAGATGAAGAATAAAAATTAGAGTCAAGTTATATTATTGAATAAACATTAGATTTAGCATCTAAATCAACATCAACATCAATATTGACATTAAATTTAGATTCCATTGAGTTAGAATCAGATTCAGATACATAATATGTTAATGACTATTACAATATTGGTTATGTGTGCCTTGCAAATTAATTTGAATACATTTGTGATCCTTCTACAATTTTTGAGGATGATTAATTCATATTTGACATAAATTATCCTCTTATATTTTACAAGGATTGTGAAACTACCCTCCATTCCATTAGCATTCCATAGTCCATTACCACTAATCAATATAGCCATTTCATTGACATTCTATCTCTCACAAGTGTCAATTAGGATTAATAAAATCATACTTAATTTAACTACATACATGTTGACATAGAATTTGAAGAAGATAAAGCAGGCCAAGACCACATTCATGTAGTAGAAGATCATTCTCCTAGTGAAACCTTTTCAAAGGCACTAGGGAACAAGCAAAGTTCAAACTCAACATATTTTAGTGAAACATTTTTGGAAGCACTAGAAGGAAATCAAATTCAAAAGCAAACATTCATTAGTGAAACCTTCTTAGAGTCACTAATTAATAATCATGATAAATTATTTGGTATAAACCTCTTTTAAGCACCAATATATGATAGCAAAAGTTTTTCACTATTTAGTGATGACATAATCAAAGATCAAATAAACATAGATTCAAATCTACAGCCTAATCAGATGGTAGCTATTTTTAGGCCTAAACAACAAAATTATATGGTGGTCTTATTGAGATAACATGCCTTTAATCCTTACACATAAAAATTTATGTTGAATCTAGCATCAACAACATTACGTGTGATTGAATATCATGATATTCTTTGTTTCCCAACCATTACCCATTCCATTATCATTTACCATTCCATTTCATAATCAAACCTACCATCCATTATTTGTTCTTGTTTACCATCCATGGTTGCACTTTCCTTTGTAAAGGCTATAAATATACCTTGTCTCAATGTTTTAAGGAATTTAAATCAATGCCTAATGAAGTTCATAGCAAAATTCTCAGCATGCAGATCTACAACTAGTTCTTGACAAACCAACCATTCAGATGAGGTGTGGGATAGAAATTGACATGATAGGTTATTCTATTTACATCATTTGTTAATTAGGATATACATCTCCATTTCAATAGGAAAAACAAAATTATATTCCATCTACCATACCCAATACAAACACATCATTAACTAAAAACCATCATCTAGGCCAAAAACATGTACCATACCATTTCATTTATCATATCCATTTGCTATTGTCTCATATTCTACCATTCACTCCTTACCAATTTGGGGAAACCCTCTTACCATTTAATCCAATCTATCAAACCCATCATTATTATAGAGCAAGAACATGCCATCCTATCATTTTATTCCTATCTAGACCAAAGCCAACATTTAGTCATCCTACCCAATCCTATTTTGATCTTGGTTCCTTTGGTTCTTCTTACACTTTTTGTGAGGGGATTTTGAATAAGTTTCAATAATTAATCACATATGTGTTTAAATGATATTCTATAAAAATAGTGTGATAGTTGATCTAGAAAGATATCTTTCATTTTCCATCTTATATTAAAATTAGTTTATGTGAACCTGGTTATAACCGCCTATGGGCAAATCAGTGTTTCACTAGTCTTGATACTAATTATAACTACCTATGGGAAAATTATTATAATTTATCTATGCCATTGTATCCTAGTTATAACCACCTATGGTAAAACTAGAGGAAACATTTTTTTACCATGCATTACCCTCTCACCTTGCCATTACTATTTTCATGTAACTAGTCATTTGTTGGATATGAGAACTTGTTAGGACCTAGTTGGTTTTTCCTCACCTTTCATGTGGATGGAATTAATATGAATTAATGTCTTTTTGGGAATATATAGGTCATGCTAAATTTATGTTTACGTCACTTTAGTCCCCCCTAAGCCACGTTGTCATTATTTTGTGAGTGACCTAAGCCAAATGCTCTCACCATTTTGTGAGTAGGTATCTTGTTATTCTTCATTGAGTTAAGATACTCAAAATTCCAAAAATATTCAAATATTTAAAAATTACCAAAAATATTTATTGTATCTAAGTCTAATCAATTATCCTAGATTCACCCTACTAGGGCATGGTGATTATTAAGATGATTTCTTTTTACTTTATTTTTGAGTTTTTTGTTTGTTTGTTTATTTCAAATTTATTTATTTATTTATTGATGTGATTTATATTTGTTTCTTTGTTTGTTTGTTTTCTTGAGTATTTGTTTTCTTTTAACATTGTTTCCTTGACTCAATCTATATGTATGTAATGGGTGATTGATTGAACACATTATTATTGATTCCATCCGTATTCATACATCAACATTATCATCATGGTTTTTATCATTGGTGAATTATTTTCAATTGTTTATTGGATTGGGAGCTAGTACTTACACATATTTTGAGATAGTCTTCATGGTGTTATATCATGATTCATACCATCATGTGCCACAACAAAAATTACCTTCAAAAAGGTCTACAATCAATGGAGACACAAAATTTTCTCCTTAGCACCTTGTCCAATCCTCCCACCATTGATCAAATTAAACCATTGACCATTTTAGATCTATTATTAATAATAAGTATGAGCATCTCCTCATTGGTAGCTACAACTAAATCATTTCTATTTATCAATCTTATTCTTATATTCATATCTTTCATCACTTTGCACTCACTCATCTCTAATCCATATTATAGGTTATATCCTTGAGTTATACTTGATAATCAGCCCTAACTAGGGCAACATCATCTTTATAAAATAATCTAGGTCCCCTTAATGATTATAACAACCCATGGGTAAATCATTATTTTAACTTTTATTCCTAATTATAACTACCTTTTTGAAATTCAATATTATTTTTAAATTAATGCATGCAAGCATTTTTTCATTTGGATTAATTGCAACTAGGGATTAATTCCACCTTTCTTCTTTCTTATTTTTTGAGGGACCATCTATCAACAAATGTGACAACTACACCCTTGTGGGGGCATCATCATAGGCTTCTCAAACACTATTTGTAGCTTTTTATTCAACCATTGTCTTATTTTTGGCATATAAGCCATCTCTCATTATTTGAGAAGACATTGATTTTCCTATTATTTTCAATATCTTCCCAAATAGGGGAAAACTGTAGACACCTAAATCTGGCCACCAATGATCATCAATCAGGCTTTTGACCAATTTCCACCAAAATTCACAATTTGGCCTAAAAGCACTAAAACACATTAAATGAGTTGAAATTGATATATTCAAGTGCCAATTTTGGCTAGAGTATCATTAAATGGGGTGATTCAATTTATGAAGTAGATAACTTTGATCAAATCATTTTGAGTCAAAATGTCAATTTTGCACCTGGGTGCTCTGGATTGCTCTTTTATATCAAATTTATTGTATGAGACATGTGACTTTGTTATTTTGCATTGAAAACATCTTCAATGGGATAATGGTTTCAATGCATCTAATATCAAATTAAAATTCCAATCAAATCAAATTTGGAGCTAATAATAGACATTTTAACTAAGTTGATTAATTTGTGCATAAATTACCAAGGTTTTACATCAAAGTTGACTAATCATGTTTAAGGCTAATTAAACCAAATTAAGAGCTTAAGTTAATTTTTCATGGAAATTTTTGAATATTTATATTTATAAATTGATATTGAATATTTGCATCATCAAATGCAATCATTTCTTTGAAAGACATCCCTAGGCAATAAATGCATATAATATCTCATCAAGCCACCCCATGACTCATTAAGACCCTCCCATGCCTCATCAATGCCTCCCATGCCTCTTAAATGTCCCTTCTTCCTAAATATTTATGGGGGATATTTATGAATTTAATTACATAATTTTGATTAATGCATGGCCACACATCTCAATCTTTAAATGGATGGTCATGGTTGATCCTAAACCATTTCAAAACTCTATAAATAGGAGGCCTTGCCTGTTGATTTTTAATCTCTTTTATGCCCAAATGAAATAAAAATAATTTCATCTTAGTGTTATAATTCTCAAATGTTGAGCTAGGACAAATAATGTGCCAGGGAGAGATGAAGGTAGCCACACTTCATTGATATAAACTTCATGAGCACAAACCCAACAAGCCACATCAAAAAATTATTTGGCACAACCAAGGAAGGTGAAAGAAGGTTTGTTTTACATTTTAGTTGTGTTTTCCATTCTATTATTGTTATCTAATCTCCCCCATTAAGATAGGATTAAATTTTTATCTATTAGTGTGTTATTTTTATTTTTATTTCATATACTAAGACAATATTAATCTCCACCTATTGAAATCTTATGTTCACATTTTTTTTCTTTTAAAAAAAATGATAGCAGGGTCTTGTGTTGAGAATTCTCATGCTATTCTTTTTTATTTAAAATGAGAGAAATTACTTGTGTTGATAATTATCATTTTTATCTCTTTAAAACAATGAGAGAATGTTCTTGTGTTGATAATATCGTATTGTGCCTAAATAAATTTGTTTTGACCATAAAGCAACTTTTGACATAATGACATAAAATATGAAGTAAATCTTGTTTTAAAATTTTACAAAATACTTTTGAAAATTATATGCCTTTATCAAGGAAAAAAATATAATTTTATAAAACCATTTCTTTATTTCCTAAGTCTATTCTCTCCCACACCTAATTTCATGCATGTCATAATGCATGTCAAAGGAATGAAGTGTAAGAACATTACATAGATTATATGGTAGGTTATTTTCCTTCTACCCCATACCAAAATTTTTGTAAGGAATGAAAAATTGGATCTTTATGTAGTAAAAAAATTTAAAGTTAAATTTAAAATTAAAATATTAAAGTAAGATACACTGGGAAATCTTTAGTCTTCATAACTTCTTCTATGGTAGCCAAAGTGAAAAATGTTGGGAAAAGTGTTTACAAAATTTTAGTCTTGTTATACTAAGAAATAAGCGCACAAAAGTAAGTAACCATGTAATTTATTTTTATAGTGGAAAAACACATGAAATACTTTATTATTTTTATTTTCTAATTGTTTTCCCTTGACTAGCCAATAAACCAGTTTTCTAATCAAGACTCTTGTTCCAGAACTTGATTCACCAACAAACTGGTTTTCAAACTAATACTACCAAAAAATTTAAAGGGTTTCCATTATTATTATTTTTTTGAAAATTTATGATGTACAAAATTTTTTCCATGGAATTTACATCCTCATAAAACTTTCAAATGTATCATTGAATTTTTTTTATGTTGACATTTCTTCATCATTGATTGATATAGTGATAAGACCAATTGATGCTACTTATTTATTTTGTCATAAGTGACTCAGGATAAGGTGTCAACTAATTGATTAAGTCATGGAAATAAATTTATTCATTACAATCTCTATAATGACTCCTTTTTATGAGATTATCCTACAAAAAATTTTTTTTTAAAAAAAAAAAACTTTCCATACAAGTATAACATCAATAATATAAAATAATTATAAAAGCTAACAATAGGATTATTAAGAAATAAATTTGAATATATATGGAGAAATGTATTTCAACCTATGTGCGAATGATTAATGGTTTAGGAATTAACATTATTTAAAAGGAAATTTTATGATGGAAAAATAAGAACTTCTTCTTCTTCTTCTTCTTCTTCTTCTTCTTCTCCTCCTCCTCCTCCTCCTCCTCCTCCTCCTCCTTCTTCTCCTTCTCCTTCTCCTTCTCCTCCTTCTCCTCCTCCTTCTCCTCCTTCTTCTCCTCCTCCTTCTCCTTCTCCTCCTCCTCCTTCTCCTCCTCCTCCTCCTCCTCCTCCTCCTCCTCCTCCTCCTCCTCCTTCTTCTTCTTCTTCTTACACCTCCATTCCTAGTATTTCAATTACCATGGCTGGTTTTACATCTAGTGGAACTCTCTTAAAATCCATTATGATTAATCCTTACACTAGTTCATTATTTGCTACCCAAGGCACTCATTCTTCTAGTGGTTCTTCCTCTCTTCCATTCACTAGCCCATATTTTGATCCATAAGCAACCTTTGCCACTAGTGCCTCTCATTCTCATCATTTACCTCTAGCTCTCAACAACACCAATAGTGGTACCCAAGCCACTAAAACCAATGTTAACTCTTTTAATAATGTTAGTCAAACTCACCAACTTCTATTACAGACTCTCAATAAAATTAATTCTTTCTAATCCCATAACATAAATAAAATGATGAGGATACAAAATCACGTTCTTTATCGTCAAATGCAACCACAACTATTGGCTTGGGGCATACATAACCAAAGTGTTCTTCCCCCTCCTCTTCAATATTCTCAAGGCAATATTATTCATGAACCTTATTTAATCAATAAAACTATCAAGCATCTACAAAATGAACCTCTCACTACTCAAAATGCTAACATTGATATAGGAGTTATAACACCTAAAATCTCTTATAATGGAACAAATGATCCTTTTCTTCATCTTAAAACATTTTGGAATCTTTATAAATAATAAGTTAAATTAAACACCTTCAACACTA
This sequence comes from Torreya grandis, assembly GCA_037957365.1. Classification (NCBI taxonomy): domain Eukaryota; kingdom Viridiplantae; phylum Streptophyta; class Pinopsida; order Cupressales; family Taxaceae; genus Torreya; species Torreya grandis. Next base: position 146,214 of record JARHVA010004498.1, read on the forward strand.
CCAATCTCCTTGTTGAAACCCTCACAGGTGATGCCTTTGATTGGTATAACCAACTCAGACCTCATTCCATTACTAGTTTGGAAGATTTAGTTAATGCTTTAGTTCAATAATTCCAAACTAGTGACCCTCCTAAAAACACTTTGGCCCATTTCATCAATTACAATCAAATCAAAAATTAAACTGCCCAAGCATTTGTTAAATGATGGAAGACTTAATCGAATAAATGTGAACACAACATGGCCAATGATAATCTTTTTCATCTCTTGACAAATGCTCTTTATCCCAAATTACAATATTGAGTACATACCCTTTCTTCATGTACATTAGAACAAGCTATTGATCAAGCTAAATGACAAGATTTCTTTATGTTTCAATTAGATCCACCCCAACCTTCCATGAGTTATTGTATATTAGTTTAAAAAAATTTCAATGCTACCAATGATGGTGTTTCTTATTCATATGATACCATTCACCATGTTCAAGATGTTGTTCCTGCCCCTTCTTCAGAACTAGCTTCCTCTTCTCAATAATTGACTAATCCTCATTTCTCAACAAATAACATTAATAGTCATCAAGATATTTCCTTAGCTGAATTTCTTAAATGTCTACCTAGACCTCTTCCTCATGAAATTGACCCTACTCATCCTATGAAAACCTAGTATGATCTTGGTGAGTTTTGTTGGTTTCATGATATTTGGGGTCATTCTCATGAGACCTATAGATAACTTTGTAATTTATCAATGTACTTTCTTCTTGGACCTAATTTTGACTATGATTCTATCATGTGCCAATGTCAACAAGCTTATGAGTATGAATTTAAAGAATACAAAAATTATGATAAAGTTTAAGCCCTAAATCAAGAAAATGCTCATTTACCTATTTATAAGGATCCTTTACCTAATCATCAACCGATTCAAGAAAACCAAGGTAGTTTTATCTCTTCCACCAACAATGTAAAAATTCTTCCAAAACCAATTTCTAAAGAAAACATGGTTATCACGACTAATATATGAAGAGTAGTGGCTTTCATTGATTCTCAACCTATCTAAACCCCATCTCCTTCTCAAGCATATTGTGTTATCCAAGATTATTCTCTAACTCATATAAATTAGTTGGTACAAGAATATATTATAACCTTTAATGAATATCCAACTTATGATTCTCCTTTGGATAAAACCTCCCATGTTATTTCTACCACTATTCCATCATCTTCTCCTTCCAATGTTAATCAACCTTATATTAACACCTCTTCTACTCCTTAAGATCAAGTTGAATCTATTAGTTCATCATCTCAACATGATTTACAACATTTTCATTCTTACTAACACAAATTTTAATGCTCTATGACTCTTCCCTCCAAAGGCCTCCTTAATCATTACATGCTTATATCTAACAATCTTCTCATGGGTTATGATAAGTGGGATCCCATTGTAGAGCTCACTAATATTCCTTCTCAAATTCCATTTATTAAACTCATGAGGATATCACCTCATCATTGGAACCATCTTATGAAACTATTATTTAAAATGAATGTCCCTCATTCTCCCTTAGTGGGATGAGAGGTAGCCTTATCTAGTTTTGAGGATAGTATCTTGTAACAATATGAAGAGATGTCCATCAATGTTGATGAAACTATTGACACTTCTCTTTCATTAAAATTTCCCATCACATATATGATTCCTAATGAGATTTTCCTTCTCATAGATGATCCTCCCATATTTATTAGCATCCAAATTGGTGATATCTATGTTAAGCATGCTTTAATTGATGAGGTCTGAAACTTATGTTGCTTTTCTTGATTTCATTAAAACCCTTGGATATTCTAAATTTAATATTAATTCCATGCGTAGCACCTACCACGTATATGATAGAAGGAAAATGCCTCTTCTTGGGTGTGCATGGCTTCCCATTAATGTCCCACCTTTCATTGTTTATGTGAAGGTGATGATCTTTAACTTTCATCTTTCTTATAACATCTTACTTATTAGACTGTTGACACATTATATGCAATCTATCACCTCTTCTACATACCAATGCATTAAATTTCCTCATAATGGAGCCATTTATAAGATTTTAGGAGATACTAAACCTTGGAATTTTGAATAATTCCAAGATTGTGGTGTCTTTAAGATTCCTACTCTTGAGCCTTTACCTAGCATTCCATTTCATGAGTCATAGCATCTAAATTTTCTTGTCAACTCAACCATAGGATGCAATGCGCATCCTAAGATTATTGGTAAATTTCCTCCCAAACTTTTTGAATTTGATGACAATGAGCCTGATGAGATGAATTTCAAGATCAAAACTTCCAATCTCATGCATCATCTCATCTCACAACTTCTTACTTCCTTGTAACTTCATTCTTACAAAACTCCTTGCTATGAAATTCTCGTAGTCTTATCCAAGACTCACCATTTTATTCACCATGATTCTTCTAATGATAATGTTATTTTGACTTATGTCATTGATATTCATTCACCTGATTATGATGATGGCTATTCCTTAGATGATCTTTGATTAGGTGGTCTTATCCAAATGCATGATGCCAATATTGTGCATTATAATTCTTCTTTACTTGAGTGTTTTAATGTATCCTCTCATGTTCTAAATTTTTTAGCTCCTAATTCTTTTATATTTACTCATTATCATAGAGTAGATATGGCATTGACACATCCAATTTTTAAGGAGACCCATGGGACTATGCTCATGGATCGTGCTATGATCAGCCCTTACCATTTTTCTAGGTTCCTTGATTTCCATCATTGGTTTACTCCTGAGGTTAGTGCTTCCCTTCTTAGACCTTATATTGATTCTACTCCTCCCATAGTGGAACCTATGATAGAACTAGTTATTATTTCTTCTTCCACTATTGGTGAGCCTACTCTAGCTTATTTCACTAGTTCTCTTCCTATTAAGACTAGTTCTATTCCTTATTCATCATCACCTCCTCTTGGTGATGGTTTGATTTATTTTCATAAGATGGATCCTTTAGACATCAAATGGGGAAATGAGTCATCTCCCTCTTCTTCCACACTTGTCACACCTTTTACTGTGAATGTTCCTCCTAAACACACTCATAAGCATATATGTTGCTTTCATGGGACAAATACTCATTCTTCTACCCATTGTCATAAGTTGTGACAATATATTGATACCTTACATCCTTCTTCCCCATCCATATACACTACCATACCTCCTCCTGAGATTCTTCCTGACTATATACCTAAGTATGTTGAGAGGTATTATATATGGACACTAATGCAACACACATCATATTGATCATTTTCATATCCTTTAGTAGCATCTTAAGGATCATCTTATAGTTATCCCTGAACTAGATACTATTCCACTTAAAGGTCATCACGATAAATTTCCCCCTTATTCTCTCATATTTACACTTCTTGTAGTCCCATATATACCTCCACCTATTGATCCTTCTCCGCCCATGGACCCTCCTTCACTTGTGAATCCTTTTCCACTGGCGATTGCTCCTTTTCCCATAGATCTTGTTCCCACACATTCTTTTGATCATTTTTTTCTCAATTTCTCTCCTCAGCATGATCTAATTAGTATTCATACTTTTTTATTTGAGGAGATTAGAAAATAATTATTTACCTAGTATTCAACAAAAATTGATGACACATTAGCAGTAGTTCATATCTAGCTTCATAGAGATTTATCTAATGTCATGGATAATGTGTGTAGATAGATTTACTAGTACTTATGAGTGCATGCATGGTAATTTTATATTTATATTTTGATTGGATGTGTGCTTCATATTTATTTATTTTTCTATATCTAATTATATCATTTGACACTATGTCAAATTTTTGCTTATCTTATATCATTATCTTCTTTGTTGTACTATATTTCTTGTTAATTTTATATTATATTTTTTTTGCATATGCTTGTTCATCCTTATCATTGCTTAATATTTATCTTTTATTATTATTAAATAACTTGGATATTTATTGTGTTAGATTCATTGTAAGACCATAGATAGGACCTAGTAGATCCTTACAAAATCACTGTATTTAGCTTGTTATTGTCTTGTATCTTCATGATTGTTTGTTTTATTATCCTCCCTTTTCATAGATAATTATCATGGTTACTTTGTTTTATTTACCTTGTTACCTTTGGTTATTATCTCCTTTAACTATGTGATCAGTTAGAAAATAGTCTTTCTCATTACTATTTCCTCTTACCTGTCCACTTGTGGATCTCCCATTCCCTTTCTTCCTTTTTCCTCAAACTAAGCATATGCATGGTAGAGATTAAAAATAACATATTTGGTTATTATCAAGCCTAAGTTTCTTAGTCAGACTTTTATCTTTGGTTACTTAGCTTCCTTTAGCCTTATCCTATAGCTCATTCATCTGTATCACTATCTCTCTCATGCTTTGGCATTCCAAATCCATATGGAGGAATCTAAAAAAAGAATCCTTCAAAATAAAGTTAAAATATAAATCATTTAAATAAAAGGTAATGATATCAAAAGGCAAAAATATGAATTATTATTATGAGTTAAATCACACTAAAAGACATGATTTAAGCACTTCTCCTATCTCCAACTGAAGCTCAAACTCCACAGTCAGCTTCACATAGAGCCAAAGTCCTTTGGGGTATAGTAAGCTAGTAGATTGGAAAAGGGGAATTCAAAAAAATATTCTAGTGCTACCTACATTCTCATGTAATTAACTAATCTTCATAGTATATTGGTGCCTCTATATGGGGTCCTGAGGAGTGGGGAACACATCGTGTCCATTTTAATTTTTCATTATACCTATATACCTTCATGAGCTGATCTTAGTAGCATGCTTATCTACCTACAAATATTTATGTCTTTAGGGAATAAGTTTCCTTTGTACATAGATGAGCACTAGTCACTTAATGTCTCCTCATGTTCTTAATATGTCTCTTATCTCCTAAGGTCTTCTCTTAAGATGCCTAAGTATTTAATTTTTACATTCCCTTTTTCATTCCCTAATTCCTTCTAACCCATTTTACATATTCATATTTCCCTCCCTTAGAATCTAATTTTGTTCATATTTATCATATATACATTCTTAAAATTAAAATTATATCAAATTCATTTAATTCATTTCAAATTTCAAAATCTAGTTTGAGATTCTAAGATGCATACCTATAGTACACCAACTCTTGCTCTAGGAGCTCTGTCTCATCTAGTATATCATTCCCTTACCATTCTAGCTTTTTTTCTCTCTAGAGCTTTTTTAAATCTTCTCTTAAAATGCAAAATAAGAAAATGATTTCTCTTTTTTATATTTAAAACTACTTTTTAGCCATTCAAATTATTCATTTATTTGCCTTCAGATTCCTTCTTTTTATCATATCTTTGTTTCTATTCATTCATTTATAAACCATAAAAAGTGTTTGATTCATTATGACATAGATATTATTTTTCACTATTATATGCCTATCTTCCAAAAAGATCAAATTTTGGCTATTTTTTTACTAACTTCTATAGGTTCACCTAGTGTGCTTTACATTGGATACCTTGACTTTCTTTGAGTCTTCTTCTCCAGCACTAAGGCAAGTTAAAGGTATGTGTTTTTCAATTATTTCCTTTCATTTATATTATTTACTTCTTATTTCACTTTAATTAGAATCATATTTATGTGTCATCATGTTCTATCCTAAAGCACAATCTCATGTTGTGCTTATATGACACATGATGAACTTAAACTAGGGAATATGTATACACATAGTATTTTCACACTTTTGTTTATTATTGACACATAATATCTTGAAAAAAACTACTAATTATAAATCTCTCTAAGTGCATGCATTAAGAGGTAAACTAGGAAAGGGGTGGGTAGACCTTTGGTGCATCGTAAGATTGTTGTTCCTTTTTCCACTTGCTATCTACACTCTTGCCTCTTAAAACCTTGAAAACTACTATTATTTCTGTCTTTCCTATCTATTCCCACCATTTGTCATGGATTATCACTCATTTCTTACCTTATTTCCCTTTTGACTTGTTTAGTAAGCTAGGTCGACTTGGTCAGCCTAGATTATTCTTGGGATAGTTTGACTTTCCTTATTGCCTTGCATCTCGACTGACATAGCATAAACTTTAACCTTTAGCCTAATAATGTGCTAGGTCAACCTGATTGACCTAGGGAAATTGGCATGTCCAAAATTCTTTAGGGTGAGATAATACTATATATACAAGGTCATTCCTTACCATTTCACAAGAGAGTTGAATTAAGTGAAGAAGTGTGAACAAAAATCTACTTATTGACCATTATAGTTGAGGAATAAATCTTTAGGGTTTAATACTTTATTTTAAATCTTAGATATTATCTTATGGAGAATTATTTTAGATGATTAGGTAGGTCATGCATCCTAGAGCAAATTTATCTTGGTTATGCTTACAAGCCATAATAGTCTCTTATGAAGCACCATTAGCCAAGGGAGAGGTTGAGTTCATCATCAAAGGTAAGTATTCCAAACTTTATTTCTCATTTTTAAGAGTAGATAGATAATACATTATATATTCTTCTCTTCCATGTATTAGAATTTTGTATACATTGATGTAAGTATATGTCTCCTATACATGTTTAGTTTATTTGTTATTTACTTATTTTATTCTAACCCCCACTTTATGCCACAAGCTTTCTTAAGCACTATATTAGTTTAATTTTATTGTTATTAGATTAGTTTACTTTATTTTTTATTATCATAAGTGAATATAGAAACCATAGGAATCTTTTAGGGTTTTTGTGTAATTATGTTAGACTGTAGGCTTTATAACCCTACCTAGCATGATATGTTGTGACAAATGATATAGGTAATCCCCTAATTAGGTCTAGTGGATACTCATATTGGTCATGTTCCTACTTAATAAGTGTGTGTCCCAATTAGAAGTCTAGGTGTGATCTATCTTATATGATCTAGGATTAAATCATGCACATCATGCAATTTTGATTACATACAATAGTTATTTAGCTCCCCTTACCACCATTTATTTATGGCTCTAGTATAGGTGGCATATAGGTTCTCAATCCTCTCTAGGTACTCTTTCATCCACTCAAGGTGTTGTCCATATCTTTGGATTCTATAAGTTACATAAGCAATTAACTAACAGTACACTTGCTCCAATAGTTGTCAAAATAAAACCCCATATTGGACATCATTAAGTGGTTCTAGACCCACTTTCTTGGGTTTTATCCTCTACACATTAGATGCCTTAGCATAAATATATCTTCCACTCATTTCATCTAGCACTTGATGTTCTTGAGGGAGAGTTAGATTATTGTCTTGGTCCATCATTCCAATAACAAAATTCAATAGTTTTGATAATGTAACCAAAATGTTATAAAAAAAAGGCTTTATGATTATGGGCCTAATCATTCACTTACCTAGATGTCTAAGTAAAATTTAGGCTTGTTCTGATGGGTTACAGGCCTTGATTAATCCTATAGTGCTCAACATTTAGTACTTGACTATGCTGACATCACTCTACATGAGGTGCAAGCCTTATGTTCTCACCTGAAGTGTAGTAGTGAAGAGACTAGGGTCTATGTTAGGCTAGTTGTGCCATGGTGAATCTTTATTCTTTAAAGACTTGGGTTAGTTCAACAATGGTGGTGCATTCATGGGTACAAGTCTTGGGTTTCAGAGGCTCAATGGTATTCATGTGCTTGAGGGCCAACTAGTTATCTAATTAGGAGACTTTGGCATGGTCTTGTGCTTAGGTGCAGGTATCATTAAGGGTCTCTTAATAACACTTAACACATTTCCTGTCATGGGTGTAGGGTTAATTTCCAACTACAGGTCTATCATGAACAAGTCAAGTTAAAAACTTGTGATAGATCAACATACATCTGATAGAACCAAACATTCAAATAGTGTTTTTCATTATTAGAGTTGAACAAAAATGTATGTATATCAATATAAAATGAGAAAATTCTAAACATAAATTGCTAAAGGCCCAAGTCTACAAGTGATCTTAGGCATTACAAAGGGTAGCATTAAAAATCATCCCAAACTAAGTTCTAATGTTATTGATAACTATCCAATAGCAATTCACTAGAGCTTTGCTACTCTAGTTCACCTCTCCTATTCAACTTAAATTGGATTCCTTTTATAGGTTTTAGAGTATCCTAGGATAATGGGGAATAGAGCATGCTAATTATTGAGCTAGTACTAGAGGTACACATCTTATAATCACCACTATGCCTTATCTTTAATGCATAATCATTGTCTCATGCACTTGTTTCTTGATGTTGCTTAATTCAAAAGGATTTGGTTGTCTTTAATGGTTAGTCATTATCCCATGCACTCATTTCCTAATTATGATTAGAGTTGTTAGTTTATAGCTAATTGGTGCCACTAGAAGATAAAAAAAAATCATCCTCCATGATTTCCTCATGCCTAGGTGTTTGTTGATTTGGCACAAATCTACTATTTAACACAAAAAGGGGCACAGAAATCATTGAATAGTTATCTATTAGATTTTGTAATCTTAGTCATGGAGGGTGTATTTAATTTATTTGTATAAACCCTAAGGATATAAGAGTAAAGTGAAAAAATAAAAAATCACATGGAAATAAAATTAAATGAATACTTACACAAGTCACTCAGAAAATTGGTAAGGTGAGGTGATAAAATTTAAATTAGAACCAAAAGACCAAGGAAAATTAAAAAAATTAGAGTAAGTTAGGTAACTAAGAAACCAAGGCTAATAAATGACCAATAAACCTAGAACATTCACCCTAAGTAAGATAAGTAACAAACCAAATCAAACCAAGGACACATAAAACTTAACTAATGGAACCAACATCAATGTAATAAAAGTAATTTTTATCAATATAAATTTTGTCCTTAAGAAGGTTTTTTAATCCTTCCTCATTTAGTTGAACAATCGAGACACCTCTAGGTTGTTGGTGGACTAATAGTTGAGGTGAATCTCTATATTACGGCCATCTCCCTTAATGTATCACCTAAAACTACTAATAAACTTATTCAATTGACAAGGAAAAGGGAGAGAGAGAGAGAAACTAAAAATTAAATGAGGTGATGCACCAAAATTAGCATCCTCCACTTGCCTAAATTGAACTAAGAACATGAACTATGACTAAATCCTATTACACAACCCATCATGATTCTCTAAGCATAAGTATTTCTATATGGAGGGTATGGATGATACATCAACCAAGAGGGATGATCAATAGGTCTCCTAAGTGATGCTAGTGATGTTAGGAATTAAATGAATTAAAACTAGATTTAATCCACATAAAATCAGAATTTAAATGTGTAAAAATCATACTTAATTATGCACTATTGCATCATGGAATCAATTCCTCAAACCATAGTAATCGAAATTAATAACAAAGAAAATAAAAACAACAATAGAGACCATAATATAGATATACCACAGTTCACCCAATATGGGATACATCCTCTAAGAAAGTCCTCAATAAAATTAATGACAAAGAACCTATTACAGAGATTTAAAAAATATCCTCCATAATTCACACAAGAATTCTTTGAATTGTTGATCCAAATCTGAAATTTATCAATAATTATTCACACATGCTCTATCACACCTATGCTTGTATAATCACATACCAAAATTTGATATACCACACCTTACAAATAAACACAACATCCTCCAAACTCACACAACACCTGTATATATACAAAATGAGGAGAAACCCACCAAATAAGGATAATTACACAATACTTATCCAAGATAAACATTATCCTCAAGAAGACACCCATCTTCCACCTAGTCATGCTTATCCAAATATACCACTGTAGGAGGAAATCACCATCCTCATCTCTCCTCCTTAGAAGGATCTCAAAAAAATTTCAAGGAGATAACAAAAAACTCCATAAAACATGGAAGTCAACATGGAAAATAGATATCTTAAAACTCACTCCACAAAACAAAGAAGACATAAAACTTAGAAATATCTAAGAATATTTCACTCACATGGAAGCAAGGTTTCATAAAAGGTGGAGAGGGGAAAATGTGCTCCCCACACTTGTGGAGCTCTATAAGCACCCAAAATGTACCACCATGGTCATTTGATAGCCCTAAAGGGATCCACACTCAACAATATCCCACTTAGAGACTATTTTTCTTGAATAGAATCTATCACTGCTCCATAACCACTAAGACCAACCAAATATAAACATAGTATCAACTTGTCCAATGTGACCACCTTGGTCATCATATCCATAAGATTATATCTAGTATGAATCTTTTCCAACTCCACCAAGTTCTCCTCCAAATTTATCCTAATGAAGTGATAGTGGAACTGAATGTGTTTCATCCTCGAATGGAAAGTGGAGTTATTTCCCAAATTAATATTACTCTTACTATCACTGTGTAGTCTCCTAAATTTTTTATCATGCCCCAACTCTTGAAATAGTTACTATAACCAAACCATATCCTTGTTATCCTTTGTGGTAGAAACATACTTTTCCTCTATGGTTGACAAAGCCATAACCTTTCATATCATAGAAATCTAACTAATCATTGTATCTCCATTAGAAAATATATAACTTCTCATAATTTTCATGTTATCAATATTCCCTACTATATTTGAGTCCACATAACCATGCAAAGTGGTATTTCATCTACCATAACATAATGCAACATTTATGGTTCCTCTTAAGTATTGAAGAATCCATTTCACTTCTCACCAATGCTCATAACTAGGATCACTCATATCACTTCTCGCAACTTCCACTACTTGGGAAATATTTTACCCAGTATAAACCGTGGCATACATCAAGGTACCAACTACTGATGAGTAATATACGTTAGACATCTTAAGCTTTTCAACATCTATCTTAGGATACTTGTCCTTTGATAATATAAACTAGCCTACCAAAGGAGTATCAATAGATTTAGCATCCAACATGCTAGAGCTTTCCAAGACTTATTATCAATCATATTTGTACCCTTATGAAGGTAGTTTTAGTCTTTCACAATCTATTGAAACATGGAAATAATCCTAAGATGTTGGTGAGTAATCAATAGATTTAATCTCTAGATTCTAAGGGCTAGCTCCCTTTGGTATATCACTTAGGATCCTTGGTCTATGCCACAAATTACTTAGGAAAAGGGAAGAGGGAAAAGGTAAGAAAGAAACTTGAAGTTAAATCCTATCTATGATGGTGATACATAGAAAATATGACCTTCATCTACTTGATATGCACTAAGAAGATTAACAAGGATGTGAATCTAATTACAATGCTCAAATGGTAGCCTTTGAGCATAAATATCTCACATAGGGGCCTGAGTTTGTGCATTATCTAAGGAAACTAATAAATAGGTATGTCAAAGACACTAGAGAGAGCTAGCACTTTCTATACAAACAAGATGATAGAGCACACTATGAGACCTACAATGATGAGCTTAACACTTGCAAATACATATAATGGAAAGGATAAGATGAGAGGAAAACTTATCTATCACTTTCATCTCCTAATAGACCATGAAAATACACTAAAACCCAATATTTTGAGGAGATATAAACTTTAGCTTATTCATCAAAAGAGGTAAAATATAGATGTTCTATGAACATGGAAAAATCAATATTTGCAATGGATTGAAAGCTTGTATATATATAAGAAAGGACAAGAGAGAAGAGGGAATTGTGTTTAAAGCTGGGAACTAAGAGAGAAGTTACCAATAACTATGGATCCCTCTTTTGTATTCTCGACATCCTTAACATTGAAAGCATGTAACTACTTTATACATGACATCAACCATCCAAAATCAACATAAATCTCCTTTATCTCCTAATAAATTCAAGTATCTTCTTTAATAAATGATAGAGCCATGTCAAAGGTAGTTGCATGTCCCTACTAAGTGTGAATTATTGAATCTTTACATTTAAAAGTTGGAATGCTCCTTACTATGGTCTTGGACTCCCATGGCCATCGATATCTAGTCATGAGATCTTGACAAGTGTCAAGATCATGGCAATCTTGATGAACCATTTAAAAATTGACCTTTGCAAATTTCTAGTTACCAAGGCTCAAACTTGATGTTTGTGGGCCCATAATTTTTTATTTTAATACAAATGGCTATTTGTTGAGGTTGAAGTTGATGTTTGTACAAATATCACCAATTCCTTTATTTTTTTTCTCTTTGGCCATTTCTTATAGATAATTCCTTTGAAAGAATTCATTAAGACTATTTTCTTGAAAGAATTTATTGTTAGAACCATTTTCTTTAAACAATTTCTATGGAAAAAAGTCTGAAGGAAATCATGTCTTTAGGATTTTTGTTCATGAAAAATTATCCAAAAATAATTCATCCTTTTAACTCGGACTTGAAAAATTTCCTCTAGATTTTTTCTCTAAAAATAACCCTAGAGATATTTGAAAATTGCCATGTTTTCCACTTGATACATCCTTTTTGAAAGGAAAAGTACCCTTCAATATTCTTGAAAGTGACCCCATTTTTTGAGAATTACCATTAGAGTTTTTTCAATGGACCCTTTAGTATTTTAAAAAGGTACCTTCATAATTTTGAAATGACCTTTCAAAAAAATTGAAATAGACCCTTAAAAATTCTCAAAAAGCTCTTTTCCCTTTGAAAATACCCTTCAAAATTCTTGAAATGTTCTTTCAAAACTTTCAAAATGGTCTTTTCCTTTTTTAAAAGAACCCTTCCGTACTTTTGAAATGAACCCTTATACTGAGAAAAGTGTTCTTTAGAAAATTTGTTTCAGAGAAAATGCCCAAAACAATCCCTTTGAAAAGATATCCTTCGAGAAAATTATTTCAGACAAAATGTTTGAAAATAATTATTAACTCTTAGAGAAAAACCCCTGCAAACAAAACCTTCAAAAAATAAACACTTGGTGAAAAGGAGTCCTCAAATAAAATAAACTTGTAATTTTGCTTCATCAGTTTCCTTGAAAAACTTACTCCTTTCAGTATTTTAATTAACATTAATACTTTCTTGCAAAGAAAAAGACAAGTGAAATAAAATACCCTAAATCACCTAAAAAACTATAAGACATGTTAACCATGGATTATTCAAGGACTTTTCAAGACCAATTATTAACTCACAAGACAAAATGGCATGGTATGCAAAGTTTTGAATGATAAGGGTGGAAATTTGACCTATGGGGTCAAAATTGTCAACATTATTGTGACTCAACTAGGAAGTATGCCTATTATGCATGAGAACAAAACCATATACAAGGAATTTGGACTCAAAAATCAATGACAAATTTGATCCATGACTACAATTACAACCATTGATTTGAATAAGATAAATTTCATCCTCCAAAGCAAGAAGAAAAACACACAAAGTAGGGAAAACTAACTAAATAAAGTAAAAGTGCAAACAAAACACTTATTTAGGACATAACAAAAACAAACAATTTACTTGAACAATGCTTGGAGGAAAGCAAAAAAAATATGTACAAGGAACTTATCTCTTCATTAGTAATGTTTTAAATGTATCCCATTGACAGGGATTGGAAGCTCGTCACCATTGATCTTTACAAGTTAGAAAGCATTATGTTATTTGTAGCTGAAGATTGTATATGGGACACTCCAAATGGAGTCAAACTTTGTGTTCCTTCCTAGTTTATATCTATCCTCATCCCACTTAAGGACCAAATATCCTTCTTTGAAACTTCATGAAGAAAATCCCTTGTCAAAAGATCTCTTCACTTGTGCTTGATGAATTTCCATGACTAGCATGGACTAATTTCTTACTTATTCCAACTTTATAAGATTAGCATACCTGATATCCATAGGCTTATTTTCCAACAACTCAAGTTGATGAATTAGTTATAAAGCAAGAAACTAAAGATAAATGGGTAAACTTGCTTCCTTACCATATACTAGCTTGTATGGAGAGTTGGTTATTGATCTTTTTTAGGTGATCCTATTAGCCCATAGAACTGACTTCAAATTGAGATTCCATGACCTCTGATTGTCTTCTATAGTCCTTGTGATCCTCAACAGGTTCTTATTTGTATATTCAGCAAGGCCATTACCTTGTGGATAATAGTTTGATGAAGTGATAAGATAAATCCCATGTTGGATAGCCTATTAGCTGATCCTAGTTCCAACAAAATCCATTACATTAACAAAAATAATAGTTGAAGGAACTCAAAATCTAGTAAGCAAACCTTCACATAAATCTAGATTTGGTTTTATTTGATTCTTTCAATGCCACTACTTCTATCCAATGTGTGAAGTAATTTATAATTGTTAGAATCCATTTATGTACTGAACTTGAAAGAGGATTTATGATACCAATTAATTCCAATCCCCATTGGACAAAGGGCCGATCCACCATAATTGGTTAAAGAGGTAAGGCTGTAAGGTTGAATTTTCCTATGAACATAACACACTATTTGCACTTCCTAACCCATGCATGGTAATCACCAAATATACTAGGCCAATAGTACCCACCTCTCATTATCTTAAGGGCTATAGTTCTTATGGAAAAATTTCCACCATATCCATCATAAAATTATTCAAGAAATCTCTAAGTTTGGCTTAGATCTATACATCTTAGCAACATGCCATTGATATATTTCTTGAACAAAACACCATCAATAAGTAAGAATGGAATTGATTGTAAACTAAAATATCTTATTTTTGAAGCACTTAGATGAGAGGGAAAAATAAAATCTTAGAGATATATTACCAAGTCATGAAACCAACTGGAAGGTGAGGTATGACTAGCTGCAACCTCCTCATCATTTGACACCAAAACAACCTCATTAGTTTATTTAAATTCTTAAGATAAATGCTCAAAAATTCCTTTGCCTCTAATCAGCTTTTTGACCTTAATTTCCATATCATACTACATTACCTTTGTTATCCAACCAACCCTCTTCTCATTTATATATTTGTTTAAAAGGAACTCCTTGATGCTGAGATGAGAAACCATTAGGTGTATCTTATTGTTAGACAACAAGTATCTAAATTTTTTAAGAGACCTTATAAATAAATTACATGTTTTTCAACAAAATATTACTTTATTTCATACTCTTCCAAGACTTGACTAAATAAGGCTATTGGCTACTCGAAAGCCCCATAACTTTGTTGCATAAGAATGCCTGAAATGGTGTCCATGTTAGCATATGTAAACAAAATGAAATCATTTGTAAAATTTAGATTTATAAGTGTAAGAGCACTAGCTATGGCATTTTTAATATCCTCAAAACTCTTTATTCGTTATTTGGACTAGCTAAAGCTCTGATTATTATTTAACATGGCTATAAATGGCTTAGCTAAAATGGAAAAATTTGAGATATATCTCCTTCTGAAATTGATTTTCCCTAAATAGATTTTCAAATCAATTTTGTGATTATGAAAGGAGAGTGAAATAATGGATTCTACAATTTAAAAATATATGATTAAAACATACTTTAAAACCACATGTCCAAGGAGATTACCTTCATGAATTGAGAAGACACACTTTTTAAGATATAGGAATACCCCAAATTGCCTACACCTTTCGAACACTTGCTTAAGATGAACCATGTGATCACTTTAACTCTTTTAAAATGCTATTATATCATCCAAATAAACAAATACAAACTTGTTAAGAAGGCCTTCAAATGCCATATACATGGTATTCTAAAATGTTGCTCTAGCATTGGATAAACTGAAGGGCATATTTTTGTATTCAAATGTCCCCTACTTGGTTGTCAAGGCTATCTTAAATTGGTCCTCTTCCTTGACCAAAATCTGATTATATCCACTATATCTTTCAAAAAATAAAACCTCTCTGAAGTTGTAACCAACTATAAAATTTGTTTAATTGATGGCAATGGATAGTGATCTTTAAGTGAAGCCCTATTCAAATCATGGAAGTAAACATATAATATAATCTCATAATTATTATTCCATACCAAAAAATGATTTGAAACTAAATTTAAGTGATTTATTAGAAATATAATAGCTGAATCTATGATCTTATGAAGCTCAACTCTCAACAAAGGATCAAGCTTAGGATTGATTGGCCCTTGTATTTGTCTCATTGGTTTAGTTTCAGCCTCTAACTCAATGGTGTGTTGAGATAAACTTGACTCAAATCCATTGAGATCACTATATTTCCATGAAAATAAATAAGTAAAACTTGTGCATAACTCAATGAAAGCTTCCTTTTGTGAATAAGTGCATATCTTACCCAACTTCAAATTCTTACTAGCTATATTCTCTACATTGGCATAGTACTCTTCTTTTATTGACAAGGATGACTTATCCTTACTTAACTCATCATCACCACTAAAAATGTTATCAAGTGTGACCAGTCCCTTGGGATTTTTTTTTTTTTAGTTTCACAACTTGATCACCATACTACTGTAGATACTTTGATTGGTTTATTGAAGAAAACTTTTCCTTTTCTTGGAAGAATCTCACAAATTTATTTTCATCTGTGAACACTTGCCAATTTTCATGATTATTTGGAATAGAAGACCTTACAACCACCTCTATATGTGACTAAATTTTTTCACTTTTTATATCAGTTCAAATACTAAATTGTGCCCCAACAGTAGCTAGGCTATCTACATGTTTATTCTCACCTCTTGGTATTACCTGAATGTTAAAAGCTTTGAAATATTTAAGTATGTACCATATTCTATGCCTATAAGATTTAATAAATAAATTTTTAGATGCAATATAACCTCTTACTTTGTGAACTATAAGTTCACTATCACCAAAAACTTGTAAGGTGTTGACTTTCATCTTCCTAGCCCATTGCAAACCATGAACTAATGCTTCATACTCTGAAACATTATTTGAACAACCAAAATTAAACTTAAAAGAAGAGAAATATATCTAATTATTTGGATAAAGTAAATTAATTCCAAATAAATTACCATGTTTATTCCTTGATCCATCAAAGTATAATTACCACAAACCTTTACTAGATTCATCATCCTTAACCATGGCCAGAATTAGTGCATCATTCTCATGAAGGCAATACAGATGAAGTCTTTATTATTTAATTATATTATAAATATAATGATCATGAAAATTGGAATCAAAATCATAAAGAAACAAATATGGAACTCCATTGAAAGGTGATCCATTTTCTACTCCACTAGTTTCTAGTACATTATCTGAGATGATATAGTTAGTGTTCACAACACTTGGCATATATGGCTCTATATGGAAACATGAAATAGGTTTAGAATGAATCATTAATTTTTAATCATACCTATGTTTAAACATCAAATAATTAAAATAAACTGATAAATATCCCCCAATCTTTGAGGTGAAGTCCCTTAAAAGACACATAACAAAGTAAGGAGGCAAGTCTACCATAACAACATCCTAATGAATATTAACATTGGGATAAGAATGTAATGTAAATTTAAGATTTTCAATGATTCGTACCATATTTTTTGGTGACCCATACAATTTAAATACCCCCTTAGTTTTTGGATCATAAACAAGGCTGAACTTGTCTGCAATCTATTTAGGCATGACTGCACTACTAGCTCCACTATCCACCATATAGTTATGAACCAAAATATCACCCACTATTAAATAAAGGTAGAAAGGAGGAGTTTTATTTGATTTTATCTCATTTTTTCCCCACATTTACCATATTATTTACTTGAATTACTTTTTTCTTAGTTGGCTGATCCAAATTAGTTAAGACAACACCTTCTTTTTCAACCAATTTTGGAGACAATTTGAGATTTGAAAGCTCTTGGATGAGTATATATTTTTGTCCTGGGATGGAAAGTGAATCCCACATGATAATTCTTATATTATAATTCTTCATCTGATCCACTATGTTGAAATAAGACCCAACAACCTTTGGTTTTAGTTTTTGAAGTACTAGCTGCTCATGAAATAGAGGTATTTGATGAACTTTACTAACCTTTATATTCTAATTTTTTTGAATCATAGGGGTAAAAATTTACTATTTTTTAATATTTAAAATAATATTAGGAGTACTTGAATTATTTTTTACCTCATGAGACTCATCAATGGATCTTCTTTTAGCTCTAGTTACAGCTTCAACTTGACCACTTGCATTGTTAAACTCAACACCTTAAGTAAAAACAACATGATCATCAATTTGCCAATTCACATTAATGGCATCAGGCTACCCTTGAACTTATTGATTTTCTCCTTGTGATTCCAAACTTGTAGCTTGGTACAGACCTCCTTGAAAAGGAAAATCTTCTTGTGTCATTTGTTATAGTGATATTTTGTGATACCAAGGCCTAGTTTTGAGCATATTTGAGATTTGAGGGATGCCAACTTTAATCTTGCATCAATTTATTTTGAGGTGGGATGGGAAAAATGAATTTTGAATTATAATGAGAATTATCATTGAGGGAAGCATATGGCTTACCTAGAGTTATGGTTCCTTATGCTTGGTAAGGTGGTTTATTCTCTCTAAAACCTTGATAAGGATGCCTTTGATATCTAAAGGGTTGATAGGTAGTCTGATTTTATTATATATAAGGCCTATTATTTTGAAATTATTTCCTCTTTAGTTGTACAATTTTATTCCCAAAGGACTGTATCAAGCTTTTCAACTCTCCTATCTCACTAACTTGACTAGTAGGGGCTATAATTTGAGCTTGAGTGGATCGTATAGGACATAAGTATGGAATTTGAGGGGCTAGAATATACCTAAATTCTAGGAATATAGGCATTAGAGGTCTTGGAGAAAGCTTACTATCTTGTACCAAACTATTTTCTACCCTTATTTCAACCTCATAGGCATTTGGCAAAGTAGTACCACCCATTGACTATATCATCACACTAATGTCAGATTTAAGGGAATTTAAATAATACAAGAATGTATATTTAGGGGATGGCCTAATAAACATAGGTATCCTATTCCATTTTTTTTAGAATTTGAAGTTAAAATTAGACATGAACTTATGAGGATCTCTCTTTATGGTAGTTAACTGCACAACTAAAGAGAGGTGATCAGATTTGTATTCAAGTTGCTTGACTAAGGGTACACCCAATTCATCCTAGGTATAAATGAAATTTAGTGGGAGTTTTCTATACCACTACAATTATTCTCCTTTGAAGGAATCAACAAGTAATCTAGTAGCAATATTATCCTAAACAACATTATAGACTGAATAGAGATTAGCCACATCCTAGATGTGCTTGATAGGGATTGTTTGATTTTATCTTGAGAATAATGGGATAATCTTGAGGGTAGATATAATAATGTCATAAAACTAGGTTAAATTCAATGGGATACCTCTATTAAATGGAACAAACACCTAGTTTCTAATAGCCATTTGGATAGTAGGGGTTGGAGTGATTAGGATAGTAGGATAACTAGGAGACAAATATTTATTTTGAAGATATGGATTTGTCCTACTAAACCTTTATCCCTTATATTATGTAGAAGAAAACTTAATAAATTCAAAAGGAATACTTTTACTATCCAACCTTGTGATAACCTTTGGCATCAAAGAATTGCCTGAATGATGCTATGAACTTTACAACCTAAAGAATCTTTAGCTCATGATGAAGATAGATATTCTCCTCTATTGTAAATAATTATATTCATCTCCAAAATTTATCTATACCCAAGATCAAGAGGGTCCTAGTATGCATGTGAAAAACTATTGTAAATTAGACTCACACCCTTGTGAAGGTAGTTTCAAGCATTCATAGTCTACTGAAACATGTAAACAATCCTAGGTTATGGGTGACCTAATCAATGGATTGAATCTATAAATGATAAGGTCTATCTCCATTTGGTTTATCACGTATGATCCCTCATATATTCCATAAATTTCTCAAGAAAAGGGAATAGGGAAAAGGTAAGAAATAAACTTGAAGGGAAATATTATCTATGATGGTGATACACCAAAGATATGACCTTCATCTAATTGACATGTACTAAGAAGATGGATAAGGATGTGAATATAATTAAACTACTTGAATGGTATCCTCTGAGCATTAGTATTTTGCATAGGGTCTCAAGCTTCTGGATGATCTAAGGTAATTATTTAATAGGTCTATCAAAGACATTAGAGAGAGCTTGCACTTAACATACAAACAAGATGATAGAGCACACTATGAAACCTAAAAGGATGATATTAACACTTGAAAATGGGTATAATGGAAAGGATAAGATTATAGGAAGCCTTTGATATCACTTTCATCTCCTAATAGACCATGAAAATACGCTAAAACCCAAGATTTTGAGGAGATATCAACTTTGTCTTATTCATCAAAAGAGGTAGAATATAGATGTTCTCTAAACATGGAAAAATACATATTTATAATGGCTCAAAATATTTTATATATAGAATAAATGACAAGAGAGAAGAGGGAATTACATGTTAGATTCGATAATTGAGAGAGAAGTTACAAATAACTATGTATCCCTCCTTCCTGTTCTCAAGTTCCTTAACATTGAAAGCATACAATTACTTTGATCATGACATCAACCATCCAAAATCACCACAAATCTCCTTAAGCCCATCATGCATTCAAGTCCATTCTTTAATAACTAATATAGCCATGTTGAAATTAGATGCATGTCCCTACTAAGTATGAGTGATTTGATCCTTGCATTTAAAACTTTGAGTGCTCCTTAATGTAATATTGGACTCTTATGGCCATCGATATCTGGTCATGAGATCATGAAAAGTGTCAATCTCATGGTAATCTTGATAAACCATTTGAAAACATGACCTTTACAAATGGCTACTTACAAGGGCTCAAACTTGATGTTTGTGGGCCTGTCATTTGTTATTTGAGTCTCAACAGCTATTTATTGAGGCTAAAGTTGATGTCCACACAACTATCATCAATCCCTTCAAAAATTTTATCTTTATCCATTTCCTATGGACAATTCCTTCAGAAGAATTCAATCAAACTATTTTCATGAAAGAATTTATTCTTTGAATCATTTGCCTTAAACAATTTCTATGGAAAAAAGTTTAAAGGAAATCATGTCTTTGAGATTTTTGTCTGCAGACAATTATCCCAAAAGAATTCATCCTTTTACCTCAGACTTGAACAATTTCCTCCATATTTTTTCTCTAAAAATAAACCTTCGGATCTTTGAAAAGTGACCTACTTTCCCCTTGAAATTCCCTTTCTGAAAGGAAAGCACCCTTGGGTTTTCTTGAAAGTGACCCCTTTTTTTAAGAAGTGCACTTTATAGGTTTTGCAATGGACCCTTCAACATTTTGAAAATATCCTAGAATTTTAAAAATGACCTTTTGGAAAAATTTAAACGGATCCTTTGAAATTCTTGAAAATCTCCTTTCCCTTTGAAAACACCCTTAAGAATTCTTGAAAAGGTCTTTTGGAAAAGGTATTTTAGAACTTTTGAAATGGTCTTTACCATATTTAAAAGAACACTTTGTCAACTTTGAAATGAACCCTTCTACTGAGAAAATTTCCATTTAGAAATTTTGTTTCAGATAAAATGTCCAAAAAAATCCCTTTGGAAAGATATCCTTCAAGAAAATTCCTTCAGAAAAAATGTCCAAAAATAATTGCCGACACTTAGACAAAAACCCTAAGAACAAAACCTCTAAAATAATATTTACTTACTGAAAAAGAGTCCCAAAACAAAATAAACTTGTACTTTTACTTCATCAGTTTCCTTAAAAATCTTGCTCCTTTCATTGATCTGATCAACATCCATACTTTCTTACAAAAAACAAGACAAGTGAAAGAAAAGAAACTAAATCAACTAAACAACCTTAAGATTTATTAACCATGGATTCTTCAAGGAATTTTTAGGACCAATTACTAACTCACAAGATAAAATTATGTGGTATGCAAAGTTTTGAATGATATGGGTGGAAATCTGACCTGTGGCATCAAAATTGTCAACAAGACTTTCTTCACATACTCTGATTGGGATAAAATAAACTTCCTCTCCTTTCTATCATGATTAATCATCAAACCAAGGATTTTATTTTCATCACCCAAATCCTTCATATAAAAGGAGTGACTAAGCTATTTTTTGAGTATATGGATATGTTGTATGTTTTTTCTTGCAACTAACATGCCATCCACATACAAGCATATAATACAATAAAATAACCATCATCAAAATGTTTGATGTATACAAAATGGTCAGAATTACACCTTTGATATCCTTATTCTAACATAAAATAATAAAATTTATTATACCATTGTCATGGAGCTTGTTTCAGGCCATATAAGCTCTTCCTTAGTCTACACACATAGTTCTCCTTCCCTTTGACTTCATATCCCTATGGCTACTCCATATACAACTCTTCATCCAAATCACCATGAAGAAAAGTAGTTTTCACATCTAACTATTATAAGTGAAAATCCACAACTACAACTAAACCAAGAACATTCCTAATAGAAATCATTTTTACAACAGGAGAAAAAATATCATCAAAATCAATACCTAATTATTGTGCAAACCCATTAACCACCATTCAATATTTATACCTTTTTCTCCTTTCATATTATTTTATTATTAATAACCACTTGTTTGTCAATACATTCTTTCCCTTGGGTAGCCTTAAAAAATCCCACATTTGGTTCTCTATGAGAGATCTATTCTCCTCATCCATGTCTTGCTCCCACTTCTTGCTAGCATCTACCTTCATTATTTCATCATAACACTTTGGTTCTCCATTTTTAGTGAGTAATAAATAATTTAAATAAGGATAAAAATGTTTAGGTGTTATTCTTACTCTATAAGACCTTTTTACCATTGGATTTTGGTGTCCTTATGTATAATTTTCCTAAACTATTTCATTGGATATTTTGCCATCCACAATGTCATCCAATACTATGTATTGTTTCTATTCCTATTCCTCTTCCTACAATTGATTCTTATACATGATTTTTTCATTAAAGACTACATATCTAGACCATAATATTTTCTTATATTTAATGTTTCATAAAAAAACCAAAGCCATCCTCTCCATATCCAACAAATGTGCATTTTTTTAAATTTTTCCACTAACTTGGTCCTATCCTCTTTCTTAATAAGAAAAAAATCCTCACATCCAAAGAATCTAAGGAAATAATAATCAACATTCTTACCAAACCAATCTTTCTCAATAATTCATCCATCCAAAGGAATATGAGGTCTTCTATTAATCAAATATACTACTATAGTAACTGCTTCTACCCAAAACTATAAAGGCAACCCTACATGTAACCTCATATTCCTAACATGTTCCATTATTATTATTTTCATCCTTTCGGATACCTCATTCTGATATAGAGTTCCTGGAACCATTCTTTACCTATGGATTCTAATTCTATAACAATAATCAAAGAAAGCATTACTATAATACTTACCTCCATTATCTGATCTGAGACATATCAATTTGAGACTTGTTTCATTCTCAACCAAGGATTTCCACTTATTAAAAGTGTAAAATACATAAAAATTGTTTTTAATGAAATAAACCCAAACTTTCCTAGTTTCATCATCAATAAAAGTGACATAATAATTGGAACCACCAACAAAATATACCTAAGCTAGTCCCCATACATCTAAATGTACCAACTCTATCTTGTGCTCTTTCTTTGCAGGTCTAACTTTTAGGAACATAACTTTCTTCTATTTCATATACATATAAATCAATATATTTTAGTCTAGGTAACTTATATTTTAAGATCTCTATTCCCTTATGGCTCATATGACCAAGTCTATAATGATACATAGTTACATTTCCATATGTAGTAAATAAATCACAATAATCAACACTACTAGTCAAATATAAAGTACCAAATTTCTTACCTCTAAAAACCACAAGATCACCTTTGGTAAATTTCCAATAATCTATAGTAAACATTACCAAACAACCCTTACTTCCCAATTACCCCATTGAAACCAAATTCCATCTCAACATAGGCACATGTCTGACATCCTTAAGTAGCCACATGTTACCATTCTTCATTTTCACCTAAACACAACCTTTCCATACTATCTCACATGGTTCATCATCACCAAGATAAACATATCTCAAATAATCTTGAACCTAATCAGTAAAATAATGCCTATGTGGGGTGGCATGAAAAGAATCCCCTGAATCTAATACCCAATACTCAAAAAAAATATTCATAGAAATAATTAAGGCATCCTAACATGATTTACCTGATGTAAAATTTACCTCATTAATTTCCTTCTTGTTGTCATTTTTATCCTGAAGTGACTAACAATCCTTCTTTGAGTGTCCACTCTTCTCGCAATGTCAGCATATCATCTTGGATCTAGATCTAGATTTATAACTACCCTTAAAATTTAAAAAGTTTCCTTTGCTCTTTTCCTTTTTCCTCCCTCTATTTTAAATGTACAAATTATTAAATGAATATTATTCACCAATTCTTTTCCTTTGTATTTCTTAGTTTTTCTTTATTACCTACAATTTCATGTTTCAACTTGTTAGAAACCAAGAAAGAAATGATAAAAAACCTATCAATCATATAAGGTATAGTTATTTTCTTAGAAAATAATATATCAAATTCTAAAATACATAAATGCCTTATATAATATCTTTACATCACTATTTATCCTATAGACCTCCAACTGAATCTTCATATCTTGATAACATGAGATCTGGAGAGGATGCAACTTCACTTCTCTATACAAATAATGAGGGTATTCTTAATTAGGTATAATATATTTTATTAAATCCTACCTTAGAACCATTTATACCTATCTTAAGGATGATAAAATGTCTTTATACCTCTGAATTATCTTTGAAAGGCCTCTTCTAATAGTTAGGGAATTCAAACATAGTCAAAATCATGCAAACACTCCCAAAAGTACAGTTCCCCAATCATGTTTTATGCTTTTATCACTCACACATGATTAATAATGGATCTAATATATTATAATAATACTTAAAACTATCAGAAAAATGATACTAAGTCTAATTATATGTATTAGGATCACTTAAACTAGCATTCTTTTCTATCGAGCTCTTTTAAGGTCAAAACTGGCAGTTTTAGGTGCTTAACTTATTAACAATATTTCATAATGTTGAGGGAATTAATTTGTAAAACAATGAAAATAATTTATATCATAAAACCCTTATTAACATATATTAAAGTAATATTCCCCCAATAATCTTCTCATTGTACTTTTCTCATAAGGAATTTGACGTGTCTTGACTATGTAGGCCTGCTAAGAAGGTTAAGGTGGATGTTTTGAAGAGAAAGGTAATTAACTTACTTTATTTTAGATGTAAATTATTTTATGAGGTATGAGACATGATATAATATTTTTTAATATGGTTTATAAAAGGTTTTGATCCTTATCATACCTTAGAAATTACAATTACCTATAACAAGGGTTCGTAGGCAATCTAGGCATTTAAACACTAATGACACCCTATTTAGTGTTTTATTTTTATGAAAAAGAGCCCAAGAATCATATAAACCTTATTTTATGTTTATTAAACCCTAAAATATACCTCATTCTTAAACTTAAACTCAAAACCTACTTGTTTTCTTCATATTTATACTTGCATCCCTATGCTCTCTTTAACACCTATTACTCTATCAAGGCTTGAGAGTGCATCTTCTTGATTGGTTTCTCTTCCTCATAACAATTCAAAAACTTTCCCAAATTTATTTAAACACCTATCAAACCTCACATACCCCTCATACCTTATTTTCAATGCAACATCCACTATTTCCATCTCATTTTTTTAAGAAACTTGAAATAATTTAGAAGAACTTCTATAGGGCTCATGAAATAGGTCTAATGATTTTCTGGAAAGCTATTGCCATTATAGATTAATTTAATATTATCCTTTAAATTTCTATTAATATGTTTTAATTCATTTAAAATAATAATAAACTAATTCTTATGAGTTTCTTAATGATTAACTTTCAATGGTAATGTTAGGTCTCTAGGCTTTTTTGTCTCTCATACTTGAGAATGACTATTATTTGCATAATTTCCTCATATAAAGGATTTTTTAGGAATATAATAAATTTTATTCATGCCTTTATTGATCCTTCCAACTTCAAATTCACAACTTAAGCTTGAACTTTTTTGGACTATTATGTAGACCTGTAGCTTCATGTTCCAAGCTTAGACCTAACCAAAACTTTATCCTTGGAATGACTCTCTTAATTAACACATATAAAAACTTTATTGGTACTTTCCATAGTGTTATTGATAGTCATTGATATTCTCTAAACCTCGATTTCTATTCCAATCCTAACACTTCTCTTCATGTCCATGCCTGTAACATCATCTTGAGCTCCCCTTTCTTACCAAATAATTGATCTTAGAAGAGTTTGGTGTGAATAATAACTATTGAGATTGTTTAATATTTGTTACATTAGATAAATAATATTTATAGTGTATTATAATCATCATTTTTTTATACCTATCATTTGTTTGTTCACACCTAAAATTTTATTCAATCACTCCTCAATGGCTTTCATGGCCTATTACCTCCAACTAATTATCCAATATGAACATGGAGAGATAACCAATTCATTGGATTTTTATTTTAGTGTCTCATAAAATTCATTATGGCTCAACTCTATTCTATAATATTACTCACCAAACATCAAATATGTTTGTCTTTTTTGGATTGTCCCTCTTCACGTAGACTTGTGTACTTGAGCCAACTTTATAAATCTCCTTAAGAAATTAAATCAAGTAGGGTGAAACATGGAAAGAGATATGAAATACTATTAAAAATTCATATCATATAATTTACCTTTATTCTAACCCTTAAAACTATTGAAGGTATCAACTGACCCTCAACTTTCACTTCTTAGTGTTGATAAACCTATGATTGGACACTTCATTCATTAATATATAAGTTTTCACATATATATGGTGCAAGAGAGGTAATTAAATTATATAATTTTTTATACCTCATTGAAACTTAATTCTAATCTCTCATATTGAAAAACATTCCACAATATTAAGAAACTTGACTCTTCCTACAGACATTAACAAACATAGCTTTTTTAGAATTAGATGAATGATACATGGGTTGAATTTTTTAATTTTGGTATTTTATAGATTTTTAGGTATCATAAAAATATATTCCAATCCTTATCATGCATCCATAAAACTTAGATATGTTACTCAGGGAAGAAAATTGAGATGTTGGGGTTTTGCAAGGGGTTAAGAGGTTGTCAACTTCTTAAAGATGATTCATAAAGCAAAGGCACTAAAACTATAAACTATTTCCATGGAATGGTAAGTAATAGGGGTAATAAAAATACCATAACATTAGTTTACTTGATGCCTCTCCTCTTTCATGGGATAATGGAAAATGTGTTGGCCTTTTTGATCTTGTTAATGACCTAATGGATAATTTGACTAGGTTTTTGCTTATCATAAACCCTTAAAGTTTTGTTAAATCATAACTTGTCCTTGATAAATTTGGATAATATTTTAATTCACTTAAAATCTATTCAAAAATTCTTTTTAAATTCCCTTTAATATCTCATCAACTATATTTAACTACTTGTAAGTTATTATCATTATTTTCTAAATTGTACATATCATTATTACATTGTAAATCATGCACAAATATTGATAAGCATGAGATAAATGTACATATCATATTTTTTACCTTTAAATAACCCTTAAAAATCTTGAAAACATGTTATACATTCAAAATTCACTTGATCCTTTTGAATAACATTGGTATTTCAAGATATTTATTTGTCAAAGTGACCATAACCACTAATATGATACCTTAAACTATTATAACTTACCTTAGTCTCTCTAAATACTTCATGAATGATCATATTAAGGATACTAATGATAGAGTTAGGTGTTTAGACTCACCCTTTAGGTTAGACCATCTTATAAGACCTTGACCACTACAAGGAACAATATCATACCTCACCATTACAATATTAGCTTTGACCAAAATAATACCCCTCAAAAGGCTATCAAAAACGTTGAAGAGGCCTAGTTGGAAAGTTTTGTGATGTAATGGCACATTATATCTCATTTGGATAACATTTTTAGTGATCTCTAAGGTGTGCATGTATGATATACACTTAAACTAGTAGACTTATTGTATCCATTGGGATATGGGGTCAATTATTACATAGCAACCACCTAAATTGGACCTTATAATTATTTTAAGCCTTCAAAACAAGTGATAAAACTAACGTCCTTCCCAATCACACAAAAAACATTAAACAAAACACATAACAAATAAACTATACCAAACAAGACACACATTGTGATAAAAATCACTTAGGGGAGACAAAAAACAAGAAAATACTATGTACAACTAACCTCCAATGTCTGATCCACCTAGATCAAAAGAAAAAAAAATAGAACTTTCTCCATGTGGTGGACAAGATTGATGATAAAACTTCTACTTGGACATTTCTCTTACTCTATTAGATCTTCTCTTGAATTCCAATCTCTTTGTCTTGTCCTCAAGTGAATCCACAATAGAAAACATATCCCCTATGAACACAAACTTTTATTGTGGATTTATGCTTACTTCATGCTACTAAATTTTAGGACAAATTTCAAAACTAATCACCTTTTGACTTATGAAGATAGTTTCAACCTAATCATGCATATCTAGTGGCTCCTTGAGATCATTTTCTTGGTGATTTTAAGGCATCATTTTACCAACACCTTCATTAGTATGTTATCCAAAATGATCAACCACATTGGCCATGTTTTCATTTAGGTTTTTCTTTATGTCTAATTTAAGGTAGAAAAAAAATAATGACAACTCTATTCGAACCTATAGGGGATGATATTTTATTAAGGATTTCAAATTCATCACAAGTAGTGAGATATTGTTACCATAAATGACTAGAGTTTTCTTAATTATCAATTTAAGCTTCTTAAAGTTAACTATGAACCACTACATCTTACTCATTATCTACTACAACCTCACTCACTATGGTATGATCATCTTCAACTCTTTCATCGACACCCAATCCATGACAACTATATTGGTCTTATTCTTCCTCCATGTATAATGAAATTTCATCCACCCACATAATGTCTATTTCATTTCCTTCTTATATGAGTTTTTATTTGTTCTCATTATGTCTAAAAACATTGAGGTTACCTTATTGAGTTTTAATTCCACTATAATCTCATGTTTATTTAAATTTTTAACTTAATCATGTATATCTTCTTGAAGCATGTTTTATAATGGTATCACTACAACTAACTCATCAAGATATTCTTTGCAATTATATATGGGATCATCATCTTAAATGAGATAAGGAATTTCAAATCAAAACTTTACCTCCTATTGGTCATTTAAAACATCTTAAGAACCATCCAAATGTACCTATATTATTGTAGCTACATGAACACCTTCATCAAGCCCTTCTTGAGGCCTACTTCCAGATAAAACTAAAGTTAGAAGCTATTCACTATGTTCATTTTGAAACTCCTCACTTTATCTCCATGCCACTAGTCCTTCCTCACAAAGGGAGATGGTGGGAGGTCAACATATATAATTAAATTATTTGAAGTTTGCAAGGGTGTCTTTCCAACTTAGGATCTTGAAGGACTTCTCTGGGAGGTCTTGGGTAAGGGGAATATAATTTTGTGATCATAATTATTTATGATCTTCCTTCTAGTTAGAAATAAATATTTCAAATTTGAAATACTTTCATCTTTAGAGGCTATTTCAACTTTTGAAGTAGATGGGGGGTTCACAAAACTTGGGAGCTTCCTTGGCTTAGATTCTACAACTTCCTTTCTCTTTTGACTTTGTATTAGAATATGATGGGTAGATTTGAAGCTTGAGAGGGTGTCTTCCAACTTGGGATCTTGAAATAATTAGGATCTCTTAGAGTATCAAAGGGTTATCTCTTGTCTCCAACTTAGGATTTTGTATTCAACTCTTTGTAATATCATGAACAACTGGTACAAATGTTCTCTCATATCCTAATTATGTCCCCTTAATGATTCTACCTATTTATAATGGATATAGGCCTAATAAGGAATATATTCTTGATGCATATGGTACTTTATTTCCCTATCACTCTCCATACATTGTATCTCAAATCATTTGATACATATTAAGTCATAAATCTCAATCATTACCTTATTTTTTTGGGAAGACACTTAGATAAAATTGTAAACAAAATAAACTTATAAAATAAAGATTTGTGAGGAAGCCTTGGTCCTATCTAAGGTCTTACATTAAAATTTAAATAAAGTAAACCAAAAAGGTGTAGAAATGAAGGATGTTTTATATCAAATATTGGAATTTTTTGAGTAAGGCCTTGTCTTATCCAAATTCATACACTATAACTTGTAAAATGAAAATCAAGGAGGTGTAAAATGTACTTACGTTTATAAATCTATAAATTGATGGCTCAAAAGAGACTTAAAGATTAACTGGCAAGTGAAAAAAATAAACAATAAGATGTTCATGAGGATTGTTGGGTCCTATCCATGTTCTTATGATGACACTAATGAATTAATATATGAATTGATGTAGATAGACCAAAGAACCAACTATAGGAAATAAGGCTACTACAATTCATGAAATGTTATACTTTGGGGAGATTTGAAAAACTTACAATAAGTGTTAGCACCACAATATATATAAATATATTAAATCAATGTAGTATAAAAATAATATTGGAGATAATGTTTTAAGAAAAATAATTATTTAAGAAATGAGCATTAGTCCATTCTTTGAAAATATGTCCCTTATTAATTTTTAATCTGTAAGTACTAGGATAACAAATATCTATAACAAAATAAAGGGCCCCACAATTTTCTAGAATACTTTCCTTATTTACTGTGGGTATGATATAATTAAAGTATTAAGTCACCAAAACTGAAGGTATGTAATTTGAGGTTTGTGTTATGTTGTTTGTAATTAAGGATTTATCTTAATAGTTATGTTATAAATCACCCATATGACACTTATCCATAAGGTATAAATTATGTAGGAAGACTTATAAAAGTTATTAATTAAGGATAATGTTATGAAGATAGATATGCAATGATGGTATCTCAAATTCTATAAATAATATATATTCACATCTGTATCCTAAATAATATTATGTTTTCTCAGTAATAGTATGAATACTAGTGTGATAAGACTAAAGTTCATGATAATGTTTTAAATACTAGTAAGAATAGGAATCTCAAATAGTATTTCATAAAATTTTGTTAAGAATGTTGTTAGTGTACTGTACTTGGCCATTGCATTGAGGATTATAAGGTATAGAAATTTTATGCATGGTTAGAAATGATAGTGTTGGGAATTCTAAAGAGAAATATTATTTCATTAATTATAAATTTGGATATAGTGATACCCATGACATTAACAAGGGGAAATATTCAACCCACTTAGTGAAATACTCTATGTTCATGATAATGAAGACATGACCTTTTTGAGAGTGAGGTAATTTATTAAGGAGGTATAATTCCCACATGGAGAAATGGCAAGGAGATTCTAATGTTTGAATCTTAACCAGAGGAGAGTGGATAATATCATCATGAAAGTGGTGTGGATTACATTATTTTTTGAATGTGATATCATATTTTTCAAGTGTGGGCCAAAAGTATACCATGCATAGGCATTTATAGGTTGTAGAATGTTTGATGTAATGACCACCAAAAATTACACCATGTGCTTATTTGAGAAGGGAAGGAATTTCATCTCATGTGATACAATTGAGAAAGGTACCTTTAACATTATGATAATATAATATGTCATGCCATAAGACATATTTTTAATCTTGTTTGTGGATTATGATTCTTTTTTGTAGGAATCAATGTCAGTAGGATAAGTATGATAATAGATAAATTATATGATGTGTTTATACCATAAGATTTATCATATAATGACAACCTCAATATTTTAGATAGGAAAATAATTTGTGATTGGTAATGTATATGGTGATCTTTATATGCGTATGATAAATTGAAAATTATAATGATCTTGATGAGAGTGAAAAATAGAGGTGGATGAAGTAAGTGATTTAGTTATAACATTCTACTCTCTAAAAATTAGTTATATAATGAAGGATTTGAATTAAATAAAATTATTGGTGTAAATTTGATGATAATCAAATGATATTTTCACACATTCAATGGTAGTCATCATTGTCTTGATGAGAGATGAGTTATGAATCACCTAAAGTATGTATGTAATGTATGTATAAATCAATGGCATCTTTCATGCCTAATATGAGAGAATCATATTAAACTATGTTATTAGTAACATAAAAGGATAATATAAATGTAAGAGGTATGATTTTTCCATGAAGATCAACTAAAACACATCCTACCATATCCCTTGAAGACATTTAGTGCCTTCAAAATGGAGTGTCTAGGTATCTTCATGGAGTTATATTATAAATTCAATTATTTTTTCAATGATTACTTTATGTTTCATTTTATAAATGGAAGTGTTTTGTTTATCAAGATTATTTGTGTTAAGGTTAAATTTAAAATTATGAAAACAATATGTCAGTGAAACATCTTGATTAAGACCTTAAATATATAATATTTCTTCATCGGGAAGAGTTTCTTTCAGATGATAAATGGATGGTATATGAGCTGAAATACATCGGTCACAAATTACTTAGCCTTTACCTAATTTTTTCATAATGATTCATAAGTCAAATTACATCAAAAGGAAATCCATTTTCCAATTCTATCACTAGGTAATAAATCTCTTGGGAAGAAATAACAAAGATGGTTGTAATGGATGATGACATAAGTTGTTTGATAAGTCATGTAATGGAAAAAACTTTAAGTTACAAAATAAATGGAAAGATAGTCATGTTAAACATTGGTATAACATATCTCATAGTCTATTAAAGTACATTTGATATAATATATGGCATATTAATGATGTGTTTCATCTTCTTGGGCAAGCATTTCTATAAGTGATAAGTGTGAAGAGAAAGTGTATAAGATGAGAGACTGATCATTTGAATGAGATAAAAGAGTGGGAGGATGTAGGAGTGATTATTTCATGCTATTGAATGATTGTTGACATGAATCAGTCTATTTCAAAGACATACATTTCTTAATAAGGGAATTAATTTAAATATTATGTAACCATCTTAGGAATGAATCATCAAATTGATTTAATTTTACCAACATATGTTTATATGTCTAGAATAGATCAAGGAATAGGCATGTTATCAATAACTTTGATTTTAGATAGATAAATGTCAATTTATTGAGGAAAAACTAAAAAACCTAAGATTTTACTATAGGTGACACCAAAATTACATTTTTAAGGATTGATTCAAAATTTGTTTCTAATGAGATCATCAAATATGATAGTTTGATCATGGGTATGATTATCATGATGCTATAATTTGGAGATAATATCATCTACATAGGTTTCAAAAAAAAAATTACAAAATCAAAGAATAAATATGGGTCATTTCACGTTCATAAGTGGCACTAGTATTTTTCAAACCAAAATGAATTTTCATGTAGCAATAGGTGCCTCATGTAAGTAAACCTCTTCTAGGTCTACTTAACTAGGTTTGCCTTGTTATCAACTAGGCTTATAGGAATACCAATTTATTTTTACCTAATTTTAATATTAGTATGACTCACTATGACTCATAATGCTTCAAAAAATTATTTAAATCAACCCTTAATCACTATACTAATCTAGCCTTCATTTCATTCTAATCTCTATCAACAAAACACAAACAATCATGTTCGGCATTTGAAACTAGACCTATGACTTGTAATTTTATTCAATATATCTTGACCTCAAATTATATTTACATGG
The DNA here is from genome assembly GCA_037957365.1 of Torreya grandis. Lineage (NCBI taxonomy): Eukaryota > Viridiplantae > Streptophyta > Pinopsida > Cupressales > Taxaceae > Torreya > Torreya grandis. Next base: position 179,903 of record JARHVA010004498.1, read on the forward strand.
ATTTATCATATTTATTCCTTTATTTATAATTTTTTTTCTCTTTGTATACATACCTTTTTCCTCTATCATTCTTACATAAGAATAAAAAATTCTAGCTTTTAGGCCTTATACCACACCTGCAAAGTGATCAATTATTTATAACCTAAGTAATAAATGGAAATATTTATTTAAAACACATTTAAAACATCATACATATATTATTTTACCTCCATAAAATTTTTCAATCACTCTTTCTCTATATTTTATCAAGTTATGCTTTCTTTTGGACTCTCAAAATAGAATTTCTGGGCCTATTTACAGACCTATTTTTTGAGTTACTTTTATATCCACCTCATTAGATGCCTAAAAAAATTAAAACTAATTTTATCACCTTTAAATAATTCCCTTTCACCCTTATAAAAATTTATAATACCTTTGATGGGTTGAAATTGAATATTGCAATGTTTTAGTAAGCTAAAACCATGTTTTCAGAAGACATAGAAGTCTACAAAAATTTAGTCATACATATTTATCTTCTTATCAAATTTTACCATTTCAAACCACCTTTTATATATATATATATATATATATATATATATATATATATATATATATATATATATATATATATATATATATAACATATTATTTAATTATTTTACAAAGTTATAAATCATTTTAAGGTTTAAATCTTTTTTTGAAGGGTTTTTTAGTATCTCTACCCTAGACTAGGGTTTAACAAATCCGATGGCTTGTAAATTAATATAATTTAAACTTGAAGTATTATAATATAATTATTTTAAATTTTTTACATTTTTTATTACTCATTACCATTTTTAATATTACTATCTAACCCTAATAAATCTTAAAATGATAGAAAAATATCTTTTCTTTAGATAGTCACTCTTTAAGTATATAGACCTAAGGATAAGAATTCACTAAAATCTTAGGGTTTTAAAGATTAAAAAAGTGATTTTTTATTTAAAAAATATGTATACAAGTTTATATACCTCTATTTATTACTCTTAAATATTAATAAAACAAAAATTATGTAGAATTACACCATTTTATTAGATTATCTCTTATGAACCCTATTTTCAACTTGCAAGTCATAACTTCATAAGATTATCAAATGAGATCAAATAACATTAAATAACATTAAATTTATAATTAATTAATGTATATAAATTATATTTAATCATAATAACACATTAATTTTTTTATATATATTCAAAATGCATATGTAGACCGCTTATACACTACTACTTTATACTCCACACAAACCTGCCACACTTATTTTCTACTCATCTTCCTCACTTTATCATGTCATTTATTGATGATTACAGTATTATAATATTTATAAAATATTATATTTATTATTTTTTTTCTTAGTATTTATAATAATAATCTCTCATCCATCTTAAGACTTATCTAAACATGTTAGGTTTAACATTTTCCTACATTGGACATACTTCTAGATTGGTTTAATATATATTTAAAATTGTTGTATGGTTGAAACATAATTATTAGATATTTTTAGACCCAAAATGATACATAATAATAGGGTCATGATCTTACAATACCTTGGATAATAATAAAATACTCATAAAAGGTTTCAAAACATTCAAATTTTAAATTCATATTTTGGTAGGAAAATGAAGAACAAGACAAATTTTGAATCCTACATTATGAAAAACCTTATAAACAGTCCAAAAATACCTTGTACATATAATAAAACCAAAAAGTGACTAAAGTTAACAAACATACACCTCTTAAGTTGATGATCCTTCATCAAACTCCCCAAGTGCAAAAAAAATTAGCTCTAACTCAAATGGATGAGTTTAATAGTTTCATTCTTCTTCCTTGTCTTCCAATTATTTCTTCTCCTTCAATATAGTATTTATCCCATACTTATATTCTAATTCTTATTCTTCCTTTCCTACTGATCCTCTCTTCTTAGTTTTTTTCTTCTTATTTTGCATTGCTTTCTTAGTAGTTCATCTTGTATCTTCATGTAACTTAAATTCCTTTACTCCTTGTTATCTCTATAAAATTACTATGTAATGTTGATGATGTGATGATTTTTATTGGTTTCATCAGTCACCTTCTCCTTTAACTTATATTCTTCTTTCTCCTCAAGCTCTAATGGATTCTTAGCAATATACCTTCAATGTTGTTATGCTTACTTCTTGATCTTTTTTGATATTTTTATCATTATTACCTAATTAATTATGGTGAAATTACTCATATAATATCTGATCATCTTGAAATTCCATCTCTTACTCAAATCATGCTCGTACTTACATAATGTTCCTTGGAAAATTATTCCATTATCTCCTCATTCATGTTTTCAACAAATTCAGATACACATTTACTATACAAATAAATATAATTATTACCTTATCTTTGAATACTTATCTAATCTTATTTTGGCTTCCTTCCTTTTTGATTTACCCCATAAAACTTCATTCTATTTGCTTCCCTCCATTTTTTATATCCAATGACAATTTGTATTTGCCTTTACTTTGACTTGTTATGGGTTAAGATTTCCTTCTCTTTATTATTATAATGTTGATTTGACCTTAATTTCTCCTTGACTCATATTTTAAATAAATTTTCCTTTCATCCAACTTATTTTATCCTTCAAATTTCCTTCTTCATGAGGAGTTTTATTGTTTTCCTCCTTTCATTGCTCTATCATGAGCTCTTGTACCTTTTCTCCTTTCTTTTCCATTGAATTATGGAATATCTATTATCCTAGCATCCTCTAACATGTACATAAAATTTATTTAGTGAATATCAACTTACATTCATGAGACTCAATGGTCTCTTCAAGGATCTCATGATCTTTAATATCTTTTTTATTTTATATATTCTCATCAAATCTCTTCCAAGACTTTCTTGGGACTCTTTCCATATTTCCAGCCTCATTATCCTGATCCTCCATATATCTCTTTAGTCTAACCTATTGTAGTAACCTATTATTATCTAGGTATTGATTAATTAAGCCTTATTGATCTCTTGGTCTTAATTTTTGGCTGAAATCTCTTTCATTTATTCTTGGATCTTCATAGGGTGGATTCTCACTAAAATAGGATTTAACATCAACTTTATTATCTTATCTTAAAATATTAGCTATCCACATCTTTCCTTTCATATCCTTATGTGGTCCTATGCTTGATTAACTTAGAACTTTAGGATTATACCTTCTCATAGCTTTGTATGTCTCTTTTTTTAGAGTAACTTGGCCATCTGTTTTCCTTCCTCCCACTTGCCTTGAAACCTAATTGCTATATTCCTTAAGACCTTATTCATGTTATTCAATATTCTTTCTTGCTTCATGACCTTTTTTTAAACTTAACTCTATTTTATTATTTATATAACACACCTATTATTTGTTTTGATTTTCATCATTAGTAACTATTTGCTTAGTTTCTTCATTTTTCATATTAGCAACCTATCTTTTAAGGTTCATTAGCACCTTGTATTTATTTATTTATTTAATGTTTGGAAATATCAACTTGAGAATTTTATTTTAAAATTTTATACCTACAATCACGCACTTAGATACATTATTAGAATAAATATTTTGAGGCCAAATTGCCTTCTCTATGGTCTTCTACATAAGATTTCACCTTCTCATGGTTTATGTTCTTATAGACATTTATTTCTTACACACTTTACTTCCTTCAACTAAGATATCCTCCAAGGAATTATAAAGATGTTCATCATCTTAAAACTCTTCATATTCATCCTATAATGATTTAATAACATCAACATTTTCAATATTTCCTTAAGCATCATTGCTTGCCTCTTTTTCATCTTGCTTATCTTCAACTATGATAGCCTCTTTGAGTTCCTCATTAGATTTCTCTTATAGTATCATTATCATTTTATTAATTCCTCTAAACTCTTGTTGCCTCTTTATTACTTCCATAATTTACTTGATTGGCCACTTTACCATCTTATTCATGTATACCCCTTATTCTAATTGATTCCATTATTCCAAACATTTCATCAAATGAGTTTAGTCATACTCCATCTCATCTATCTCCTTTTGTATGCCCATGACTTTTCTTACCTTATTATCTTTTGCACTATATTTTTCTTTCTTGTCAATCCTTCCATTATTTTATTCTTTGTTTAACCTCTTTCTATGCCTTGATATGCCTCTTATATAATCTTAAAGAATGAACATAATTTGTTGGTAAAACACACTCAAAAATAAGATTAAAAATAGTAAAACATATATAATTACATATGCATTTGTAATTATTGTTCAAGAACTAAGCTTTCTTGTTCTTTATCACTTTGGATTTCTTCCTCTTGAGCCTCAATGGGATATAGGACGTTTTTTCCTTATCCTAACCTATTCTTTCTTAATATCTCATGAACCTATCTCAACTACTTATCACTCCACAATATCCTCACCCAATCCTTTTTCACTGTGGTCTATTGGCTTCCTTAGATCCTTACCTCAGTCTATTTTACCCTAGTCTCTTGGTAGTTTCCTTTAAGTTTCAAACAAATTTCAAAATTTTAAACTTGCTATAGGTATCTCTATTTATTCTTCACTTTTTCTTTCAACATGAATTCCTTTAACTTGTTATGATAATATTCTACCTATATTTTATATCATTACACTTCCTCAAGAGCTTTTACTAAGATTTGATACCACTCTAATGTAAGTAGACCTATTATAGGTCTACATAACTAGGTTTTCCTAGTTCTCAGCTAGGCTTATAGGTTTATCGATTTGTTTGTACCTTATTTAAAAAGTCTTATGTCTCCACCATGACTCATAATGCTTCATAAAGTTCTTAAACATCACCTTCAACATTATACCAATCTATCATTCCTTTTATTCTAATCTCTATCCAAAAAATACAAACAATTACGTTAGGCCTTTTAAACTAGACTTATGGCCTACAATCTATATACACAATATTTTCAAACTTTATCAATTATTGATGCATTCTATCTTGATAGAACCTATAGAGTCTCAATCTTTCTAAGTGTACGCTTTAAAGGTGCACTGGGAAAGGGGTGGGTAGACCATTGGTACTTCCCAAAATTATTTTCCCCTAACCACCACTTGCTATCTACACAAATATATACTAACCACTTCATTAATCCTTATCTCCTCTATTGCACACTCATATAATAATTTATTTCCTTTAATATCCCCTTCCTAAACATAAAATCCTTTTTGATAGTTTATGTTACACAATCGACCCCATTGACCTTGTACTCATATTGATAAAACATATTTGAGGGATCACCTTGACCAAGACCTAATTTTTTTAATCAATAATGATACAAAGTCAATTGGGCTAACCATGTTGGTTAAAATTTTACAAAGGTTTAAGGTTATATTCAACTATATATAAACATTCATTTCACCATTTATTAGAGAGATAAGAGAGTTAATTATTCTTTTTTACTTCTTTACAATCTACTCTTCTACCATTTTACTTGAGGAGTTATAGTTTAGGGTCTATACTTGGATAAGAATCTTGTGTTATGGAAAAGTCTTGGATTCTTTGGCCATTCTTAGTTATGCTTACAAACCACAACAACCTCTTGTGAAGCACCTTTGGCGAAGGGAGAGATTGAGTCCTAATGGGTTTATATTCAAGGTAAGTAACTCTCACTTTACTTCTCTATTTTAGTAGATAAAATTAACATAATGTATTTTGAGTAAATTTTTCTCTCTCTACATTAGGGTTTTACCTATACGTAGCTTAATTACAGTCTCTTATGCATGTTTAATTTTTATGTTTACTAACCTCCACATTGTGCCACAAGATTTGGTGAGCACTAGATTATATTTTTATTTAATTGTCATTTACTTTGTGAATATGAAAACATAGTTATTCCATGGTGTGGCTTTACAAGATGCCTTATAACCCTCTCTAGTGATGTTATTATGGCAAGAGATCCCTTGGTTAGGTCTAGCAAATCCATCTTGGTCATGAACTTGAATATCTAATGTATGAATAACTAGTAGTGTAATTAGGATTTATCTTCTCCATGTTAGGATTGATTAATAGATCATTTACATTTCCCTTTGCATACATTTTGGTGAACCTAACATGAATCAAACCCTTGTATATTTTATTTCACACTTTCATTTTTCATCATATTATATTTTTCTATCTTTGAAATATTGTATCAAACCATTTGATATAGTTATAAAAGTTTATGCATAGGTTTAACATACAATCACTCCAAAATGACTCTATTCTATTTGTGTATGTGTTCTCCAAATACAAGTTATTGGATTAAGAAGTTCAATATAATATTATTTTTTAGTTATATATTTGCATGCATAGTCAAACTAGTCGACTCTATTCATAATTATCTTTTGTCAACATACAGGTCTTCAAACATAATCGATCTAGTAGACTCTATTCATAACTTCTTCTTTACCACATAGATTTTGAAAACTACATTGACCCAGTTGACCTAGTTAGCATAATTTTTGAATTAGCATTTGAACATCACATCATAAAGTTTTTTAATCTAAACATCTTTAATACCATCAAGGTTCATTCTTCATCTTTCTATCATTTTAGTCATTTATTTTTCATACTATTTTTCACAAGTTTGTTATTTGTAAAACTATAGCCCTACAGCCAACTAGATCAACATAATTGACATAGTTTTGTAGTTTATCTTCTATCTAGAAAACATAGTCAACATGTTTGACTATGTTCTTATAGATCTTGTTTATAAAGAATATTAGTGACCTAGTTGTCTCTATTCTACATTATTTTCATACAATATTTCTTGAACTAACTTTGTACTCTTCAAAATCAATAAATTAATCTCTCTTTTTTAGTAATTAATTTACCTTTCCTTTTAGTTATCTACATGCTTATAGTAAAAAATATAGATTAAATAGGTGGTTTTTCAAATTAACATTTTAGTCACACTTTTTTTCTATTTTTCACACGCTTATAAATTAAATTACATTCAAAACACATTAAACATTTGTCTTTTCAAGGTCTACCTACTTAGATTTCATCATCAAGGGAGAAGTTGACTTGGTTTTATAGCTAAATATAAACATGTTGTTGATGGTATATATTGACAAAGTACTTGACACCCTTATCATTTCAATATTGTGAAGTGAGGGGGTAGGTTTCAATACTAAGCTAATACCATCACTAATGTATACCCCTTTTAATCTAAATGTCATGAAACCAACCTTAGATTGCTTTCTAGTTCCTCATTATAGCCAAATTCCCAATCACATTAATTTTAAACTTCATTATAACTTAATAATAATTAGAATGACCAATTACTTAACATTTACTTTCAATTTTTTTCTAGTTATTTGATCATTGTATGTTTTATTTCAAAACTTGGATTAGCTAACATTGATGCAAGGTTTATGCTATGTGTTCCAATTAGATCAGTCACATTGATCCAATTGCTTGTGTGCTTAATTTGATTTACTTATATTTTATATTGAAAAGTATTTTTCTATTTTATAACACTATTATTTTTGTCTATTGGTGTAAATTAGAGTCTATATAGAGAAAAAGCTGAATCAAAAATAATTCTCACACACTATATTATTTATTCTACATACAATAATCTTCTATTACGTAGATTATATAGGAAATGTCTTTTCTATAATAGGGGTTATAAAATCTCAACCATAATCTCCTATAATAGTATGAGACATCAACCACCTAACTAAACAAATCAACTCATATATTATTTTTATACATAAAAATAATATACCAATAAGCCTATAATAATATAATATTTATAAATATGTTATTTATAATTAATAATTTGAGTACCATACCTCAACATTCACCCCATTTTGAACATAGGGAGAATATACATATTCAATAAATAGCCTGAACAGATTTGTATACCAATGCATACTTTTAGGTTTGTATACTACTATCTAAATCTTGATGTCTAGATCTTGCACATGACCACTACTATGCAAAGGAATGCATCCTATATTTACTCCATGTGACTATAATGGACTTATCACTAGATGATCATCTCCATAAATAAGATAGAGGATCTCTATAGTTAGAGGATTTTTGCAGTTAACTACCCTATTATACAACTATCTGCCACATTTGATTATATCTACACTTTAACTTTTCTCAAAGTATCAATGGTTTTCCAAAAAAGTAGGGGAATGAAAAACACACACAACTTATAAAATGAAATATCATGAGGAATAAATACTCATTATCATATGATGCAACCTCTGTTAATGTTTGTTGCCACCCAAATAAAAAAACATAGATGGTTTGCACTACCACTGAAGAACTATGAGAAAAAACACCACAAAAAAGTCACCAAATCATTTTCATCCCCATCATTGGTGACTGATGAGAGGCTATGAAACCTCTAACCTTTGTTTCCTTTGTCCTTCAATAGACTTAGCTTAGATAGCTAGATTGATCATGAAGCTCATGTTTTTGATGATAAGACACCCCATAATTTAGACATCATCTACAATTGAAAATTCATCCATGAGGTAAATTTGTTTACTTTTACAATTTTGACTTTATATGATGTAGGACTTTTAAAAAATGACAAACCTTATCAACTTTAATTTTTTGACATAAAAACAACTTTGATAATTTTTACACTCTTTTACAAAAAATGACTCTTGACACATTTTAATGACTTCAATTGAAACACACACTATTATCAAGATGAAAAATATAATTAAATATTACATTCATTAGACTTATTAAAAACATATCCTAAACTACAAAAAAAAATGACTTGATAAAAAGGCTTAATAAAATTTTGACAAAACAAACTATAACAGTACTACTATGGCATATATACCCAACATGACTAGAAACTTTTAGTAAAATATAAAATGAACTTAATACCTAAAGAATATAAATAAGGAAGGATACATGTTTATAAATCAATTCATTTAACATATAATGTCCAATGCCTTTTGAAATTATTTGAGGGGATCCAATGCCAAAAATGTAGTGTTGGGGTAAAGAAAGATTCTACCAAGTCTAATTAGATCCATGTAGTCCTCCAAATAAATTTTGAATTTATATGAATATAATAATAGTACATAGTACCAAAAAACTCTACTTATGAATAAAATAAATAAAAAAAATGATAAAATAATAAATAAATTAATAATAACTAAAAGACTATGGCACTCTTTATATTTTTGATAAAATAAATACCATGACTTATTTTTTAAAAACCGTGGGCTTATTCGATTAATATGATGAATAAATACACTTTAGAAGTCTCCCAAGTTGCATGGAAAGAGTTATTTCATGTATGGATTTAGAAGGTTCTACTTGATAAGACCGTAATAAATCCATAAGTTGAAATAATTGTATAGACATAAACTCAAAAACAACAAACGTTTTGCATGTCCACCGAGATAAGTTGGTGCTCTAGTATAATATGCATGTCTAAAAAAAGAGAGTCTTCAAAAATTGAAAACCTGATACATCATATATCTATGCACAAACTAGTAACAAGATAGAAGATGGAATTTGTACTCACTAGAAATTACAAACTTGAAAATCTGAACTTACATGCAATCAAGTTTTATTGTTACATGGTTTATAATATGGTGATTGGTTATTGATAAAATCATGATAAATAAAAACTATTTAGATGCATATCATAAAATATTTCAACCCGTGGATTATCCAGTTTGCCCCTTTGTGTTTTTTTTAATTTATGGCAATTCACAATTTAGCATAAGTCACTTATATGTAAATTTTGAGCCCATAAATTTGAGGAAGAGAAATTTGAATGTTGTAGTCTTTCATTTAATTAAATAGTTTCAAGAAAAAAAATTCTATATCAATGTGTAATAGATAAAGTCTCTCAAGAATTAATAAAATGATGTTGAACACTTATCTTCCTTCTAGCACATATCTCATACTAAGAAAACTAAAATTAAATTATCTCAATTTGTACTAGCCATTATATGGGGAAATATAATAGAGTTTCCACTCCACTCACTAATAGATCATTATAACAAATATTTCCTACTCTAATACTAGATATTGGTGTAAATTAGAGTCTACACAGAGAAAGAGTCAAATCAAAAATAATTCTCACACACTATATTATTTCTTTTGCATACAGTAATCTTCTATTACATAGATTATATTGTAAATATCTTTCCTATAATAGGGGAGATCAAATATCCAACATAATCTTTTATAATAGTATGAGATATCAACCACCCAACTAAATAAATGAACTTGTATATTATTTTTATGCATAACAATAATATACCAATAAGACTCTAATAATTTGATATTCATAATTATGTTATTTACAATTAATAATGTGAGCACCATACCTCAATACTATCTATGTAATCTATTATAGACTATTTAGCCTATTTTTTATTGTACACAGTCAACCTATTTGATTGTGTCTCTCTATCTTCATATTCAGTCTCTTGTCTAAGTAGTACATAGTTAATTTATTTGGTTGTGTATTCTTATTTTTTAGCCTACTTCATATTCAATATTACACAATTGACCCATATGACTATGTATCTAGTTCATCTATTTAATGTTCATCCTTTATAGCACACAATCAACTAGATTGACTATGTTCTCTTATTTTCCCATTCTATGAATTTTACTCATATACTCTTTTGACCTAGTCAACTCTGTACTTGTTGGTTGACATTATTCTCTATCTAGATGAATCTATCTCTATTTTTCATTCTTGTCTCCTAAATCTCATATTCTTTCTTCAAGAATCAAGAAATATTTTTGGAGAACTTGAATCCATTTAGACACTATATGGGGTACTCTTTTCTTCCTCTTTTTACTTCCCAAGAGTATCCTCACTCTTGGATTACCTCTTCTCCTCCCTCATATTTTGATTGTAACATGGTTAAAATCACTCAAACAAATGAGATTGGTGGATCAAAAACTTTTCATACCTATTAAGACAATTCCCATGTTCAAACATCTCACCATAATATGGGGGAAATTAACACAAGTATATCCAATAACCCCATAGGGAATATACCACCTATCAATCCTCCCCCTAATACCAATTTGGGGAATCCTCCTACCAACACTAACCCACCAATTGATACAGCTTATATTGTTTCACAAATAGTGCAACAAATGAACATAATGCAAACATCTAACACCTCATAAATGATGTAACTACATCATCATTTGATCAACATGGATAATCAACCTCCTATTCTTCTCCCTTAAATTAATCAAAACATTATTCCTCTACCTCTTAGATATGCCTTTCGGAATGTCATCCACCAACCTAACATACATAATAAGATGATCCAAAATGAACCTTTAGCCCCTTTCATTATTTATATTTATATTGGTAATATATCTCCAACTATTAAATGTGATGGGACTAAAGACCTTGCATCTTTCATTAAGGAATTTGGTAATATTTACAAGGAGTGGATCTAAACTAATACTTTTACCTTAAATAAAATTTTAGTTAAAACTTTCATCGGTGAAGTATTATAATGGTACAACCAACTTACCCAACATTCTATATGAAAAATAGAGGACTTCGTCAATCCTTTAGTTAAAGAGTTTCAAAACAATGATCTTATTTAAAATTATCTTAGTCATTTAATCAATGCTAAGCAATATCCCATTGAATCATCTCATGATTTCATAAAATAATGGCGATCTTTGGCTCACAAAGATGATCACAATGTGACTAATGACAAAAATTTAAACTCTTTATAATATCATTAACACCTTCACTTCAATATAAGGTTCAAACTTCCACTCCCCAAATTTTAAATGAAGCTCTTTACAAAGATAAATGCCAAGACTTATTAATTAAATAGTTTGGAACTAATACCAAAATCATTAAAGGATATTTTTCAACATTCAACTAATGTGGTAACTAGAAATCCTCCTTAATCCAAACTAGGAGTATCCAAAATTGATAATCCCCAACCTTCTCACATGTCATTAACTATGTGGCAAAGGAAACAATTTTTAGAACCATCTAAACCATTCACTTACCCTAATAATCACACTAAATGATATGATCCTAATCATTTTTGTTTTTTTCACACTAACATAGGTCATTCCCATGAGACATGTGGAGGGATTACAAATTTTTTTGTTTACTTTATGCTTGGTAATTTATTTAATCATGAAGCTATGATTCAAATCCATCATCAAGATTACATTAATGCTTCTCAAAATAAACAAATTTCCAGATTTTTATTCTTATAGCAAACCAAAATATTTATCTACATCTAATGATCAATAAGCCAACAAGGATATTTGTGTGATTGACATTGATTATGACCAATATTACCTTAATTCCCAATATGCAAATGTGTCTATCAATGTAAACTAGGCCTTGGAAGATCTCAACACCAAACCTAATAAACCATATTGGGAAGATAAACTTCTCAAAGATACTACTAATCACTTAGCTTTGGAAACCAATGAGGAACCATCTCCTCCCTCTAAACCTCCAACCACTTCTATTATTCCTAGACCTATTTTACCTTCTAATCATTGTGTCAATTCTTCATCTTACAAAACCCATTAGAAATTCTTATAAAAACTCAAATCTTTCCCTTGAAAAATTACTCTCATGGAATTAATTATTACCTCTCCTTATCATCATAATTACCTCATGCAACAACTTAAATAAGTTGAAGAGCCATGTCCTTTACAATAAGAACCATCTTCTCATGAGCCTCAACCAATCTAAGAGCATACCGTTGAATCCATTTGTCCTTATTCAAAACCCTCCATAGATTATCTTGAATAAGACACGATCAATGATGAAATCTTATTTTGAGTTGATGATACACCCCTCTTCATTAAAATAGATATTAATACCTCCCTCATTCATAAAGTATTATTAAATGAAGGGTTTGGTATTAATATGACATCTATCTAGATCATTAAACAACTTTTCTATAATAAAGATCATCTCAACCAAACGTATTTGACATGTTATGGATTTGAGAAAACTAATCAAAATCCACTTGGTTTTATTTTTCTCCCTCTTACTATTGCACCTAAGAATATACAAACTAATATTATGGTCCTTGATTTACCCTTATCTTATAATATAATTTTAAAATGCCCATGATCTCATCACATGAAGGATATAACCTCTTTAGATAGTCAATGTATCAAGTTTCATAATGGAAAAAGCTATAAATATGAGGTTGATCCTAACCCATGGATTATTCACCTTCCAAATCCCAAATATCAATATGAAACTCACTATTCCTAAGATTAATAGTGCCCCATTACCTGTATTCATCAATATGAATATGGATTTACATGTCACTCTTATTGATTCTAATGAGGATGATCCTAATGACTTGAAAAACACATGAAATGCTATTAAGTTACCTCCTTACATATTAGAGTGGAAACCTCCCTCCTTATTGCATCATTATCATATCATCCCTCTCATTGATGAGATCACTAATTTCCCCACTCCATGCAATGATCATGAAGCATCTTACATAGAAGATGGTTTCATGTGTAATTATTATTAAGAGGACAAATTATTCCAATATACTTTAATCATGTCTCCATATAAAGTCAACAATTTAAGAATCTCACCTTCCAAAATTCCTCTTAAATCACAAGCATGTATAAATCTTCCAACTTATGATGATAAATATAACATGGCCCAAGCACAATCATGAGACATGGTTATTCAAAATTATCAAAAAACTTTATCTCAAATACTTGCTTTCATATCATTTACATAGATTTTGATCTAGCACCTAAAGGTCATGTACCCCTTGGTAATTACCCACTTTTAAAAACCCATTAGGTGGTAGAATAAATATTACATCTCACACATGTAGAACTTATAGCATATTCTATACCTCCTACTAATCCAGTCATTCTATCTAATCCTTTCTCCATGAATAATGTTAATAATAAACTAATTGAATCAGCTCAACCTTCTTCCATAATTTCACCCACTCCTAAGACCATCTTCGATTTTAAGCCTAGAATTGTATGTCAAACAAATTATAAATATGACTACCATGGTAACAAAACTAATGATCTTAAAGGTGATGTGGAATATTATGGCTCTCTTCCTATGTTACCCAATGATAAATACATCCTTGAATTACTTCATTCCTGAGAACCTCAACTTCCTTGGCAACATCATAAAAATTTTAATTTCAAGAAAAAATACCTTCATTTTAAAAACTTCATCGCTAACATTGATCTTAAAACAAATATCATATCCTCTCTATCTAATATGTCATATCATTTCCAATATGGCAATGTAATTCTTGTCAAGGAAAATATAAGAATTGGATTTGGTACCCCATCATGCCCTTGACCTATAATAGTCTCTCAAGAAATCACACCAACTAAACATGATAACTTTATTTTATTCTTTGATAAATATCATGATAATTTATCTTAGTTATACAAGGACATGAAAGGCATTGATCGTAGTATCTTGGGGCACAACATCATCACTTATATTGATGTCAAACCTATTCAACAAAAATAGCATAAATATCACCCTAAAGTTTCCAATTTATTCCATAAATAAATCATTAAACTACTTGTTGCCAATTGTGTCAAAAATTGTGGACTATTTTGAATGGGTCTTAAACATTGTCCCTATTCATAAAAAAGTCATCATGGTCATTCTCATTTGCATCAATTTTTGTAACCTCAATCTTTCTAGTCTTAAGGATAAATTCCCATTACCTTTGATATATGTCATCATTGATTCTACTATTGGATATGAAATGTTATCCCTCATGGATGTTTTTAGGGCTATAATCAAGTTCATATCACTCTTCAAGATCAACATAAGATAACTTTTAGCATGGAATAGGGCACCTACTACTATGTTAAAATGACCTTTGGCCTTAAAAATAATAGATCAACTTATTAGTGAGATATGACCCACGTTTTCCATGACCTTATCTATAATATTGTGTAAACCTATTTGGGAAACCTCATAACCAAGTCTAAAGGATGTAAACTTCAATTTTTTTGATCTTGTTATCATATTCAATTACATAATCAAATATAAAGTTAGACTAAACCTATATAAATTTGCCTTTATCATCACATATAGTTAGTTACTAGGTTACTTAGTCTCTCTTTGTAGTATTGATATTTATCCCACTAAGATAAACACTATTGTAAACATTATTATTCCTCATTTCATTCTAGATATTTGCACTTACCTTGGCAAGCTTGAGGTAATAAGATGATTTGTCCCCAAAGTGACCTATCACATATATTATATTAACTCCATTTTCAAGAAAGGTAATGAATTAAAATGGACCAATACTTGTTAAAAAATATTTAAAAATATGAAAGAATCATTACTTCATCCACCCACCCTTTGTTCACCCTCTAATGACTATCCATTAATCTTGTACACTTCTTCCACACCCATATTAGTTAGGTAAATTATTTCCAAAAAATATGATATCAAAAGAGAGTGTACATATATTATATTAGTTGAAATATAATTGATTATGAAAAAATCTATATTAAATTCAAACATGATTTCATCACTATCTATTTTACAACTGAAAAGCTCTATCATTGTATGTTTTATCAAGCAACATATGTTATAGTTCATTATGATCTACTCCATCACTTTTTCTCTAAATATTTTCTCCTTGGAGATGAAATTATAAATTATATGTTCCTTTTAATGTAATTTGATCTTTGCATTATCATGCAAAAATATTTCAAATAATAAATCATTGTTGACTAACTTGTAATAGCTCCCATACCTGCTACCGATAACCTTCAAGATAGTATCCCCAAAAATAATATCCTTTATATTTAAGGTTTTAATCAAGATATATCTTTAAAGATTACTTACATATTTTCACTATTAATCTAGAAGTTAATAATAAAGAATATTATTATACCCTTCTTGATACTACTAAGTTTAAATTACTCATCAAAGAACTTCTTGAAATCAATGTCAATTTATACAAAGACATTTGGACATTTCATTTTTATGGTTCCAAATGCCTTTAAGGATATGGGTAAGGTTTTATACTCAATATTAATCATTATAAAATAAATCATTTGTAATTTTGACTTAAATTTGATGTTACTAACAACATGGTGAGATATGAAGCATTAATCCTAGGCATGAGAGTGGTACTTGACTTAGACATTACATATCTGCACACTTTGGGTGACTCATAACTCATTTGTTGATAGGTTAATGGTGATTATCAATTTAAAAAATATATAATTACTTATCATCAAATATCCACTACCTGTGGTAAATAATTCACTTTGTTTACCATTGATCTCATCCTTATAGATCAAAACTCTATTGTCGATTCACTTTCTTCTTGAGCATCTCTATTTCATTTGTACCAATTTATTACTAATTCTAAATTTATTTTTCAAATAATAATGTATACATCTTCCATTAAACCATAATATTAACTTATATTCCATATTGATGTTATCACTATTTAACAAAGCCTATGGTGCAAAGACATCATTCGATTCCTTGAGCATCAAACCTATCCTCCAAACATGGATTCCAATAAAAAGACTCACATTTATAGACAAACATTTAAATATTTATTTCAATATAAAATACTTTATTATCACAATGTTGAAGGTACCATATTCTATTTTTTAATGAAATATTAGGTTTTTCCTCTCCTTTAACAAGCACATGGGGGCATTTATCGAGTTCATTATACTAGACATGATACAACATGTAAATTCTTATGTATGGGATACTTTTGGCCTCCTCTTAAAAAGTATGCCATCAAGTTCTCTCAAAATTTGTCCTTGAAAAATTAATGATTATCTTATCCATTCACCAAAAAATGATCTAAAAATTATGTAATCTCTTTGGCCATTCTTAATGTGGGGATTAGATCTCATATGCAAACTACCCAGATCATAGGGTGGGCATGTCTTTATCATCACAACTACATAATATTTTACCAAATTGGTCAAAACCATGACTCTCTTTAATCTTAGTATAACCACTATTTCTAAATTCATCTTAAATCAAATCATTTATCATTTTGTATTTCCCCATACTATCATTTTTCATAATGGTAGTAATTTCAAAAATAAAGATGTGAAATGGCTATGTGCTAAATTCAAAATCTCTCACAAAATTTACACACCCTACCATACATATTATAATGGCCAACATGAGGCCACTAACAAAATCCTTAATAAAATTATATAAATTACAATATGTGAAACTCACATAGATTGGCATATTCATTTATATCCTACTCTTTGGGCCTATCACAATATCATCTACAATGCCACTGGGGTAACACCTTTTTCACTAGTCTATGGTTTTGAATCTATCCTCCCATTATAATTTGTGATTGCCTCTCTCCATAAATCTCTTCAAGGTATTATACTTGATGAAAAATTATGTGAGGCTCACCTTCATTCTCTTTATATTCTTGATGAACACCATATATCCACTCTACAACACAATCACCAATACAAAGCCTATATCACCAAACAACATAACAAAAAGGTTAAAGTCCATAATTTCAATGTTGGAGTTCTTGTCCTTAAATTATATTATAGACATGATAAAGAGCTAAAATACACCCAAAACATTTGGGTCATTTATTTAGTAAAATACATACTTTGTCTTATCACTTATCACCTTCAAACTAATGAAGGTCATCTTTTCAAAGAGCCCATAAATGCATAATTTTTTAAAAATTACATTTATTAAATCTTCCATTCTTGTCATGCTTTCTATATGTTTTCCTAACATGTTTTTCAGGATATCTACATATGTATCACCCCCAATATCACTTTATCTTTATAAAAACCTTAGTTCCTTCTCTTAGTCCTTTGGTTTATCTTTTATCATGAGTTGCATTGTAGAACCATGGATAGGACCTAGTCTACTACATAACTATGTTTTCTCTTATGGTTTCATTAGTTTCAAATGCACATTTTACACCCCTTGGGTTTCACTTTTGTGAGTTGTAGTGTAAGATATGGATATGACTAAACCTTCCTTACAAATACCATCTTTCTCATTTGTTTAATTTTTCCATGATTTGTTTACCCTATTGAATTTCTCTTTTATGAGTTGAAGTTTAATACCATGGATATGAACATACCCTCCTCATAAAATCACCATATTTAATTAATTTAGTATTCCTTTTCGATAATGTCAATAAACAGTTACAAGTTTATGATAATTTGTTCTTAGATTTAATTTTTCTTCTTGGGTATATCAAACTTGCACAACAAAATATGTTATCATGTTTCTTTACATGTTAAGCATTCTTATGATAAGGAATAACACTACCCTATAATGGTATCACTTTTTCACCTTTGTCATATTTTTATGATTTGAAGTAATTTAAATTATTTCATGTTCCATTCCCATTTATTTCTTTTCATTTTGTTTGACATTAGATAGATTAAGGTCAATGTAAGGATAAAACTTTTATTTCAATATAATTAATAAGACTCCTAGACACTATGCTCTCTAAGCTTTCTTTCTTAGCAACCAAGTCCAAATTCTTCAAATGATAGTCAAATTTAGCACCCATATTTGGTTCTTTAAATCTATATGGAATAAAAATAGAAAAATCCATCAAAATTTAAAATCCAAATCATTTGAAACAAAATGAAATGATATAAAAGGAAACATACAACCATAAAATGTCAAAATTACACCAAAATACATGATTAATAACACACATTGTATCTCTAATTGAATCTCAAACTCCATAATTGACCTCATATAGATCTAAGGTCCATTAGAGTGTGGTAGGATAACAAATTAGAATAGGAGAATTTAATATAATTTGTGGTGTTACCTAATTTCTCATAAAATTACCCAATCTTCATAGTAGATTGATGACTTTGTAAAAGGTCGTAAGGAATGGGGAACATGTTGTGGGAAGGTATGCCCATTTTCATTTTTATTCATACATCCTTCATGGGATGATATTTATACTTCATTTGGTGACCTAATATTTTTGTGGCTAGGATAAGTTCTTTAGAGTCTTTATTGTCAAAACTTCTCTTATTTTGACAAACCTAATTTTAGTGTCTTGACTTCGATAAAGAGTTTATCTACCTTTTTTTTTCCTTCACTTTCCCCTCCACCCATTTCATTTACCCCCTTCATAGGAAAGTGTGATTCTAAATATTTTTTCCCACTTCTATATTTCCTCTTCTTCACATCTTAAAAACATGCTAGCACTACTTTGTTTCATCTTTATCTATCCTTAGAAAAAAATAATATGCTTGAGTGATTATGGACTACTTTCTATTAAACTTTGATTTAAATTTATAGAATTTATTTTGTTTAATTATCATTGTATATTATTGTACATCCTTTTATTGGAAAATTGTGTCCATTTATATTTTTCATGTATGTTTTCCATTGTTTACTGAGTTTGGCTTGTTACTTCTCACTCACCAATGTTGTTTTCCATTTTTATGCACTTTTTCCATTGTTAATTAATGATTGTTATTACTCACTCATCAATTTTATTTTACCATTTTCTTCTCCATATTTGTTTAAGGATTGTTACTAATTTCACATTGATGTTTGATTCCCCTTTTTGAATGTATCCTTAGTTTGAATTGGTTAATTTGAATTTATTATTTAAGGTTTACTTGTTTGAGTTTTTAAGTCATTTAGTAACCTTATCTTTTGGTTACCTAATTTACTCTAAGTCTTGTCTTGTTAATTTATTCCTCATTTAGAATTTGTCACCCAAGCTTCCCAAATTTCCAATTATGTCTCACCTACACCACATCAATTATCTTATATTTCATATGTATTTTTTATTTTTTATCTTTATTTTTATATCCTTATGTTTGTCCAAATCAATCTCTATGCCCTCCATGATCAAAACTAAAAATAGCATAGATAATGATCTAACAATAAAGATAAGACAATGTATGTAAACATTAATACTAATTGTTAGTTATTTCCATTTAAATCATTTACTTTTATTTATTTTATGATTTAAAATACTTTAATTTATTTGGCTTAATTATTGTATGTTATTATTATCTTTTATAGAACCACCATCCCCTATTGAACCTGAGTGACACATGATGAGCTTAGAGTGGGGAATATGTATATGCATAATATTTTCAAAATTTAACAATTTTTGATGCATTCTCTCTTGTACGAACTTTTCGAGTCTCAATCTCATTAAGTGCATGCCTTAAAGGGTACACTAGAAAAGAGATAGATAAGCCATTGGTGTTTTACAATATTTTTGTGCCCTATAAAACCACTTTATATCTACACAACCATATCCTAAACACTTCCCCAAGCTTTTTATCCTCTATTTTACACTCTTTCAACCATATAATGCCTTTATTATACCCTTCCTAGGCTTAAAACCCTTTTTAAAAGTTTACATTACACTTTTGGCCCCATAAACCTTATACTCAAATTGTTAATACATATTTAGGGTTTAAGTTAACCCCTAGCTGACCTAGATGAAGACCTAAATTTTTTATCACTAATGATATAGAGTCAATTGGGCAAACATTGTTAGCTAAAGTTTTGGAATGGTTTAGGGTTAGATTCAACTATATATACATATTAATTTTTCCATTTCTTAGAGAGATAAGAGAGTTAATTATTCATTTGCACTTCTTTACAAAATTCTTTTCCACTATTCTACTTGAGGATTTATAGCTTAGATTATATACTTGGATAATAATATTGTCTTATGGAAAAGTCTTAGATGTTTTGGCCTTTCTGAGTGATCCTTAAAAACCACAACAACCACTTATGAAGCACCTTTGTCCAAGGGAAAGATTGAGTCTCGATGAGTTTATCTTCAATGTAAGTATCTCCAGCTTTAATCCTCTATTTTAGTGGATATAAGTAGCATAAGTAATGGATTTTGAATATATTAGTCTCTCTATGAATTAGTGTTTTACCTATACATAGCTTAATTATAATTATATTATTCATTTTTTTATTTTATGTTTACTAACCCCCACATTGTGCCATAATATTTGGGGAGCACTATATTAGATTTATTTTTACATGTCATTTACTTTGTGAATATAAAAACATAAGACCTATCTAGGGTTATCACATGGTGTTGCTTGATGATAGGGTTTTAATCCCTATATATTGATGTTATTTTGGTAATAAATCCCTTGGTTAGGTTTATAATATCCATCTTGGTCATGAACCTAAAGATATAATATATCAACAATTGGAAGTGTAAGTAGGATTTATCTTCTTTGATCTAGGATTGATTAATACATCAGTTACATTTCCCTTTCTATACACATTTTTGTTTAATAGATCCTAACCTCAAATTACATTTAAATTTATTTAGTATATTTATTCATTACTTTATATTTTTTCTCTCTATATATGCATAAATTAAACCTTCCTCTTCTATCATTCTTTAAAAATAATATAATTTTTTGCATTTTAAGCCTCATAGTAGACCTAAAAATTGATCAATTGGTTATAACCTAAGGCATAGAGGTAAAAAGTTCTTGAAAAACCTTTAAAACCTCATACATAGAATATTTTTACCTCCATATATGGTGTATGGACTTAAATATTCTCACCCTAACAATTTCACTAGTCTCACTATTTATCCTAATTAATCCCAGTCCTAATTAAATAATTCCACCCCCTCCATTATTATTCATCACACTAACCTTACCCCTTCTTACTTATTCATTAAATCATCTAAATAATAATTATCCACTAACTAATCCCACTTTTCTAATATTTGGAAATTTAAAATTCCCATGACCGACCTACCCACCTACCCTATCCTAATCCTAGGCTCTCCTACATACCTAATCCCTAATCACCTATCTAATCATCTATCCTAATCCCCTACTAATCTTACTTATCCCCTAAACGGATTTTAGAATTCTCTAATTATATAATACTATCTAAATTAGCCCCTTTCTCTATAGAAGCTTGTATTTTATAAGATTTTAAGGAATTTTTAATTCCTTGGATAATCCTCCATCCTTTATCTTATATAAACCAACTTTGAATGGTGACCATTTATCTTCCCTCCCTCAATATATTTAAACAAGCCACTCTTCCATGGGAAAACTAACCCATGAATCCATAAAACCTCTATGTCAATCCATGCTATCATTTTAGTTCAACATCAAGATATCATTATGCCCAAATTTATAGTCCATCCATAGCAATCCATAAGTAAATCCAAGAATCCTTGAAAATCTACTTGAAGATCTTGGAGAGAGGATAAGAGGAGCAAGGCAATGGTAAGAATTTCCTTATTATTTATGATTTGCTTCCATAATCTCTCCCTTTTATGTTATTGTGATTTTTGGGTTAAATTTTCTATATATAGTAGTTTCAATTCATATCTAAAAAATATGATAATTATACAAGGTTTCAAGCACACTTACTTATGAATTTAAGCTTTCTTTTTTACTATCAAAACATAAGTTCTAAGCCTATTTGTATACCTATTTTCTAAGTTTATTTTCTTTTTAAATCATTATATACCTACAAAAACTAAAACCACTTTTATCACATTAAAATAATTACCTTTCACCATTATAAAAGTTTCTAAAACATGTGACATGTTGAAATTGAAGATTTGAATGTTTTAGTAAGCTAAAACCCTATTTTCATAAGACTTCTAGGTCTACAAAAAATTAGTCATAAATAGCTCTCTTATTAGTATTTTTACCATTTTAAACCACATGAAATCTCTCTCAAACATATTATTTAAAAATTTTAAAAATTTATAAATCATTTTAAGGGTTAAATCTCTTTTTGGAGGATTTTTAGTGACTCTACCCTAGACTAGGGTTTAATAAACTTGAGATATTGTAAATTTGATTAATTTCACCTTGAAGACTTATAAATGAATTAATGTACTTGTATTAGGTTATTTATGACTCCTTACCAATTTATAAATTATTATCTAATACTTAATAGTCTTAAAATGATAGAAAAATATCTTTTTTTAAATAGCCACACTCAAAAACTAAGTATACAGACCCAAATAAAATATTTCAATAAAATCTCTAGGTTTTAAAGCTTTAAAATGTTATTTTGAATTTGATAAATAAAGATAAAATTTTATTTGACTATGTTTATTACTCTTAAATATTTATAATACAAAAAGTATTGTAATTACACCATTCTCTTAGACTGTGTCTCTTAGGAATCTTATTTTCAACTTGTAAGTCATAACTTCATCATATGATTATCCAAAAAGATCAAATAACATTCAATATCATGATCTTACTAATTCATGAATGTCTGAAAAGTATCTTTAACCATAATAACACATTCCTTTATTGATATATCTTCATAATACATATGTAAACCCCTTTTACAATACTAATTTATCCTCCACACAAACCTACGATTCTCATTTTCTAATCATATGCCTCACTTTATTATGTCATTTATTTATGACCCAAGGCTTATAATTTTTTCTAAAGATTCCATTTATTAGTTTCTTCTTGTTACGTATAATAATAGTAATCTCTCAACTATCTTAAGACTTATCTAAATAGGTTAAGTTAACCTTTTCCTACATTGGACATATTTTTATATGGGTATAAGATAGATTTAAACCTAGTGGATGGTTTAAACACATTTATTACATATTTTTAGACCCAAAATGATGCCTATAAGTATTTTTATCCTCTTACAATACCTTGTATAATAATAAAACACTCATAAAAGGTTTAAAAACATTCAAATTTTAAATTCTCATATTGGCAAGAAGCTAAAGAGCAAGCTAGAATTTAAATCTTATGTTACAGAAAATATTATAAATTGTCCCACAAGACCTTATACATATAAAAACACAAAAATGGGAATACATTTTACAAACATAAACATCTTTAGTTGATGTTCATGTATTAGTTCCCCATTCTATTGTAAATGTGGTCTTCTATTGATCTTTGGGAGCAATGTGAATCTGATTATATCCTGTGAAACCATCCATGAGAGAGAACATTTCATAGAAAATAGTGGAATTGATGATAAAATAGATTGATTGTAATTTAAATTTATCTTTAGGACAATATAAGTTAATATTATATATATATATATATATATATATATGAATAACAATGGTGACTTTATTATAAAAGGGAACAATGTTGGAGACCCATTTAGAGTAATCTATAGGTTTAATGAATTTATCATCTATGACTTTGATGATATATTTGTGATTAGGGTGGAAATATCAGAAGGGATTTTTTTTTACATACGAGTTTTGCATCAAGATAAGTATTAATATTGTGGATCACAATACTAGGGTCAATGCTAGGAATATCTTCATATGACCATATGAAATCTTCATGATATTTATCAAAGATTAGAAGAAAATTTTCATATCATGTAAGATTATGTTCTATGGAGATAATAATGGATCGAAGAATAGTAGTGGTTCCATAATTAATTACCATAGTTTATTCAATGAGCATAACATTTATATCTTGGAAATGATAGGGAATAGGAGGGAGTAAATAAAATAGATGTGTGTTAGGGTCAATACTAGTAATGAAATTATTGAATCAAGGAGCCTTTTTCTTGAAATGACCTAGCTTATGATGTTCACATGGGAGTTAAAGATTGCAAGCATGGAGTCATTATAATATGGCTTCATTAGTAGGAAAAATGGGTAAGAATACATAATATTCAACATCTACTTTGAGATATAAAATTTGGTTACCTTGATTATCAAATTGAGAATGTATTTGATAGATAGTTGTAGCTTGTGCATCTAATGGAATTTTAAAAGTAGGGGTGTGATATTGTTCAATATAAGCTAGTATCAAGATAGTGGCATAAGTACTATCATTAGTGGTGATTGGATTATGGATAATAGTCATAGAATTAGGTTGTGTAAGAGGATCAATGTAAGGTAATAGATGTTGGATTATATTGATTAGATCAATGAAATTAGGCATTGTTATTTAGATTATAATGTATTGGTCAATTTATTAGACAACACAAGGAGTGCTTAACAAAGGTTCATTGCAAGATTGTACATAGCCTTCTAGTTTAGATTCACTATTAAAAGATATGGGAATGCCACAAAAATCATAACTGAAGGTATGTAATTTAAATAAAATATTTTTATAATGTAATAATCTAGATCTCATGACCATGTTTTCACCATAATATAGGTATATTCATAGGATGGAGATATATCACATGTATGACATCAATAGTAGAGAGGCCTATATTACTAAAAGTGTAAGAAGACATGGCTAACAGATCTTGAAAGAGTTTGGAAAGCCCATATTCATTATAATTGAATCATGTTATGTGTAATATGTTTCATGGGAATCACACAGGTGAGGGATTTTAATGGTATCATCTATTGAAGTAATAGTTCAATCTCATGGAAGAATATTAGGGGGATCCATTATATAATATAGGGTGGTAATCAAGTGGTATTTCAAATGTTTTATAGTTAATTAGGTTCATTACCATCTAAATATATGAGAGTTACATGTAGATCCAAATGCATATTGATAAATTTAGGAAGAGGAAGAATATTTATGTGGGTGATATTAGGAAAACAATTTTGATATTTAGGATTTGGAAGTTGGATACTCTAAGGATTAGGATCAGGCTCATGTTTTTGATGTTTCCCATTACATATGAATTTGATACACTAACTATTAGAAGATGTGATAGCTCACATATGATGAGTCCAAGGAGAAACCAAAAGTATGTTTTAAGATAATATAATGAAAATTACCATAATTTTGGTTTTGATTGTATTGGGTCTAATGCTAAGAGGGATCCAAATACAACCAAGTAGTTTTTGGTTAGTTTTGTCAAATTCATTGCATGTGACTCAATTTTATCTAATATTTTCTTTAGAATTTATGATTTTTTTAATTAACCAAAAAGAGGTAACATTTATACCTAGTCCTTCATCAACTAAGACTTTTATAATTAAAGTTTTATTGATGCCAATTTTGATAAAGTGAGGTGGATCATCAACTCAAAATAGAATTTCATCATTTATCATATATTTTTTTGGTATTTATATGGAGGATTTGGTAGAAAAAATTGTTTCAATAGTATCCACTTATATATGTTGATGGGTATTAAGAGGTAATTCGTATTCATTACATGAAGTTTCTTATATGTCTTATAGTTGTTGCATAAGGAACTTACGATGATAGGGAGAACTTATTACGAATTCCATGAGAGTAATTTTACAAGGAATATAATTAAATTTATTAAATAAATTTTGGTGAGGTTTAGTAGAATAGTGAGTATGAATCTTAGGTTGATTTGGTAGTGTAATTTTTTTCAAGTATCTTAAGATCTACTAGTGGTGGTAGATCATCACTATAGGATCTTTCAAAATATGCAAACTAAGAATCAGTAGTTTTTTTAAGTATTTTATCATTAGTAGAGGGTTTATTAGGTTTGGTAACATGATCTTTATGAAAATGTTTATGGAAATATTTTAATTTAACT
The DNA here is from genome assembly GCA_037957365.1 of Torreya grandis. Classification (NCBI taxonomy): domain Eukaryota; kingdom Viridiplantae; phylum Streptophyta; class Pinopsida; order Cupressales; family Taxaceae; genus Torreya; species Torreya grandis. Next base: position 206,360 of record JARHVA010004498.1, read on the forward strand.
ATCTTCACATATTGAGAATTGGTATAAGATTGATCGTGCTTCGAATCAATGGCACAAACATATTAGTTAGAGTATTTTGCAGTGGGATCTAAGGAAGGAGGTTTTTGATATTTTGAATTTGTAAATTTTAAAAAAATTACTTTTGATAAGCTTTAAGATAATAGTATTTTAGAGCCTAATCATAGAATCATGATCAAATGCATTACTTAACATGAAAGATAAAACAAATTTTATAATCCCATTACATTTTTAATGAGAGTGACTAATTTTATCATGAAACCAAAAAAATTTATATAGAGCATATCATGATAGGGGAGAAATATTATTATATATAAAGGGTTTAGATGGAGATAAAATATTTTCCATTTTTGGCATCATCAAGGGTGGGTAAATGGGATCTTGAGTGTCATATTTGAGTGATCTTATTTTAGTTAGAGGGGATTTAGATTGAGTTTTTATAGTGATAGTGTAAGTTGAGGATTATAAAGATTCCTTGATTGAATTATGAGATGGTTCAAATTGGTTCATAAGGGAATCTTATCTTTTAGCTTGGTTAAGAACCTCTTCTAAGGTTATAGGTGAAAATATTCTATCCTTGTATTGAAGAGAAGGTTTTAAGATGGTAAAAATAGTTTAAAGAGATTGTCATTACTCATATTATGATATAATTTATGAGGTAATGATTTCATTATTTTCATAAAAGTATGTGCAAATTTAGTAGGTAATTTCTTAAATTAATAAAATGACTGGAACAAATTTTAGGAAGATAATTTTGTTTAAATTATTTTACTAAAGAATTAACAATATCTTATAGTTATGATATATAATGTTGAAGAAGTTGATTATACCATTCTTTAACATCTCCTGTAAGAGTTTTGTTAAGAAGTTTAATGGTATTAAAAGCATTGGTTTGGAACCAATCCTTATAGATATTTTTGAATGATATGAGGAAGATAGGAGGGTTTTTAGTTCCATCATACTTAATATATGGAGAGATATTTATGGATATAATGAATGGACCTAAAGGTTAGTTTTGAATATATTGAATCATTTATTATGCATGATAGGTTGATGGATGATATTCTCATTAGCATCTATAAGAGGAGGAATAAAATTTTGATTATTTTGGGGCATGATGATA